>ML685903.1:9966106-10140593 GCA_007922175.1 Pelusios castaneus
CACCGGCGGCTTCCCAGAGCCGCAGTAGGGTCCTCCCCCGCCAGGGGCCTTGGCTTTCCTTCCTTCCTTCCTTTTCTCTTCTATTTAGTTTACCGGTACTATTTGGTTCAGAATATTTCTTTCTTGTTTTCCTGCTCTAAAAACTGGGTGCGTCTTATGGTCAGGTGCGTCTTATGGTCCGAAAAATATGGTAATTGATTATAAACTCTCAAGGCAGTACTCTAGCTGAGAGGGCTAGTGTAGTCCTTGGTTAGATAAGTAAGGGGATATTGATTGAGAGTAGGGAGATGGCATTAGATCTACGTATGGCATTACTGTACTGTATATTCACAAAGCAAGTTGAAGGGTACTTCCCAGTGTGGCTAGTTAGATATTCTAGCTCTGCTTGTGTCTCCACAAGCTGTGGCTTAGGCTAGCTGCTTCACTGTATGCCAGCCAAAATAGTTTAGCTGTTTCCGAAAACAAAGCTGGGTAAAAATTTTTTTCCCCCAATGTAAAAAAAATTATCTGGTGAACTTTTGTTTGGAAAGCTCTAGTGCCCCCACACTTTGGAGTAGGCACTTGAAATTTATCAGGAGGGTGTCCTGACAAACTCTGTGCTTCCCACCAGGACAAACTCTGTCACCCTTCCCATACATCAAACAGCAGCCACAGGAGGAAGTGCCAAAAGGTTGGTTTGTGAGTCACCAGCATAGAGTTTGTCCTGGCTGGGAGCTGAGAGTCAGGGGGAGCAGTGGTTCTGATCTTGTGGCCCTGGGTTGGGGCAGGTGGGCTCTAGATTGAGCCACTCATTCACCCCGGGATGACAGCCAGAGCTATGAGTGACTTTCTTGACTGTTGTTCTTGTCATTTGACAACAGTCAGTATAAGGCCGTGTCTACACTAAAAAGATAAGTTAACCTACGTTACTTTCATTTAAAGCCGTCACACTATCTTTTTTCCCTTGGTGGTGTGTGTCCTCATCAGGAGCATTTTCACTGACCCTAGCGGGCACTATGGGGAGCTGAGAGCCAGGAGGCCAGCTGCTCCACAGGCTTCCACACTCCCTGCTTGAAGCTGAGAGATGCTGCCTGGGGATTCTTGCTGGCTCCCATTTTTGAGCAGGGTACAGCTGATCAGCTCTATAGCTGATTAGGGGCAGCTGGGTAGTAGTAGTCCAGCTTTCTTGTCAATTTCAGGGCTCCATTGGAGCTGTGAAATTGACAAGAATGCTAGCTAAGGAATGCGGTGTCTACCCTGAGGCTGCATCACCCTAACCTGCGCCTCTTGTTGAGATGATATTATTATGTTGGTACAGCAGTGGAGTTACATAGGTGAACGTGTGTTCACTGTTTTGTCAAAAGCTGACTTTTGTTGATACTACTCTGTAGTATAGACCAGCTCTAAGTAACTTGAAGGATGTGCACAGACACTCCTTGGCTCTAATTACATCAACATATGCCCTGCACGTCTTCTGGTGGTGGAGTTAAGTCAGTGTTTTAGGGCATTTACATTCATCGATGCAGGACTGTAGTGTGTACACCAATATAATTAGATCGATGCAAGCTGCCTCATGTTGACATAATGCTGTTGTTTATCTTGGTTGTTCTCCAGAGAATCAATTTTTGTTTCTTCTCATGAGTACATGATTGTGTGTGTGGGGAACCCTAGCTGTTGTAGTTACAAAGAACCCATGAAATATTTGGAGAGAATTTGAAAAATAATTCTGAGGTGTGAATTCTCCCATACATTTAGTAGGTGCTGATTCAGATGCAGGAAGGCCAAGTGGCATGCACCTTGAGTGGCATTCAGGCCCTTTACAGCCCTTTCATTCCTACACCCCAGCTCTGACATCCTATGTAAAGCTTGTGAATAATTGATTTTTTTGGTTGGCTGACAATTGTGAAAAATGCTGTCAGAATGCAATGTTCCCTTTTGGTAAAAAACAATGTTTTGTTCAACCTGAAACACTTCATTCTTTGCAAACATTTTGTTTTAGGTTGGTTTTTAATGGGCTAGGTTGGCCTCTGCTCCCCTCCCCCCCTTCCCAAAGCGAGGGTAGGGTGGAAGAGAAGAGGTAGTGGTAGAGTTGACTTCCTTAAGTGTTACACAGTGGCTAAGGCACTTACCTGGGATGTCAGAGGCCTATGTTCAATTTCCTCTTTTGACTGATGTGGATAATGGAGTTGAACTTGGGTCTCCCATGTTGCAGGAGATTACCTTAGGCCTAAAGGGTAATCTAATGTGGTCTTTTTCTGTCCTGTTGAAACTTCTCCACTGTGTATACATAGTTAGTCATTTAGTGTGTGTGTGTGTGTGTGTGAGAGAGAGAGAGAGAGAGTGTCACTATAGCTTGGTTAGGACAGTTGTCTAGAAAATGAGAGAGCCAGGTTCATACCCCTGCTCCAGTGATGCTTTAATTATTTATACACAGTAAAACGGTTTCAACAGGAATGATTGAGACCCCCTTCCACATTAGAATACCCGATAGCCCAGTGGCTAGGCACTGTACTGCAGTGTGGAAGACTCAAGTTCAGATCCCTTCACATCAGGAAGAGGGCATGGTCATTGTTTTGGTGTCTCTAAAAATGCATAGTAATGTCACCAAAAAAATGGATCCAGTTCCGGTTAAGCTTAGCTGGCCTATAATTATGACATAAAATGCAGTTTACAACCACTGGTAGAGGCTACAAAAATGTCACCAGAACAGGCAGTCAGGAGGCCATGATCTGCTGCTCACACAGCTGGATCAGAATGTGGAGAAGAGCATGTAGCATGACTGAAGTTGATGAGGGGCTTGGTACTGACTCCAGCCTTTCAGACCCTAACAGCTTATCCCCTACCTATCCCCCAGCTTTCTCCAGCTCCCGCTTAGCTTCTAGGTACTTCCCGATACCCTCATAAACCCAGCTGTCTCCAGATTCTCTTCAAAAGCTACCTACTTGCCCTGTTCTGTTAATTTAGATGTAATACATCAGAGGTGGCCAAACTTACTGATCCTCTGAGCAGCACACAAGAGTCTTCAGAAATTCGAGAGCCGTGACATGTCTTCTGGGCCTCAGGGCTTCAGCTTTGGGGTGGGGCTTGGTGCTTCTGTCCCACAGGGCATGCCATGGGGGCGTGCGTGCTGAAACCCTGCGCCCCAGCAGGTGCTTCCCACAGGGTAGAAGCCCTGAGATCCCCTTCTCTTTTGGGGCTTCAGTATGCCCCATAGGGCAGAAGCCCTGAGCCCCAGCAGCTGCCATCCTACCGTAGGGTACAAGCACTAAACTTCCCACCCCAGTCTGGTAGTCGGAGCATGGAGTAGGGTATAGAGCGCTCCGTGAGCTGCACTTCAACTGTAAAAGAGCCACATACAGCTCCTGAGCCATAATTTGGCCGCCCCTGTAGTACATGGCCAAAGATATTATTGTAAGCCAATCGCTGTCCAGCATGAAAGAATGTTACACAAGGTTTGGGATACGGAAACTTCAGTTTGATTAGTACTATTAAAAACTTTTAACGTTTTAGCCATTCCTTGGGAGGTGCTTTCTCATGTCTTTGTTGAAAAACCTGTTGTATGGCTATCCTCCAACACATCTAAGTCTTAAACAAGATAAAGTAGGATGGGAGTCAAGGTTGTCTTAATTGCAGCAATTGATTTCTATACCTAATTTGCATCTCCTTTCTTCCTGCTATCAACCTTCCATTCATGCTCAACCTACTCACTCAGGAAATATTCTTTACCCCAATCCAAATGCTCTGAGATGCAGGTCTTGGTGCCCAATTGTGTGCTGGAGGTAGAATGCTCCTTTTTGGAGGGAGGAGCGAAGGGGAGGCAGAGAGTCAAGATCTTCTGTTGAATAGTAGGAAAGAATCATCTGGAAAAACATATTTTTACAATTGGTGTACTCTACAACAGGAGTTCTCAACCCTTTTCTTTCTGAGGTTCCCCCAACATACTATAAAAATTCCATGGTCCAGCTGGGGGGGCAGTAGCCTCAGAGCTATAGCCCTGAGGAGCTTAGGGCGTCAGCCACAGACAGCGGGCAGTGAGGATGGCTAGGGGCCTCAGCCACTGGATGGTGAGGAGGGCTGAGGGCTTGGCTTCTGCCATGGGGTGAGTAGGTTCTGAGCAGAGATATGGGTGCTCAGGGCTTCACCCTTGGCTTCACCCTTGCCTTCACCCTTGGGTGCTCAAGGCTTCACTCTTGCGGGTTTCTGTGCGAGATGAGTGGGAGTTTGGGGCTTCACCCCTGCAGGGGCACTGGGTTCCGGGCTTCAGCCCTAAAGGTCCACTCCAGGTTTCAGCCCTATGGGAGTGTTGAGGCTCAGGGCTTTAGCTCTGCAGGAAGCTCAATGGCTTGGGGCTCCCTGCAGCTTTTCTCTGTTTTCAGCCATGCAGAGATGTAGAGGCTCCAGGTTTTAGTCTCTCAGTTGGTGCCACGGTTCTCTGTGGCTCCACTTCAGGTTTCCATGCTGGGACTCAGGGCTTTGGCCCAGGAGGCTGCTCTAGGGCTTGAGGTTTCCTGTGGCTCTGCTCCCAGTTTCAGGCCCACGGGGTGCTAGAGCTTGGGGTCCTGGGCTTCAGCAGTAGAGCTCTATGAAATCTGAAATCACCTGTGTGTCTGCAGATACTGGTTGAGATCTGCTGTCTTATGACACCTGTCTCCTATTGACTCTCCATTCTCGGAGATTCTAGAGTACCTTCTTAGTTTGAAGAATACAGCCCTTTCTTTAAGCACTGTTAAAATTTCTCATTGCTGTCGTGATGTTCCATGCTTCAGTGGAGGGTTTTCTTGGTGTTTGCTCACCTTGCAACTTCTAGGTTCATCAGAGGGTTATCTAACTCATTTCCAGACATCAAGGAGCCCCCATTCTTGGTTTTGGACTTAGTCCTTAACTCCAATGCAACATCTCTTGGAACTGCTGGTGATGTGTTCGCTCTTATGTCCTACCCATAAAGATTGCTTTCTTGTTGGCAATCACTTCAGTGTAGGTGAGTTGGCGAGTTACGGAATTTGATGGCTACAATGCTTTCTTCAAAGACAAAGTAATTCTCCAATCACATCACCAGTTCTTACCTGAGGTCATCCTAGATTTTATCAGTCAGACTAGTTTCACTCTTATGAATAGCATGATGTGATGATAAAAATGTTATATATAATATGGTAGTGCCTAAGGCCTGTTGAGCTAGGCACTCTATAGAGACAGAAGTAGATGGTACCAGCTTGAAGGAGTTTACAATCTAAATAGACAAGACAGTGTGAGGGAGGGGATCTAATGCATAAGAAGAGTGAGCAATCTAATGACAGCAAATGTCATGTTAGTTTTATGATTTATTTTTAGGTGGGGAGAGAGGATTTTTGAAGGGAATGGTGAATGAGACATGGCAGGGGAGAAGAGAGTAATGGGGGATGTGTAGAAAAGACTGTGAGGGATGGAGAGGGTTGGAATGTCCTGAGAGTCAGCACAGGCCTGAGTGAGCAGTGGAAACTGTAGAAAATATTCTGTGTGTCCAAAAGTCTCTTTCACAGCATCCATGGCTGTTCATACCAGCTGGAGTCTCTGGGTGGTTCCTCCCTGCAGTTTTCTCCTAAGGTCCCATAGTAGTGGGGAAGTGTGGCTCCAAACTCATATTTTAGCTCTAACATCCCTAGAGTGGGGAAATCTCCCCTACTTGGTTCTGGGACCCAGGAGTAATGAGGGGCGGTGTGGCCCTGGCTGGGTTTCATTTTATTATCTCTCCTCAGTGCAGCAGTCTGTCCTTTGGCTACTTGTATAGTTTTTCTTAGCAGCTGGAATCTCTGGCTGGTCATGCATTTTCTAAGTCATCTTTCCTACATGGAGGATTTCTCTCACTTATGTTAAATATTTTAGTAAAAATGTACACAGCAGAAGTTGAGAAGCTGCGCCTGTACTGAGGATTTTTTGCAATACTTCCTATCATTTGTCCAGCACCAATGCATCACCACCAGGGCTAGCTAGCAATGGTGATAATGTCAGTGTAGAGAGGTAACAGGCATTTTTCTTGATGGCATCTGATCCTGTTTAGAAAGGGGAGAGGGAAGGTCATTTGATCCTGGATCTCTGTTGGGTTCAATGGAGCAGTGAAGTATAACTTAGATACCTGATGCATTCTTTGCACCTTTAGCTGTAGCTGGTGCTCGTTGCTTTGGGCAGAGCCCATATGGATCTGGGAGCATTCATTGTTTGGCCCCAACTCCTTCCAGGTGCTGCTGCTGCATCCTGTGTGGGGCCAAGTATTCAATAAAATGTTTTTTCCAGTTAAAATTTAATTTTTTCTCTCTTGAATGTTTTATTCTTTCAGGAGTAAGAAAATTTTAAGCAAGAAAAAACTGAAAAGGAAACAGAAGACTAAATTGAAAGTGAAAACACGAAACAAGGTAAGATAAATGATGTGAAATATGTATGTTCAATTTCAAGTAGATCAAATGGCTTTACAATAACCAAAACAATTTCAGATGAGGGACTGGTAAAAGAATGTTAATCAACAATTATTTCTTTGTTAAAAAACAAAAGAATAGTATTTGTTTCCAGTGTGTACAGTATGATTTTGACTGCAGGTTAAGTGTTCTGCAATTGTTTAGGTTCATGAATTGCTTTATCGAAATTTTTTTAGTGGTGGTAGTTTTCAGTGTTAAATAACATAGTAAATATTTTTGGATTAATAGTTCATAAATTATTGGATTTCTTTCATACTTAGTTAAATAGTCTCATTGGTCATAAAACTTGAAAAAATTAGTTTATGCATGCCAGAGCAGCATTATTGTGTGAGGTGAGTTCTTCTCGTACTGGTTACTGGGAAGAGAGGGCTTCCAGATGTTTAATCAATTTGAAGACCACCCTTTAGCTATTAGGAGAGGCAGAATTTTAACACTTTGCCCTACCTACTGTGGGAATAGGGGTTATTCTTAGATTCTTACTGCTTTCTCTCTCCCATTGTTTTCCAGTGTTCCTTTCATGCTATCTTAAACAACAAATTGAGCTTTATAACACCATTTTATTGTTTTCTGCATTTGGCTGTAAGCAGCACTAAATATGAGAAAGTCTTCCACTCTGCTACATTGGAAAACTACTGTTTGACCATTACAGGTTTGGGGTGGGGCAGAAGACTGTCTAGCTATATATTAGACACACAAGGTGGGTGAGGTAATAGTCCAACAAAAGTTATCTACTATTGGTGAAGACAAGCTTTTGAAAGTTTGAAACCTTGTTTTTTCACCAACAAAATTTGGTCCAGTGAAAGATGTTTTCTTACCCACCTTGTTTCTCTCATATCTGGAGACCATCATGGCTAAAACAGCAGGGCAAACAACGATAGTTATATATTACAAAATATTAATCAGCTTTTAAAAAAATTCAAACACTAGAGAATTTGATGTGTACTTGTTCAAAATAATGTGTACTTGTACTTGTTGTTGTTCAAAATATTTAGTTGAATATTGTTTTTGCTGCAATTTTACTCTTTCTAAACTGTTCTATATTCAGATCCCTTTGATTAACAAAAAAGTGGTTCGTCAGGTGGTATTAATAGCTTAGTAAAAATACCAGCAGTTAGAACTAATGTATTTTCTACTCTGAAAGGCTGTAGAATACTCTTGTAATGAAGAGTTTACTGCATGAACAGTTTACTGCATGTCAGTTTTATAGCTTATCTGTGCCTAGCAAGTCTATGTAGGTACTCTGACTCCAGAAAGATAGGTTGTGGAGGGCAAAACCAGCACAGTTTCTTTGGCTCAGAGCTCAGTCTTGCTCTGATGCATCACTGTTCTGCTTAACTCAGTGGGGTTAATTTTCAGGTTTATTTAAAAAACATACAGAAAATTGTCAGTTTACTCATATTAATTCAATTAATTTCTAAACTATTTTCAGGAGTTTGGTAATTAGAGGGGAATTTTTGCCTTCTTTCAGTTACCCTTGCAGAGCTCCTCCATTTGACAGCTTATATAAAGGACAAAATTAAAATCTTTAAGTAGCACTACAGGATGTATTTGGTCAGTGACCATCTCTGTCTCTTGAGGGCAATTTGTGCTTTCTTTAAGTAGGACATCTCTTTAGCTCTGTACCTTACTTCCAATAACAGACCAAGGTAGCCTTTTATTCCCTTGAAGGTGGTTCAGCTAGGTCACCGTCAAGCTGGATGATGAATCTGACACCTCTAGACTCAACAAAGCTGACAATCAAGGAGATTCCTTGAGCTTCTTTCCTGCTTCCATTATATCAGGTGGAAAGGAAGGGTCTCTGCTGGGTACTTGAGGAGGTCATTGGTCATTTTGAAGGCTGCAGTTGCTGCTAATCAGCTATTACAGACTGTGCTCTAATTGCTCCTCATAGTCTGCATCTGCTGTCTAAATGATTTGAAATCCAATATTTTTTGTCAGTTTTTACGACAATTACTTCATATGAAGTGTTAAGCTGGCTTTATTCCTCTTTGAGGAGTCAAAAAAGGCTTGTTCTTATGCCTCTGCATTTTTTAAAATTAGGTACACAGATCCTTGATACTGGGCTTCCTGTACCATGCAGCCTTGGAAGGCAGACCATTGATGGATCTGTCTTCTGTGAAATTATCTAGATATTTTTTGAACCCTGTTGTAGTCTTGGCCTTCACAATATCCTCTGACAAGGAGTTCCACAGGTTGACTTGGTACTGTGTGAAGAAATACTTCTTTTTGTTTGTTTAAAACTTCCTGTCTATTAATTTAATTTGGTAATTCTAATTTGTTGTGTTATGGGAAGGAGTAAACAACACTTGTTTATTTTCTCCACAGCAGTCAAAGAGTTTGTAGACCTCTATCATATCTACCCTTAGTGGTTTCTTTTTTGAAGCTGATAAATCCCAGTCTTAGTAATCTTTCATCATGGAGGCTTTTCCATACCCATAATAATTTTTGTTGCCCTTCTCTGTACCTTTTCAATATATCTTTTTTTAGATGAGCAACCAGATTTGCACACAACATTCAGGATGTGAGCATACCATGGATTTATAAAGAGGCAATATGATGTTTTCTGTCTTATTATTTATCCCTTTTCGAATGATTCCTAACACTGTGAGTTGTTTTGATTGCCGCTGCACATTGAGTATAGACACCATCATTTTATGTGTATAGTTGGAATTATGTTTTCCAACATGCATTGCTTTGTATTTATCAACAATGAATTTCATCTGCCATTTTATTGCCCAGTCACTCAGTTTCGTGAGATCCCTTTTTAACTTTTTGCAGACTGCTTTGGACTTAACCATCTTGAGCAGTTTTGTAGCATTGGCAAATTTTGCCATTTCAGTGAATATATTGAACAACATTGGTACCAGAGCTGACCCTTGGGGAACACTACTATTTAACTTTCCATTTTGAAAATAGACCATTGACCATTTATTCCTACCCTTTGTTTCCTATCTTTTAAGCAGTTATCCCATGACTGCTTACTTTGCTTAAGAGCCTTTGGTAAGGGATCTTGTCAAAGGCTTTCTGAAAATATCAGTACACTGTATCCACTGAATCACCCTATTCCACATGTTGTTGAGCCCCCTCAAAGAATTCTAGTAGGTGGATGAAGCATGATTTTCCTTTGCAAAAACCATGTTGACTCTTCCCTGACAAATCATGTTAATCTCTGTGAGTGATAATTCTGTTCTTTACTATTGCCTGGTACTGAAGTTAGGCTTACAAGCTTATCATTGCTGGGGTCGCCTTTGGAGTTGTTTTTATTTATTTATTTTTTAATGATGTCATGTTAGCTATTCTCCGATTATCTGGTCCAGAAACTGATTTAAATGATAGGTTGCATACCACATTTGATGATAAATTATACTGCAGTTTCACATTTGAATTCCTTCAGAACTCTTGGGTGAATACCATCTGGTTCTGGTGACTTATTACTGTTCAGTTTATCAATTTGTTCTAACGTCTCCTTTAATGACACCTCAGTCTGGGACCATTCCTCAGCTTTGTTACCTAAAAAGAATGGCTTAGGTTTGGGAATCTCTTCACATAGTCATCTGTGAGATCAATGCAAATAATTCATTTAGTTTCTCCACAATAGTCTTATTTTCCTTGAATTCTCCTTTAGTGTCTCGACATCCAGTCGTCCCGCTGGTTGTTAAGCAGAAAACTTGCTTCTGATGTACTTAAAAAAAGGCTTTGCTGTTTCTTTTTCAGTAATTCAATTCAGATAATTGCTCTGACTCTTTTTGAGTCTTTGGCTAGCTGTTCTTCAAATTATTTTTTGGCTTTTCTAATTATATCTTTACACTTCACTTGCCAGACTTTACGCGCCTTTCTATTTTCCTAAGTAGACTTTACTTCCACTTTTAAAAGGATTCCATTTTGTCTCTAACTGGTTCTTTTACTTTGTTATTTAGCCAGGGTTGGACTTCTTTGTCCTCTTACTATGTTTTTTTTAATACATTGAAGTCCTTGTTATGTTTAAAAGCTTCTAAGTAGCTGGCAGCGATTTCACTTTTGTCATTGTACCTTTTAATTTCTGTTTAACATAAGTTTTTTGGTAGTTTCCCTTTCTGAAATTAAATGCTATGGTGGTGGGCTGCTTTGGATGTTAAGTTTTATGTCCTTCTTTGAGTGCTTGCTCATGTTGATTTGCACAGTTGCTAGAAGGTTTTTGCTTTCTTGTGCCTCCATGGTGCACTACATAGGGCTCTTCTGACCCTCTATCTCCTCAGTTCCTTATTATTGCCTGTGACAGTTAGCTGGAATCTGTTGCTCAGCAAAGGTTCTTCCTCCAGTGTTTTCCGTTAATTGTTTTCCTTTGATTCCCTTGCATGCCTCCTGGTTTCAAAACATGTGGGGCTTGTAAGAAGCCCATGCCAAAGAACGACTTGCACACTAAGTGTCTTCAGTGCCTAGGGATGATTCATCAAAAGGAGTGCTGCAAAATTTGCAGAGACTTCTGTTTCCACACACACAGAAGGAAAGAAGCCAAATGCTGAAGTTCCTTCTAATGGAGGCAGGTTGGCATCCATTTCCTAGCAAGTCTGAGCTGCGATCCAGTTCCTCAGCTTTGTTCAGGAGTGCACTGGGGTCAGATCGAGATCCGGTGCTGAGGAAAGACTCGGGCTTATGAGACTCTTGGCAAAATAAGGGGTCCCGGGCACCAAAGACCTTGACGAAGATATGGCACCACTCTTGTTTTCTGGCACCTGAGAAGAACAGAAGCGCATGGATGCCCCACCTAAGTCTTCAGGGCATAAGAGTGCCAATGCAGTGTGATCCACATTGGGCCATTCAGGCACCATCCCTGCATCTGCAATACTATTTACTCCAGGTTTGCAGAAGGGTGCGTTGAGTCCGGTGCCAACTAGCTCCCCTACCAAGGAAGTAGTGGATGAAGAGCTGCAGTTACTATCTGCACCAGAGACCTTTGAAGTGGCCAGGAAGCTTATTGAAGGCACAGAGCCACTGTCACAGAACTTCTTGGAGGAAGCAGTCCCAGTGCCGAGATAACGGACAGTAGCATTGGCAGAGAAACCGGCGATGGTGTCCCACCAACCATCACCCTGGCACTAATTGCCGGTACCTAGGGACACTGCACAACTTCACTCCTGTAGGAGCGAACGCTCCAAAATAGACTCAGAGGCGTATTCTTAATGCCTCTTGACGGAGTTGCACTGGGACAAAGGGGGGTGGTGCATCTCTTCTCGACGTCAGGGCCCCTGCAGTGGCAGGCCCCATCAGAGTGGCCTTTCTGGACTCCTTCGTTGGTCGATGAAACGCAAGGACTGCAGTCAGACCAATCTCTGTCTCTAATGTCCAGGAAACTACCAAGCTCGGTCAGAGCAACATCAAGAACTGAGGCCATCTCTGACACAGAATATGAAACCAAACCAGTGCACGGTATTGAATACAGCATTGGCACTGAGAGAGATTCTGGTGGCTCTTGCTCAGAAGAGGAGTATTTGGCCCTGCGAGGCTTGCAGGGTGTGGAAGGGCAGGGTACTGCCCCAATAAGAGAGTCTTCTTCATCTTAGCCTGATGAGACAGCGTCCGGCTCCATTCTGGCACTTATGGCAGAAGACAGTAGAGTCCACCAGAACCTTCTTTGAGGACTTGCCCAAAACCTGGCGATCCAGGTGGAGGAAGTCTTTGAAGGAGGGACATCTGGCATTTCTGTGTAGCATACATATTACACTTAGAAGCCTTGTAGTCTCAGAATTTATTCGCAGACCACATCAGCAGGCTTATATATACACACTAGTGGCTGATCAGACGTGGCAAATGATATCTTCTGGAGGTAGGGGATTCCCCAGGTAGACCTGCTTTTTATAAAGTCCAACAGAAAATGCATTCAGTTCTGTTCTTTCCAGGACCACAGTCCAGGATTGATAGTGAGCGCTTTTCTCATTCCCTGGTCACGGCATCTTCTCTGTGCCTTTTTCTCAATACTGTTGGTGTATAAGGTCCCACTGAAGGTCTGAAAGGACAAGTCGTTAATGATCTTGATAGCTCTGACATGGCCATGCCAGTGCTGGTTTCTCATGCTACTCTACCTCTCAGTTGAGAACACTATTAGGTTTCCGTTAGTGCCAGATATGATTAAGTACAACCACGGCCATCTTCCCCACCCAGACCTTCAATCTCTGCACCTTAAAACGTGGAAGCTCCATGGCCAAGCCAACAGGAACTGGAATATTTGGAGCAGGTCAGGGAAATCCTCCTGGGAAGTAGGAAGCCCTCCACAAGTGCCACCTACCTAGCAGAAAGGAAGAGACTCTCCATTTGGTCCAGGTGGAAAGGCTCTTCTCTGGAGACGTCAACAATTCTTCTTCTTCTGGGCTCCCTATTACATCTTGAACATTGGGGGCTGTCGCTATCTTCAGTTAGAATCCACCTGGCTTGTGATGTTAGCTTTCCACCCATGGGTGGCTGGACATTCAATCTTCTCAAACCACATGGTAGGTCATTTCCTCAAGGGCCTCAACAGGTTGTTCCCTCAAATGCACCAACTGGTGGGACCTTAACTTGCTACTGTCTGTGCTGATAAGACCACCTTTTAAATCTTTTGCGATATGCCCTCCCTTGTACCTATCATGAAAGATAGCCTTCCTAGTGGCCGTTACATTGGCCAAAAGGGTTTCAGAACAAAAGGCCTTGATGTTAGAATCTCCTTATATGATCTTCTTTAAGGACAAGGTTTGCCTGTGGACCACACCCAGCTTTCCTTCCAAAGGTAGTTTTGCAGTTTCATTCAAACCAGGCCATGTTTCTTCCAGTGTTCTACCCCAAACCATATGCTAACAGTCTTACTGTTAGCATATGAAGCAGAGACTTCACTCATTAGGTGTTAGGAGGGAACTAACTTCCTACATAGAAAGAACAAAACCATTTAGGAAGACATCTTAGCTCTTCATAGCAGTGGCAGACAGAACGAAGAGCCTCCTGGTTGCCTCATAAAGGAGGGAGTCCAGAAGGAGAAGAATTGTTGTGGATCATGTCATGCATCAAAGCTTGTTACGACCTGGTAAACAGGCCTGCCCCAGCTTTCACAGCTCACTCCTCAAGGGCCCAGGCAATTTTAGAACACTTTTAGCACAAGTCCAGTTCTGGGGCATTTGTAGCGCAGTGACATGGTCCTCCATCCACATTTTTGTGGCCCATTACATCATCACTCACCAACCTAGGGATGATGAAGCAGTTGGCAGGGTAGTCCTGCAGTCAATATCCCGTTGAACTCCAACCCCACCACCTAAGTGGCTGCATGTGAGTCATGTGATAGTTATTAACCTTCTGTAACTGTTGCACATGTCCATTCCAAGACTCACCTGCCTTATCCCTCTGTTGGTGTCTGCTGACAAGAAGGAACTGAGGAGGTAGAGAGTTGGCAGAGCCCTGTGAAGGTTGACAAGCAACTCCAGGGGACTTCACAGCCAACCCTTCAGATACTACTGGGGGAAAAAACCTTCTGGCAACCATGTACGAGGTGCACACACATCTAATTGGAATGGACGTGAGCAACACATTGCAAAGAACAACAGTTCTAGAAGCTTAGTAACTATCCTTTATGGTCCACATTACAAAGTGGTTCATCTGTATTCACTTTCTGGACCAGATTCTGTGTTCCACTTAGGACTAAATGTAGTATTCCCTCTTGTCTTGTGGGTTTTAGGACTAGGTGCTCCAAGAAGCAGTCATTTACAGTGTCCCAAAACTTTCTCTGCATCTTGTCCAAGTGGTGATATGTACCCAGTCAATATGAGAGAGCTGAAATCCCCCATCATTATTGAGGTTTTTATATCCTCACTAATCTGCCTGAGCATTTCACAGTTACTATAACCACCCTCATCAAATGGTCAGTAGTGTAGCCCTACTGCTAAATTCTTATTGTTCAAGCATAGAATTACTATCCATAGAGATTCTTCAGTAATCTTTGGTTCATTTAAGATTTTTACTTTATTTAACTCTGCTTTCTTTACATATATGTAGTGCCATTCCCCTATTAGTACTACCCATTCTGTCCTCCTGATACATTTTGTAACCAGGTATTATTGTATCCCATTGATTTACCTTCATTCTATAAAGTTTCTGTGATGCTTATTTTATCAATATCCTAGTTTAATATGAGGTAGTCAAGTTCATCCATCTTAGTATTTAGATGGCTGAATTTATAAGCACTTAAAAAGTCACTTTTTAGCTGTCTGCTATTTTGTGATGTAATTGAATTGGGCTCTTTTATTTGATTTTCTCATCAGGTCCTACCCATATTTTATTATCTGGCATACTCTCCTCCTTACTAGAACATACAGAATCTCCATTTCCTTCCCCAAAAGATGTCTCTGTCCAAACCATGTGTTCTTCCCTACCTGTCAGCTTTCCCTTAGTTTAAAAACTGCTCTATGACTTTTTTTATTTTACATGTCAGCAATCTGGTTCCATATTAATGTAGGTGGAACCATCTTTCTGTATAGGTTCTCCCTTTCCCAAAAGGTTTTCCATTTCCTAATAAGTCTAAACCCTTCCTCCCTACACCTTCGCCATGCATTGAAATCCTACAGTTCTGCCTGTCTGACTGGTCCTGCTTGCGACTGAAGTGGAAGCATTTTAGAGTCTTCTACAATGGAGAACCTGGACTTCAATCTCTTACCTAGCAATCTAAATTTGGCATCCAGGACCCCTCTCCTATCCTTCCCTATGTCATTTGATACTTACATGTACCATGACCATCGGTGCCTCCTTGGCACTGAACATAAATCTGTCTGGATGTCTTGAGAGATCCACAACCTTTGCACTCGGTAGGCAAGTCCACCATGTGGTTCTCCTGGTCATCAAAAACCCAGTTATCTATGTTTCTAATGCTTGAGTCCCCCATTACTATTACCTGTCTTTACCGAATAACTGGACTTTCTTCTCCCAGTGAGGTATCCTCAGTGGGAGAGGATACTGTGACATCATCTGGAAGCAGGGTCTCAGCTATGGGATTGTTTGCCCCTGCTTCAGTTTGGTGTTTTCCTTCCATGAGACTTTCATTCTCCTCAACAGTACAGAGGCTGTCAAACCAGGGGGTGGGGTAGTTCTTCTGTATCCTGGAAAGTTTCATCTGTGTACCACTCTGTCTCCCATGGCTCCTTCACCACAGCCATCTTGCTCTCCAAAGCCTGTAGGCAGTCTGCGGGCCAGGTGCTCCTTGCACTGAATGCATGCATATGCCACCAGCTCATAGGGCAGGTAATCATACATGCTGCATTCAGTGCAGTAAACTGCATAGCCCCAACTCTGTTTCTATACTTCTTCCTTCATTCTTTTTTTGCTCCTTCAGTTCTATCCTTTGTTGTTGTTTGGTTTTTATCAGGGGGTGTTTTGTCTTTAAAGAATGTTAATGAAGTGTATTATCCCCTCTCCCCCCCCCCCCCATTCTCCCTCTAAACTCCCTCCTAAAACTCACTTGTTAGCTGCTCTCATTTGCCAGCTCCTTGGTTGCTTAAAGAATAAAACAAGGTTACTGAGCTACAAAGAAATAGGTTTCAAGTGCTATATGTATATTTCTTCTGCTCTACTTTGCACTGATTAGGCCTCAGTTGGAAAGTAGTGTTCAGTTTTGGGTGCCACATTTCAGGAAAGATGGGTACAAACTGGAGGAAGTCCAGAGAAGAGAAACAAAAATGATTGTCTAGAAAACATGATCTATAAGGGAATATTGGAGAAACAAATGGGTTTATTTAGTCTGGAGAAGACTGAGAGGAGGCATAACTTTAAGTACATAAACAGTTGTTACAGGGGGAGAAAATGTTTTCCTTAAGTGTAAGGATAGGACAAGAAGCAATGGGCTTAAATTGCAGCAAGAGCAGGAAAAACATCCCAACTGTCAGGGGAGTAAAGTACTTACCTAGCATACATGCTCTTGCCTCCTGATACAGAGAGAGAGGGAAGTGGGTGCAGTGTAGAGAGAGGGAGATGTGACTGCACCATATATTGTCTCTGGGAGGAACTTCCAGCCCCAGGTCCTTGGGTCAGATCAGCCAATCCCACCTGCTCCTGGGCAGCTGGGACTACAGGAGCATGTGTGTCTGGGTTCAGCTGGGGCCTGCTCTGGCCCAGTCAGACTCTCAGCACTAGCGTAACACTAGAGCTTGTAGACACTTCAGGAGGGGAGGTGTGGTGCACTGATTATATGCTCCTACCTCTGGTTGAGCAGAGACAAGGGAACCTGCTCCTAGCACCTTCTCCAGTGTCTCTGTCCAGCCTGGAGACCCCTGGAATGGTCAAGGACTTCCTGCGAATCTGGTCCAAATAAGAGAACAATATAAACAAGAGAACAGTATAAACTGGTTAGAAATCAAAGCAGTCCCATATTTAAACACTCCCATGTACTGGTCATAATATACAAATACCTTGGTAAAGTCCTACATCAATAGGAGAGGGGGAACAAGGTCCACAGTCCTATAAAGAGAAGGTTATGCTGATGGCTTTGGCAGAGTCTACTCTGCATCTGCGCCCTTCACATTCAAGGAAAAAATGAATGTTCGAGGTGACTGGCTTATCTGGGAACAAATAGATCATTCAGAATGGGAACTATGCCCAGAAGCATTACATCTCTTTGAAAAGGACTTCAGTCTCAGATCAGTTTACCTCCCACCTGAATCATAAGTTTCCATTGTACAGGGAAGAAATTATTAAAAAATTAATTAGTCCTATTTTCTTTTGTCTTTTGAGGAGAAGTCTTTGACTGAGAGAGTGAAGGGTTGTTCTACCTAACTATTTTGAAAACATGTTTAAAAAGAGAAATAAAATTGTCAATGTCAGTTTGATATTCAGAATGAGAAAGAGCAAAGTAAAAAGAAAATATGTGAAAATGAAGAGAAATGGCCCTTAAAGGAGAAAAAGTTACTTGTAGGAAGTATTTCTATTCAGGATTTAAAGAAGAGTTTTGGATTTCCCTTGACAATACACTTTCTTAAAGACAAGACAAGGCGTTGCTTAGTCTTACAGAAGTTCCAGAGGTGCAGCCGTGTTAGTCTGTATATAGCATGAACGTGCCTTTTCTATAGTCAACTTTCTTACCGTAATCATGTTTTAATGTTACGTTTATTCTTCTGTATCAGTGTTTAGGTTAATAATTCTCCAGGGACCCTTATTGTCACTTTGTCTCTCTTGGATAAAATAAGCTGCAGACTAAACCATTGTTTGAAATGTCTTGACACTGGAATAATTTTTGTGTAGAGCCTGGTGTTGGGGATAGGTAGAAGTGGATTTCGAAATATATGTCAATGTAGTATGAATTATATTTAAATACAAGAAAGTCAAAAGCATATCTCAGTTTATTCTGAAATCCTCACCTTCCAGCTTTCCCGTTATTGCTAGGTAATGCAGCATGTGGTATAGTGTAGAATTTCCTAATTTGAAGAGTTGTGTGTTATTTAAGGTTACGATAAAGAGAGATACATGTGCAGATGAAAATTCCTTATCACTCCCTGTGTATTATGAATGATGAACTGCTTTGTTCTGCCTTATGGAATTGTGGTCCTCCATACCTGAGGAAATAAAATATTAGGCCACTTTTTGCCATTGTCTGGTAACAGAATAGTATGACTTGGAGATTTCTATTTAGTGAAATTTGAGAAGTTTAATAACTGTTTTTCATGGAAGAATTTAAATTTTGGTTGAAAGTTAATCTTATTGTTTTTCAGACAGAAAATTTGGAGAGTACAATAACTATACCAGATATCAAATTACACAGCAACCCTTCAGCTTTTAATGTTTACTGCAATGTCCGTCATTGTGTTTTGGAGTGGCAAAAAAAAGAAGCATCCTTAACCTTGGCTTCAAAGAACACTGTGCAGAGTGGGGATTCAGATAGTGATGAAGAGGAAGAGTCCAAAGAGTTGCACCTCAAGCTTCCAAAGGCAAGTAACCCTGGATAATTTTTCATATGTAACTATATAGGTGACATGGTATATATTTGACAATTTTATTCATCAGTATTTATTTAATCCTTTCTTTATTGGATCCTGTTGCTTTATGACACGTTGTTAGGAATATAGTAATTGTCATACCAGATCAGACCAATATCCATCTAGGACAGTATCTTCTCTGACATTGGTGGGTACTAGATGCTTCAAAGGACTGCAAGAAACTTCAAGGTAGTCACTTACAAAATAAGCTACCCAGAGGAGAAGTTTCTTTTTAACTTCCTCAATTAGAAGTTAGTTTATTCTCTGAATTCTGAGGGGTCATATCATTTCCAGACATTTAGTTTTTCAGTCTTCTCTAATATGACTGTGGATATTGTCGTCATCCATGTAAATAATCATTCCTTTTTGGAAATCTTACTTAGCTCTTGGCCATAATGTTTTGTGGCATTGATTTCCAAAAGTTTGTCTGTATATTCAGACTGTGGACAGAATAGTTCAGTAATGACTTTAGAATTGAATGATTTTAACGCTTTCGTTATGTGTGTATGATAGGATACTGTTCAGTAGTAGAATATTAGAAAGGAAAACTGGTGGGAGTTATTAAATTGTATCATTTTTCTTTCATGCATATTTTATTTGCTCATATATCTGGTTACCTGTTCTGTTAGCTATTCAGTGTGCCTCGTGTGAATTCTTTTGCCCACCATTTAGCATTTAATTAGCATGTGTTATCTGTTAGTCTTGTTTCCTACCATCTTCTGATATTAGCTCAAGGAGCTTGGGCAGTAGCTTTCCATAGTTCTTTTTTTATGTGATTTATTATGATCATGTTGATTTAATTACCACTAAAATTGCCTTTTTTTACATTGGTGTTAGCTGCTTCAAAAAAAGGCATCCTACAGTTTGTTTATAGATGTTTTGTTGTGAAAAGTTAGGTTGCACGCCTACAAAAAACTCTGGGGAACTTCAGAAGATCTTAACCAAACTAGATAATTGGGTAACATGGCAGACAAAACTCAGTGTTGATTAATGCCAAGTAATGCACTTTGAAGGGGAAGGACTGATGATAGGTAGTTTACAGAGTTCTAAATTAACTATATTATCTCAACTCATTGAAAGCTTGTTCCATGTGTAGCTTCTGTCGAAAAAGGAAACAAAATATTAGGATGCATAAGGAATGAGACGAAGAGTAATATTGAAAACAGAATGCTACTATGTAAATCAGTAGTATGGCTCTATCTATATTACTATGTGCAGTACTGCTGAGCCAGTCTCCAGAAGGCTATTGGAGAACTAAAGGTGGTGCAGAGAAGGACAGGGTTGATTAGGGGCATGTTGTTTGTTAGAAAAGAGACTAAAATGAAAATGTACGAGAAAAGTATATTAAAAAGTTGTGTAGAGAAGATTGGCAGCTTCTTTTCTTCCTGAATCAAAATGCAAGCACCAAAGGGACAGATATTCAGCTAAATGTAAAGGTAGTAATTTGGAATTATGCACCTAAGCAGTTTAAATGCCTGTCTGCATCTTTAGGCACCAAAGTGCCTTTGAAAATATGGACCTTTGGAGCCTAATGGCTTGTCTACAGTGCACCACTTGCTGTGCATAACTGGCCATGTGGACTATGCTACAGTGCAGTGACAGTTCCAGGGTGCAGCTTAATGGACTTTCACTGATCTATAGCAGTGTCCATACAATGAGTTACTGTGCAACAAACTGATGTACTATAGATTCACACTTCAGGCTGCACAATATCTTCGTGTAGATAAATCCTATGTTTTGTTAAAGCCATTAGGACTTAGGAGTCCACATGCCATTTTTCTAAAGTGATTTAGGCATTTAGAATCCTAAGTCACTTAAATGCTTCTGAAAATGTTACCTTCATTGGTGGGTGAATTGCTTTGTGATATTTTTTTTTATGCACAAAAATGATACTGGGTTGGTGTAGGTTACTGAGCTCATTTTTGTTAATATAAATGAGAAAACCTAATGCAGATGATTTGAAGACTCATTTGAATACTTACTAGACTTATTTCCCTCCAGTAAGATCCTGGAATAGAGAATATTGATATGTTTGTTTGTCAAAATTGGAGATGAAAATGGAAATAGGGAGAAAAACTTAGACCTAACTTATTCCATTTTCAAAGCTCCTCCAGTGCCAATTTACTGAGATTGAGGCCTGGGCTACACTAGAAAATTAGATCATCATAACTGTATTTCTCAGGGTGTGAAAAATCCACTCCTTGAGCAGTGTAGTTAAGTTCACCTAAGACCTAGTGTAGACAGCACTAGGTTGAGTGAAGAATTCTTCCATCAACTGAGGTACTGAATTTTGGGGAGGCAGGTTACTTGTGCTGATGGGACAATCCTTCTAATCAATGTAGGTAGTTTTATATGGAAATTCTGTGCCACTGTGTATACAAACCCTTGAATGCTTGTTTTTAGTTAAAATCCAAAATGTTTTCCAGTTGACAGTAAAGCTGGTAATTGAGAACAAGCTGAAATAATGTCATCTACTTTTTGTACAAGATAAATTAGTAAATACAGCTCAGTGAAATTTGTTTTTTTGTGAAATCTGAATAGACCATCAGGCAAACCAAATAATTTTGTATAAACTTGTATTTGAAATATAGTTCTGAATGAAACATTCCTTGGAGGTTCCTGTAAACAAATATTGGAACAAAATTTACTGTTTTCCTGAATTGCTCATTGCCTTTGTTAGCCTTATTGCGAAGACTTTGTATTCTTTCTGTGATGGAAGTGTCAAGACAATTTCAGAATTTGTGTTGGCGATTTTAACTTTTTGTATTTGCAAGCAATATTTGTCCTTGCCTGGTGTCATACTCACTGCAAAGACTGAGAATTTCATTATTGACTTGATTTGGGACAAATTTGGATCAAATACAGTTAAGTATAAGAGAAGGAATAACCCCTCACTGCCAGGATTTATTTTAGCTTTGTGAGACTCAGCCTTGAGATGCATATGCTCACCTCTCTGCTTCACAGAAGTGCAGTATTAAAGGAGGGCAACAGGTATTAGAGTAAGACTGAAAAAACTTTTCAGAATATTTAAAATCAATTGGTTAGGTGTTCTCTATTCTTACTAAGGAGATGTTTAAAGTCTCATTTCAAGTAGTTTAGTTTCTCAGACTCAGCAAAACAACTACAACAACGCCTCCCCCTCCCCCCCAATATAAATACAAAGTGAAAGCAGTCTTTTTGAAATAGTGAAGAAATCAGTTTTTCTTTAATAACTACTAAAATCCATCTGTGGAGAGTTGAATAGGTTTTTTAAAATATTTCATTACCCATAGGATGTCTATGGATTTAATCTGCTTGAATGCCAGGAGTTTAATCTAAGGATTCTGTAAAAGGAGAAAGCATTTCTCCAAGGAACCTTATATTTTCTAATGTAGGGAGCAGTGAAATGAGGAGTCCCGCATGTGGTTTATTTCAAGAGCAGGCTCAAATGGTTTACTTTTCACAGTCCTTGGACAGAGAAGCTGAGCCTAAGATCAAAAGAGATCCCAAACCTCAAAAATATTAGAAAAGGAAGGGAGAGGTTGAGTTGGTGACCAAAGACTTGTGAGTGAAAGCCGATAGAGAGAGAGAGACATGGAGACAGGGAATCTGCTGCAGCAGGACAGGCTGCTTCTCTCTGCCAGAGATGAAGTTACCTGGGCCAATGGGCATTTATAAGTGTTGTTAAAGTCTTAATTTGTAAGAAAAACCAATGCATTTAGGCCTTTTATTTTTTATCCTTTGCTCTCGATGCTTTATACCTTTTGAGTAATGAATAAATAATGCTTTGTTTTGAAAATGCTGTTCTTAGATTATCCTCTGCATATTCCCACTTATAAATTCTGATAGCTGGATCAGCTCAGATCATAGAAACTTCTCATAGCAATGCTCATGGAAGCACTTGCGCCTCCATCCTATCAAGTCCCTCAGCATTCCTAAACATTCTCAGGGTGATGGGATGTGGTGCTCTGCACTTAGTTCTTTCCAACTGCAGCAAGAGACTGATTCAGACCTCTCTTGATCCTTCAAATCAGATCTGTCCCTCAAAACAAATTTTAGTGCCTTAGATAATTTTTAATAATAAGATAGATATTATAATTAGGAGAAGATTAGCTAGTTGTTCAGGATAGGGTTTTTTGGGAGTTTTTTTTATTTGTGTGTAGTAGTTAGATTCAGTTGCAACTATTAATTTCATGGTGGATCTAAAGGTGAAGAGATCTGGTTTAAAAAAAGTGTATCACGTAGGCGATCTTTCTATATCTAATGACCATATTGGATACTTTGTGTGCCTCGATAAGAGCTACTCTTTGTGTTCTGTCTGCAGTATGTTTATTTCAAGAGCATGTAATGCATGCTAGAATAAACTTTGAGTCGTCTTGCTTCAATAGCTCTGTTTATAAATGGCTTGGATCTGATATCTTTAAAAGATCTGAACACAAGACAAACACTCATGTCTGTTTTGGACACAGTTGAATTAAGAAGCCTGATGATGAAGACTCTGGCCTTAATCATAAGATCCAATTCTATGATTGTTGCACAATCGATACCAAATTCATCTTGTACTAAAAGCCACTAAAGCACCGTTGGCATTGGTCTCTGAGTTAAGAGACGAGATCCAAGAAAAGCCTTTGACCCAGTCATTTTTGGGTCCAAAAGTGATGGCAAGAGATAAGAAGGCTCCTGTTAGCAGCGCCAAGTTGCATCCAGGAGATTCATCAGATTTGGATCTTTTGACATCAGACCCTAAACTGAAGATCAGGCATAAATCCCTGCAAAAGTATCAGTTATGGGTTTCAATTACAGCTTCTAATCCAAAAGCAGATCTGGAACTAGCGATAGTTTCATCATCAGCGATTCACACAGTTGCATTGGTTCCTATGGTAGCTGAAATTCACCAAACAAATCTTTAGTTAGATTACATACTGAACCATGAGGATGGCTAGCTAAAGTGGAAGAGATGGAAAGCTCCTACCAATTACTCTTCTTGTATCTCCACTCTTGGGGATGCAGAGAAATCAGATGAGCAATTTCATTTTTTTCTTGAGACTTTCCTACTGCCTGCAAGAACACTTTGGGCTCACCTAGTGAAATCATCTCACCTTTCTATACACATCAGGTCCTCTAATTTCTCCAATTTATCTGTTGGATATGCAGTTCTTTGTTGGCTGTACAGAGGAACTGGATTGGGTTAGGCTTCTGGCGATCCCTTTTGAGACTTCACCTTCAGAAAAGAGAGTACTTCTGGACATGTGGTTCACACTGCTTTATGTTCTAGTGTATGAGATGATGCCAGAACCTAGATACTGTTTCTACTGGTGGGTTACACCAAGGGATGCATGATTATGTAGGCAGTTTTCTCTGCATCACAGAAAAAGTATACAGCTGCAGTCAGAAAAGCTTGCATCTGAGCTTCCTAGATCTGACTACTTCTGTCTTCAGAGAGCACCATAATCCCTGAAACTTGGTCAGAAAAGGAGAGCCTGCAGCTCTGCCTACCAGCAACTGAAGCTTGAAGTGGAAACTGATTCCTCACCTAATGAAATGTTGGGGTGGCTACCACTTACTCTCAATCTGATGACACGTTAGAGTTCCACAAGTTTGTATATAAAATGGCCATGACTTTGAAACTTCCAGTTGTGACATTGGAAGCCCCACAAACCCCTACTGCATTTGACATTTTGGGTTCTCTCTCAAGAAATAGTCTTTCTTCCAGTTGTAGAGGAACAGTTGCAGCCTGTAAAAACATCATAGTGCACTGCTTTAAAAAAAAGTTACATTATTTGCTATATGAAATATTCTCCTTTGTTCCTACACACCCTAACTATTAGTTGCTAGTAGTGGCAGCAGCCATTACATGAGCATATTTGCATTTCACATCCTCCAAATACAGGAGGAAAAGACAGATGCGATTGGTAGAAAAGTATTCTCTGTTGCTTGCCTTGGAGAAATAGTGGCAAATTAGCAAGCAGTTATGTTGCAATAGCAAACATTTCTGCATTGGCAAAAGTCCTCATTCATCAATGTACATTAATAACTGAAGATCCAATTGTAGTGAAGCATGCCCTCCAGTGCTTGTTTTGATGCTTTGGATTCCTCAGCTAATGCATTTGCATTTGCTTGTATTCTTTTGGAATCATGCTGGTTTGTTTTCAGTTTGCAGAGACTAGCAAGGGACAGTGTGTTGTGAGAGAAGCAGAGTCTTTGATCACCGTGGAGTCCTGATGGGACTTCCTTGATTAGAGGTTCTATAAAGGCAACCATCCAGTGGCACACAAGCCAGCAATCAGAGGTGAATAATGGAGGAGTTTGAGTGAAGGTTTGTAAGAGAAGTTTGGGGGAGGGAGTGTATTTCCCTCTCTTCCTCCTTTGACAAGAACTTAGGTGGGAAGGCTGTGACTGCTACAAAGGTAGTCGTGGTAGTGGCTTAAGGAATGAAAGAGACAATGAGATGACTGCTCGTGGAAGCTGCAGGATGTACATTATCCTTGAACAGGTACCTGAAAGGTGCTTTGTTTGTAAGGAAGTTTCACCTAATAGATATGATGGAAGAGAAGATTCAATGGCTGCAGATATATGGTTGAGTTTCGAAGGGGATTTGAGCAGCTGATGGAGGGAAGGAAAGAGGAGGCTGAAGGGAAATATCCAAGACTTTCAGATGCAAGATGGACTGCAGAATTGTGAGGTTGGACTGCTGGACGAAGAAAATACTCAGCGGAAACATGTGAGCACAAGAACTCAGGTAGAGGCATGCAAAGGAGAAATATAGCTGAGGATCAGGTTTACTAAGTTGAAAAATGAAGGGCCATAGTAAGCTGCAACAGAATGTGGGAGAGCAAGGAAGAAAAGAGTGGCTAGTGGTCATTCAAGAGTCAATATAAATGTCCAGACTTTGCACCCCAGGAAGATAAAGGATGACTCAGTCAATTTGCAAGTGAGAACAAAAGATTAGAGGAATTGCAGCCAGAAAGAACAAGTGGAAGAAGACCAGCGAATTGCACTAGTACCAGGAAGAGGAAGGTCTGTGTGATTGGCAGCTCCCTACTAAAAAGAATAGACAGGCCAGGCTTGAGCTGATCTGAACAACAGTAGGGTGTGCTTGTCTTTTAGGAGCTAAAAATACAAGATGTGGCCCAGAGGCTGAAGAGGACCCTAATGCAGGCAGAAAAGAGTCCAAATGATGCTTCTAGATTTTCACTGGGGTGCATCAAGGAAGATTCCACCAGGCTGTGGAAGACGCTTAAAGGAATGGAGGCTCAGGTGGTGATCAGTGAGGTTCTACCTGCCCCTTGAGGATGTGAGCAAAGGCAAGATAAGATTATGGTGATCAACAGATGGCTCAGGCAATGGTGCTTGTCTACCTGGAGGACTTAACAGATAGAGAAGTTTATCGGGGATGAGCACCACCTGAGTAGGGAGAGAAATAGACTGCTGAATGGAGGTTGGCACAGCTTGTTAAAAGAGCTTTGAACTAGGAATTTGGGGAGATGGTTAGGAGATTCTCTTGTAATCTCTATGCCTGATTGTAATACTAAATAGGAGAAAAATCAAGTGAGAGGATATAGCGACACAGAAAGGAACAACAGAGAAGAATGGACATCAAGAGCACTGTACTTAATTGGGTTAGGAATCTGTGTGAAGCCAAGCAGAAACTACTAACTTATTTTTACACCAATGCAAGGAGCCTGGGTGACAAAATGGAGGAATGAGAAACCCTGGTGCAGGAAGTGAAATTAACTATTATAGGGATAACAGAGGTATAATGGAATAATAGTCCTTATTGGAATATAGGTATTGAAGGGTATGCGCTGTTCAGAAATACAACAGAAATATAGGTAAAGGTGGTAGAGTAGCATTGTATATTAATGGCTAGGTAGACGATCCAGAGATTATAAGTGATGGAATGGATTTGGGTATGAACAGAGACTCGTTTAATATTTTTCAATGAGATAATCGTACAGTTCCCAGTAATAGTTATGGGAGACTTGAATTTCCCAGATACAGAATGGAGGATAAGTGCTACTAATAATGGTATTACCCAGATATTCCTAGATGTGATAGTCAAAAGATTTCTTCACCAGAAAGTCACCTGAAGCAAGAAGAGGTTATGCCATTTTAGGTTTAATGTTGTTAAGTAGCGAGGAACTCATAGATGACCTGATTCTAGAGGACAGCCTTTGTCCAAAAGATCATGAATTAATTCATATGAAACTAAATGAGAGGATAAAAAAAACATAGGTTTACAATTAGGATCCATGATTTCAAAAAAAAATTGAGAGAAGTAGTTAAGGAAGTTGATTGGAGTGAAGAACTCAAGCAGCTGAATGTGGAGGAGGAATGGATTTAAGTCAAAGATGCAAGTTGCAGAAACTATCTGAAGCTTGTATGGCAGGTAAGGGGGGGAGGGGAGATTCATAGGGAAGGGTTGCAGACCAAACTAGATGAATGAGCATTTCAAACAGGTTACTAAGAGAAAGCAGAACTCTTACAGGGAATGATGGAAGGGATGGATCAGCAAGGAAAGACGCTTCTTGAAGTCAGAAAGTGTAGAGAAAAGGTGATAACTGTGAAAAGCAAATTAGAGTTGGACCTTTCAAAGGAAATGAAAACAATAGTAAAGCCATGTAAAGAAAAATAAAAGAAGGAAAGAAATGCGATCACTTAAGTGCTGAAGATGGGGTGGAGATTAAAGGTAATCTAGAATGGCCCAGCACTTAAATGAATACTTTGCCTTAGTTTTTAATACATTTAATACATGGCAAGGTGACTAATGGACATGAGAATATGGAAATAGAAATTACTAAATCCAAGATGGATGATGAGTGATAACAGCTAATTTAGACCCCATCATTTTATACGTCTAATTGGGATTAAGAGATTAATCAAACATTTTAATAGACTAAATGAGGGGTGTGTGTTTCAGATAATCTCATCTAAGAATATTAAAGTAACTGTCACATGATATGCAAGCTCAATAGCAAGGGCTTATAACGAATTTGCAAATTTGGGAGTTGTACCCTTTGACTGGAGAATTGCTCATTTAGTGCCAGTTTTTAGGAAAGGGGGGAAAAAAAGTGATCCAGTAAACACCTGACAAGTTGATTTAACCTAAATTGTATGCAGTCTTGGAAAAAAATTTGAAAGAAAAAGTAGCTCATAAAGGTAAACGGTAATAGGGATAAAATACAGTGTTGTTTTACAATAGGCACATTTTATATCAAAGCACCCTTTGAGCTAACAATGTTTGGAATCATTAGGAAATGGATAGATAAACAGAAAATGTCAAATCACCTCTTAATAAATCCATGGTGCACCTACATCTCAAACGTTGTGTGCAGATCTGGTCGCCGCATCTCAGATACATTGGAATTGGAAAAGTTATAAAAACGGCAACAAAAACAATTAGGGATACGGAAAAGCTTTCACATGTGGAAGAGTTTAATAAGACTCAAACTTTTCAGCTTCAAAAAGAGATGACTAAGGGAAGATGTGATAGAGGTATATAAAATTATGACTCGTTTGGTGAAAGTAAATTAGGAAGTGTTATTTACTCATAACACGAGAGCATGTGTGTGTCACCAAATAAAATTAATAGGCAGCAGGTTTAAAACAAATACTTCCTTTTATTTCTTCATACACTGCACAGTCAGCCCATGGAACTCCTTGCCAGGGGATGATGTGAAAGCTAAGATTATAATAGTGAATTGATAAAGGTACGGAGAAGAGTAACAAAAATGGGGTATAGAACAGCTTCCCTAGGAGAGATTGAAAAGTCTAGGATTGTTCATCTTAGAAAAGAAACAACTAAGGGGAAATTTGATAGAAGTTTATAAAATCATAACTGGTATGGAGAAAGAGTGAATAGAGAGGTGTTGTTTACCTCTTCACATAACACAAGAACCAGAGGTTACCTAATGAAATTAAAAAACAGCAGGTTTAAAACAAACAAAAGGGAGTATTTCTTCATACAACACACAATCAATGTGTAGAACTTGTTGCCAGGAGATGATGTGAATGCTGAAGATATAACTGGGTTAAAATTAATCAGCTAAGGTCATGGAAGATAGCTCAAACAGTGGCTATTATCTAAGATGGCCAAGGATGGAATCCCATAATTGGGTGTCACTAAACCTCTTCTTGCCAGAGACTAGGGTCTGGACCACATAATTACTCTGTTCTGTTAATTCCCTCTGAAGCATCTGCCAATGCCTGCTGTCAGAAGACAGGATACTGGGCTTGATGGAGGCTTGAATAATATGGCTATTCAATATATTCTTATGATATCACTTTTAATATCAGAGACCTTTTTCTTTGTAGGTGCAGAAGAGAATTAGCTCTTTTCTGACATAAATAGCCTTGAACTTCAGTTTCATGTTCAATTGTTAGGTCTCGGATTTGATATGAGGATCAGAAGCTTCAAATCAATCTGCATAATCGATCTTCCTTTGGGAACAGCCCCCCATGCTACATGAGCGCATAGAACTCCCTAATTCTGAATGTAAAAATGTCCTGTCTTTTGTTGATGGGGTATTGCTTTCCCCATGAGTGGGTATATGCAGAAGATACTTGAAGAAATGAAGATCACTTACTTATAAACTGAGTTCTTCAAGATGGATTCTGCATATTCACATTCCCCACTCAGCTTTTCCTCTTCTTTATAATCATAATAAAATTTTGATTTTGTCGAGGTAGTGGAAGGAACTGATGCAGCACTGGATGCAGAACACTCAGAACATTCAGGGATGCTGAAGGGCAGCAGTGGGAGGGAATGTGAGAGCACTGTAATCAGTACTGCTAAGAGCTGATTCCATCCTTTGAAATGCACCAGCAGCCTCAAACCATAGTGTGAATGTGCAGAGTCCATCTGGAAGAACTCTGGTTACAAGTAACCATCATAGACTCTAAGGTCAGAAGGGATCAATATGATCATCTAGTCATGTTCTGCTGTCTGTAAACTTAATACTGCCACAGGCTCCCCAGTTGATGCAATTACATGCTAAAATCAAATTGTCTCATGCCATTTATGTGGTTGAGAACCAGAGGGATCTGAAGTCCAGAGATCCAGTAATGGTTGATGAACTATATAGCTCCACTCAGAATGAAGTGCAGGAAGCCTGGCCAGTTTCCGAAGGGATGTGTTTGAGAAGGAATGAAGAGGTCCAAGTTGTAGTTTGTTTTGTAGGTTTGACACTATCTAAAACTTGAATACATTCAGCTTTGTTCAGGGGGTTTTAAATACTAAAAATTGAATTATGTGGACACATTGATTTATATTAGAAAAATGGTCTCTTTTATTTTTAAAATGACACTTGTTTTGAGTGTTTGGTTTTGATTATTTCTGTCTGTAGTTTGTCTTTATTCTCTATGTTTACATGGTAGAGTGTGTGTTAAGCTAAAGAGAAATTCATACCATTATGTGAATATTTTTATTGCTGAACCTATCAAAACATCCTGATAATGGGTCTTCTGTTAAAAATGTGTTTTGTACTTTTTTAGATCATTGAAGTTGGACTATGTGAAGTTTTTGAGTTGATCAAGGAGACCAGATTTTCTCATCCTTCGCTGTGTCTCAGGAGTCTGCAAGCTCTACTTAATGTGCTCCAGGGCCAGCAGCCAGAAGGCCTACAATTGGAGCCTCCTGAAGTTCTAGGTAAATATTCCCTGTTTTAGCTTGAGCTTTTGTTGCCCCCCCCCCCCCCCAAGAGGCCATTAAGGGCAATGATAAAAGGATGGTGGTGTTTTGAGCTATTTTAATAGATTTATAGAAGGGTTATGTGCTTCCGTTCTCTATTATAAGATGATACATTTAATTGTTTGTTTTGGAGCCTTGACTCCGTCATGGGAATTGGACATTCTCCACCTTTATCTTTGTAAAAGAAAAACCTTTTTATGTAAAGTGGTGATCATTCTTTGGTTTTATGACACTTCACCAGAAAATCCAGCTAATTGAGTTTTTTTTGGTTTTACTGATCCTATAAAACATTGGTCTCCAAGAAAACCGGGCAATAATGTGGAAAGCCACTATCCCATGCTGCTACTCCATGCTGAAATTTGTCTTTAGCTACTTTATAAAAGTTGTTTACTTTTTGAATTGTTGCTTCTCTGCTAATAAGTGTAATATCAGCATTTTGATTCTTTTTGTTTTTTGATGGTACTGGAAACATGTTGATCTATATCTTAACAGCTCTATGTGAAGAGCAGCAAAAGTAGTGCATGCTGCGTAATTAATTAAACTTTAGTAATGACCATAGAAATAGTCTTCACCATTGTAAAAGAGTAATAAATTCAGGCTGTCCTTGCTTGTACTGGAATGTGTATTGTTCTAAAAACTGTTCAGACTCTTCGGCTATTGATAACACTATGCATTCCCATGTTAGAGGACCAGTCTAGGTATTCACTTACAGAGGTAACCAGTATCACTGGCACATATGTTTGATGAAGCTTCTAATTGTGGTGAGGTGTACTACATGGAAAAATTGCTACAAATCATATTTGATATACCCATGGTTCCCAACCTTTTTGGCTGCAGAGCCACAGATATCATTTTTACAATCCTGAAGGGACACCAGTCTCCCCCAGCAGGGCCCCTTCCCTCTGCAGTCAGATGTCAGGAGCTCAGCGAGGAGGCAGGGAAACTGCATATGTCCTGTAGAGCTGTGCGATCCATCGGGTCCCTAAACGGGCTCCCTTCTATAGCCAGAGAGGTGGAAGATCAATGGTGCTCTCCCTCTGGCTCCAGCAGGACCCCAGCACCTATGGACCTAGGCAAAGTGCTTTGCTGTGTTCCCTGCTGCAGCCAGTGGGAGGGGAGTGCTGGTATCCCATCTCCTTGGCTGCAGCAAGGAGCCTGCACTGGTCCTTTAGCCTTGCAGAAACATGCTTCACCTGGATCCTTATGCAGCAGCGCTCTTATGTAGCCAGCAGGAGGGGAGCTGGGGGCCACTTTAAAAGCCCCTGCAGACCACTTTTGGCTCCTGGGCCACAGGTTGTAAACCACTGTGATCATATACTGTTGTGTGTCAAGTTATACATTACTGCTTTGTAATAATGCAGCTGGTGCGTGCTTGCGCGTGCACACATAAAAGTAAACACTAAATAAACAGGAAGATTTTGGCCCTGTGTTGATCAGCGTATAGATGCTGAACAACAAAATAGTAAAAAGAAATGTATCTGATTGTGTGTTTATTTTCAAGACGCAGTGTACCAAAAAAAGCTAATCTTTGAGAAGCTCAGCATCACTTCACAGAGACAATATTATTAAAGGTTGAGTAGATAAATCTGTTCAGGCTCTATATGCATCAGTTCAGTACAGAGGCAGACTCAGGCTAAGTCTATATTGATGGCAGCAAAATCGCCACTGTCAGCGTGATCTTCCGGATTCGATTAAACAGTCTGTGTAGATGTGCTCAATCAATCTGGAATTCGTCCTAGCAACTGTAGCCCTGGAACTGGAGTATCAAGTAAGCCGACCGGAAGGCATTTCCGGTCGGCTTACTGTAGTGTTTAGGGAGTAGTTGGTAAGTCGTTGGGAGATACACAAGGTATCTCCTGTTGACTGCCGCCAAACACTGTGTATAGGCTAGGACTTAAGCAGAAAGGCATGTGGAATGGAGTCTGTATTGGTCTGTATTCCACTACCTAACAGAAAAATTGAGAATTCCTTAGCAGGATCTTTCTCAACTGACCAGAATACAAAGACCCATATTTTCTCCAGACACACATCCAGCAGAAAAAACTATGGGTGAATTGTAACCCTGGGTAACTGGTCTTCTGTAGACATTTGCTTTTTTTTCCCTGTCCTGAGTCTAGAACGCCCATAAATAAGGCAAGGAAATGAGTTGCTAATACTACATTCTGTTCCAGTAGGGCTTAGGTTTTTAGACTTACTGAAATTACTCTTCCATCATTCTCTTCCTCTGCTCACATGGCAACATCTGTTACTTCAAAGGTCCCTGTTATATTTGTATACAAGAACATTGTGTCTTGGATTGTGAATGGTGAGAGCTCCGAAGGAAAGGCTCTTCTCAAACTGATTGAAACATTCCATTCTTCAACAAAGTTGCCCACTAACTCAGACTTTTTCAGGGTGTGAAATAAATTCAACACCGGGGGTGCCATTCTAAGGGAAATAAGACCAGCTCAACCATGATTTTTCAGATTATCACAAACATGTTTTTGTAATTTCATCTGTTATAAGGTGAGTAAACTGAACTAGTTTCAGAAAATTAAATCTGTAGTGGTTTGAAAATGTAGTTAAGTATTAAATGTTCTCACTAAGCCATCCATTGAACCTCTATCAACCTAAACAGTTTGAAGTGAGAGCCTTCTCTGTGAAGTTTCAGTACTTTCATCTTTTATTCAGGAGAATGATACTTTGCGTAGCTCAAACATTTATCCACACACCCATGGTCTCCCCTGACTACAGGAAATGGTCCTCATGACATTCTTATGGAAATTTTGTACTTTGAGATTGAAAAGTGGCACATGTAGTGTACATTGATCAGAAAGCCGACTTATAATAAGTATTATTTATTTTAGCAGTAGAAGTAAAATGTCTAGAGAAAAAAGATTTTAAAATCACAGGCTATATGCATGTCTGTCTTTGCTGAAAGCCTTCCTGATGGTAACTTCAACAAGTTTAACTTTCTCAGATGCTCCCAGTGGGATACTTATGTCTTAGTCTGATTCCTCTGTAAACTTCCACTCTTCTTTGAGAGAAGGTCCCTTTTTAACCTTGATGTAGTTCTTTTGTTCCTCTGCATTCTAAGACTTTGATCCTGTCATAGCTCTGTTGGGGCTTCTCATCCTGGCTGTTCCCAGGACTATTGTGAAAGGACCCAGCAGTTGGACCCTCGATGTTTAAACTCTCTGGTCTTAGTGGGGTGCAGCACAGCTTCCTCTCTCTCTTCTCTGGCACATTACCTGGTTACTGACTGTCTGCTACCCCTTCACTGAAATGGAGCCCATCAGCACATCTGCATTAGGCACTCAGGACCAGTTCTGACCCCTAAGATACTTCAATACCCTAAATATACCACTCCTGGAGCTCAATCTGGAACTCTGGTAATCATTTAACTCTCAGGAGGCATGTAGAAGTTGTGAAACATATAACACAGACAGTTTATGTGGAGTCTAAAAATGTTGTTTGCTCTTTTACTTAACAGATAAATCATAAGAGTTTAGAAAACAATGAACATTGTAAATGCAATGCCCCTCACTAGTTCTTCCTTGGAGTCCAGGGGGGACCACCTATATTCAGGAAGGTAGGCAGGGGACCCTGACTCATTGGACTTCTGCATGTTGGATTGCTTCTCCCTCATAGTCTTTCTGCCCGGCTTGCATTCTCTGTTCTTGGCTGTTCTGTGCCTTTCCTTTCTCCTCCCCAACAGTTCCTGTGTCTTGCACAAAGTTTCCCCTGTACAGATGCCCCCTTTCCAACATGTGGCTTTATTTGTTCTGCCTTTTGGTAAATTTTCACTGTTTCATAATTCTCACTTCTGTCATACAAGAGGATGTCTTCCCCCAGCAAATTCTCAATAAACGGTCAGCAGATTGAGTTAAGTCTCTTCATCGTCCTCAGTCCAGCGTGCATCTGCTGCAGGTCGTGTCCACAGAGGTAGATACATGTCTATGGGCTTTCCATGATACAGCAGTTTTATGAGAACTTCAGAATAATTTCCTAATATCAACCAGGATTCATTGTTATACAGACAGAAGTCTTGAATTGTCATAGACCTTCCTGGTCCTGGAAGCTTAGCTGGAGATTGAGATGGAATCCTTAGAAACAGTGGTTTTGGCACTCTCTCAACTGATTGATGAGATGTGGCTTATATTGAGCCATTCTTTCCTTCCTGCCTTTTTTTTTTCCCCAGTCACACTTGAGTTAAACCAATATAGCCTTTACAGAAAACATCCAAGTAACCAGGCCAACATACAGTATTAATAAAATATTCTAGAGCTTCTCTGAATTTGTCAATCTCCACCAGTGACATATCTGAACACCAGAACCTTTTAATGTAGTTTTTCTAGATGATACCTTGTGTGGTAGAGAATTTTTATCTTCATTTTACAGATGAGGAACTGAGGCACAGAAACTAAGGTCTTTGTAACCCAAAGTTGCACAAGAACTATGTGGTAGAGTTTCTCAAGACTTCAGCTGGCCCTGTAGTCAGTGAGCTATCCTTCCTTTCATAGATCAGTGAAACTACTGGGTAGTCTGATTAGAGACCAGCGAATAATTGTTTTTTTGTTTTGTTTTGTTTAGTTGCTGAATTGAAAAAACAGAAGAAAGTTCTTTTTCTAGTGCTTGCTCATGTCAATTCCAATTAGGTGTGCACATGCTTTCTTCACAGTTGCCAGAGTGGTTTCCCCCAATAGTACCTGTAGGGTTGGTTCTGGAGCCTCTTGGAGTCATGCCTTCATGGCATCCTCTATGTGGCTCTGCCAAGTCTCCACCTCTTCAGGTCCTTCTTACTGCGCGTGATGATCAGCTGGAATCCATAGTGTCTTGCTCCACAGGGGCCTTTCCTTCAGTGTTCTTCAGTCTCTTTTAATGTAAATAGTTAGAATAAGCATTCATCAGTAGGTGTTGTGTTTAGAATGAAGATAGAGCAGTTATACTAGACTAGATCTCCTTAAGGGGATCACTTTCCTTCACGAACTTGCTTCAGTTCCCTGGGTTTAAAGTGTGTGGGGCTTGTAAAAAGCCTATGCCCAAAAGTGAGCCATACTTTGTGTCTTAAAGTGCCTTGGAGAGACACTAGTGGGATCACTACAAGATTTGCAGAGACTTTCATCCTTGGAAAATAAAAGAAAGGAGCCTTGGAAAATAAAAGAAAGGAGCCAAAGGTTAAAGTTCTTCCTCATGGAGGCTGCTCTCCATGCCTCTTTGAGCCTATCGGAGCTGAGGTCCAATATGCTGACATCAGCAGGAGTGCACCGGCATCAGTTTGGGATCTGACATCTAGGAAGGGCTCTTGTTCTTGAGACCTTTAGCACTGTAAGGGATCACCAGCATCAAAGACCTCATGAGCTGTGCTCAGCACAGCTTTCACTCCCCTGTCCACAGAAACGGAAGAATTCAGAGAGGAGTTGCTCACCCAGACCATCAGGGCTTAAGAATGTTAGTGGCGTGCGACCTGGGCTGGCCACTCAGGCACTGGTGCTGTAGCCATGGCACTGTTGATTCCAGCCTTGTAGATGAGTATGTTAAGTCTGGCACTGACAAGTTCCCCAACCAGATCATTGGAGGAAATGGACTTAACTGTCTTTCATTTTGGAGATCTTCAAAGTGGCCAGGGGTTCATTGAAAGCACCATGCTGCCACTGTCAGTGCAGATGCGTGGATGATCATTGGAGGTACAAGCCAAGGCACTGATCAGTAGGTGGCCCGCTAAAGGAAAGCTGGTGGCGATGCTCCACCAACCATCGCCCTGGCACCAAAGGGCACTGCATATCCTTGGTCCCCTAGGAGCACATGTTCTGACTCCGAGACAGGGTCCTGCACTTTGCAGAGGAGTCGGTTGAGGGCCAGAGGGGAATAGCAGAGGCCAAGTCAGTGGACATTTTGGACCCCATGAGCCTTTCAGCAAGTTCAAGGGCTGCAGTCAGGTAGGTCTCTGTCCCTGGCATCAGGTAGCAGGTATCATTAGGCTTGGTCGAAGACCCTTTCACAGCTAGAAGCTGACACCAGCATGGAGTATGGCTTTGACCCCAGACATGGCACTGACTATGGCACTGGTATGGGCACAGAGTTCAATGCTGAATGCACTGAGGCAGAATAAGAGCACCTGGTAATGTGAGATCGAGAAAGTGCAAAAGGACCAGAAACTGTCCCAAGAGAATCATCTTCTTTCTCTTCCAACAAGGCAGTCGCAGGTGACTCACTGGCACTGACAGCAGAGGACGGCAGGGCTCATCAAGACCTCCTCCATAGGATTGCCCAAAACCTGGAAATCCAAGTTGAGAAAGTCTCGGGGGGGACAGAATCAATGACAGATATTCTATCTCCAGCCATGATAGCCTTGCCCCTAATTAAGATAATTGATAAGGACACAAAAGTGTAGCAAACCCCTGCCTCTATTTCCCCAATTGCCAAGAAGGTTCAGGGGAAATTCTTTGTACCTTTGAAAGGATGAGTATCTCTATGCTCACCCACTTCCCAGGTCTCTGGTGGTCATGGCAGTGAATGGGAGGGAGAGACATGGGAACCAGGGGCCCTACACCAAAAGCCTAAGAGGCAAAGAAAATAGACCTCTTTGGCAGAAAGGTGTATTCCACCCCAAGGGCCTACAACTCAGAGTAGCTAACAGCAAGTGGTGTTAAGTAGATACTCATTTAACATCTAGGAGTATATGGTAGTGTGTGCAGACACTGTTCCACCTGACTCTAGAAAAAAAAGAGTAAAGCAACAGTGAAGTTGTCAGTACAAGGTGCTCTGGACACTGCTGATGCAGCAGCTTGTACTGTGTCCTCACAGGTAGTAATGTGCCACAGTTCGTGGCTACAGGCCTTGGGCCTCCTCCATGAGGTCAATCAGTCTGAGTAGCACCTCTCCTTTAAAGGTCAGGTGTTGTTTTCAGATCAGACTGATTTGAAAATGTTTAGTTTGAAGTGTTCAGGGGCCACCTTCAGGTCTCTGGGTCTACATACACTAGTATCCCAGAGAAGGCACTTTAGGACTCAAGCGCTCACACCTTTCTACCAGCCTCGTGAAAGACAGGATTTTGATAGGAGACAGGGCAGGATCAATGGAAGAAGGTTCCTATCATGGCTCATCCAGTCTTGGCGGGCCTCAGGGAAACATCCCCGGGGCCAAAACAGAACTTTTGAGGATGCATGTGGGAATGCCATACCAACCCAGATCCTGGATTCTTCATCCCCGTGGTCAATTGATCGTAATGCTAATTTACAGAAGTGCTGATCGATCTCTTGACGGTCCCCAGGGTCTTCACAAAATGCATGGCGGTGTTAGTTGCATTTTTAAGGAGGTGGAAAATAAAGGCTTACCCATACTTGGACAATTGATTGATCAAAGGCCGATTCAAACATCAGGTGGCTGGGCTTCTTATCAATGCGCTAAAGTCAGTACTGACTCCCACTAAAAGGATATAATTAATACAGGCATTCCTGGATTTGAATCAACCCAAGACCTCCCTTCTGGAGGCATGGTTCCCAGCCTGTATGCTCCATCATAGAGGAATGGAAGCGACACCCCAAGATCACTGTCAGAAACTGCCTGAGACTGTTGGGACACCTAGCAGCTAGCATTTATAAATGCTTCACTGTGCTGGATTATGCCTTAGACCTCTGCAGGTGTGGTGTGTTTGTAAACTACAGGGTCTTTCAATATCTTCAATTATGGTGCACCTGGCTGCAATTTCAGCTTTTCATCCATGGCTGGCCGCTCAGTCTTTGTGAACCACATAGTTGATTGCTTCCTCAAGGGTCTTGATTGACTGTTCCTTCAAATGCGCAAGCTGGTTCCCCAATGGGACCTTAACATGATTCCGTCAATGCTGATCACACCACTGTTTGAGCCATTGGCCAAATGCACCCTTCTTATATGTATCTGGGAAGGTAACCTTCCTAGTGGCCATCACATCGGCCAAAAGAATCTCAGAACTCAAAATCATGACTTCAGAGCCTCTGTATACAGTCTTTTTCAAAGATAAGGTTCAATGTCAACCACAGCTGGCTTTCCTTTCAAATGTTGTATCACAATTTTACTTGAATCAAGACATTTTTCTCCTGGTTTTTCATCCCAAACTGCACGGCAGCATCAGGGAACAAATGCTCCAATCCCTGGATGTCTGTAGGGTATTAGCATTCTATGTTGAAAGAACAAAACTTTTAAGGAAGACATCTCAAGTCTTTGTTGCAGTAGCAGACAGATTGAAAGTTCTCCCAGTCTCCGTCCAAAGAACTCGTTGTGGATTACATTGTGTATCAAGGCCTGTTATGACCTGGCGAAGATATCGGCTCCAATGCTGACAGTCCATTCCATTAAGAGCCCATGTGACTTGACAGTTTTCCTAGCACAAGTACCAATTAAAGACATAAGGACATATGTAGGGTGGCAGCGTGGTCATCCATCTACATCGTTGTGGTGCTCTATGCCAGTGGTTTTCAAACTTTTTTTTTCTCAGGACCCAGTTGAAAAAAATAGTTTATGCCTGTGACCCAACAATTACATCTTTGAGCAGTGCATTCTAGTCTTGCATCGGTGGCAGCAGGGGGCACCGTGACCGAGTACCTGAGGGTCTGCGACCCAGTATTGGGTCCCAACTCTAAATTTGGAAACCATTTCACTATTATTATCACTGGGCCAGAGACAACACAGCAGTCAATAGAGCACTGCTTGTGATGTTCCCTTCTGCAATCTGTTATATCACTGTTACTCCAATCCCCCTGTTCAAGGGGCTGTCTTGCACTTGTCACTCTGTGAGTCCCCGCTCCTGGATCAGTCCATGCACAGCAACCTGCAAGCAAGCTGTACCTGACCTAGTGAATGACTGTTTCTGGCCAGCCATTCATGGAATTAACAGCCAATCTCCAGTCCCAGATGCAACCCTGAGGAACTGCTGTTTTACAGAGCTCAGGGCTGCCCACTGGACTCTGCAAGCTCATTAACTAGCCAGTTTATCAAAGAAATTGATATATACCAGCTCTATTACTCTAAATGAAGTTTCTACACACATCCAAACCTTACAGCCTTACAGTCTTGAGCTGACTCCTTCATCCAGGCTTCCGCCCAGTGAGCAGTCTGTGTTAATGTTGTCTTGTAGATGGATTGCAAGAGGGAGCTCCCAAGACCAAAGCATCTCTGCCTTTAACATATTTCCTCGTCACCCCTTGGGGTCAGGTGATCAGCAGTGTCCGGCATGGTTTCCTCCATTTGAGTCACATCACCTTATGAGATGCTTAGGCCAGCCTACTGTTCCTGGCAGAGTTGAGTTTGTGTTATGCATGCCTTTGTGTGGCACAAACTCTGGATCTGCAGACAGCATTTGCCTGGATCTTCTCCAAACCATTTGTGAGACACATTTGGGAATATTACATAGTAGAGCTTCATAAGGACACATGTGGTATTGCAAGAAGCATACTGTCAAACAATATTGTTCAGCATGTCATAAGCATTGCAAAAACACCTTATGTGACACAGTTTGCATTAGGCAATACACAGTTGCACTATACGGGTGAGCAGGATTGATATACAATCACATCATAAGATTGTATATGGGATGCACTGTGTAGACTCAGTTACCCATTGAACTCTCACCCCACCTCCTAAGGAGCTGCTTAAGAGTCACCTAACTGGAATAGATATGAGCAAGCACTCGAAAAAGAAAAGATGGTTACTGAAGTTTGTAACAGTTGTTCTTTGAAATGTGTTGCTCATGTCCATTTTAAGAACCACCTGCTTACCGCTCTGTCAGAGTCTGCCTGCAAGAAGGAGCTGAAGAGGCAGAGGGTCAGCAAAGCCATATATAGGGTGCTACTAAGGCGCAACTCCAGGGAACTCCAGAGCTGACTCTGGGGGTACCACTGAGGGAAGAACCTTCCAGCAACTGTGCATGAGATGCATCCACACACTGAACTGAAATGGGCATGAGCAACACATCTCAAAGAACAAAATGTACAAAGGTCAGTAGCCGTCCTTTTTGTATGAACCAACATTTATTTCCACCCTCCACAGAAACAAAAACTGAAAAATTTAATTTGAGTGGAACAAAAAGCTTTAAATGTTAATTTGAAACAACATTTTTGAAACAAAATGTTAATTCAAAGCTTTTTAGACATTTCAAAAAATGTTACGATTTTTTTTCTGGCTGAAACTATTCATAGAATTTGTCCCAAATTTGCAAATAGTTTAAATGCCCTGAAAAATGCATTGTTTGGGGGAATTTACTCTTTTTGTTAATATATTTTGTTTCATCAGCTCTAGTCTTGAGGAAGCTGGAGTGCCTAAGCTATGTAATGGGCTCTATTTAGCTTTTGGGAACGGTTATTTCCATGTTCCTTTCCACAGAAAGGTTGCCATCTAAGAATATTTTACAGATAAAATTGATCATATTTAGGCTGTTTTGATGACTAATTTGAAAAAGAGAATCAGATTTAGAGGAGAGTGACAGTTTTTACTGGTGTTTTTTAATTTTGCAAGGGATTTGAATGTGCTTAATTAGTTGTAAAAAATACCATTTGTGAGCTGTGTTTCATGCTTGGTAAAAGGAAGTACAGAGATCTTGAGCCTATGATTGATGAAGAATAAGTCATATGTAAATAAATCATGGTTAGATCTTTGCTTGGGAGACTTTCATTGATGGCTTTATCAAGTGTTTATCAAGAAAGCTAAGATTAGACAACTCTAGTTACATTTGGATTCCACAGAATACTTTGATCGATTACTCTGGAGAAGAAAATAGAGAGAAGGTCAGACATGATACATTTTTGTCACTTTTTTATTTTATCTTTGGAAGGCACTCAGATATTATAGTGATAAACATGGTATAGGATCTTGAATAAATTCAGATCTATGTATGGAAAATACTAGTAAAGATGATGGGTATCTTCCTGTGCATGAATGATATCTCTTTTCTCCCCTACCAATTTTTTTTGTTCAATCCATGCATCTTGCTCCCCAGAGTGCACCCTTGATTCCTCAGAATATATTTGAGGATTGCAAGGCTGAGTGTATCAGAGAATAGGAATCTTAATTCCATCAACCAGTTTTTGTGAAGTAAAATTAAACTGACTGAAAAGAATTAACAACATTGTTGAAGTTGCACATATTAGGAATGTCAAGGGATGGTCTAGGTATATTTAATCCTGCCTCAGCATGGGGGTGAACTAGATGACCTCTTGAGATCTCTTCCAGTCGTACCTTTCTTTGGTTCACCTATCTCTGAGATCTTATAGCCTGTATCTGTGGTGACTCTTTTTAGGCTACACAGGTCAAAACACGAATCAAGAAAAAAGATTATTGAAAAAGCTAAATTTTAATGTTGGCTGTGCCAAAGTTACAGTATCTTTGACCAAATTTTGTTACTAATTCAGCTGTCCCTGAACAATTAGATATTAAATTGAGATTAAATTCAAACGTTAGAGAAGGATTTGGCCCCTAATTTATGAATAAACTGTAACACACCTGTAACTACGGAGAAAAAACTGCCTTCATAAAATGCCATTTGGGTATTCTCATTTGGGTGACAACGTATGTGAGATGAAGCTTGTGTGTATGTGTGTGTAGGATTAATTAGGTAATTAACTTAATTTTTACTAATTATGTTAATGTGAAATGCAAATGAGAAAACAATTTTCAATTAACTTTTTTATGTAGCATAAAAATAATTCAAACTTTGTAGGGGAGTGATGATTATACTATATCCTTTAAGTTTTTAAGTGATGTACTTAATTAGAAAGCTGATGATTTGAAAGTATTATTTGATGTTACGTCTATTTAATTATATTTTATCCACAGAGTCTCTCTTCCAACTTCTTCTGGAAATAACTGTTCGTAGCACTGGAGTGAATGACAGTACTGGGCAGTCTTTAACAGCACTTTCCTGCGCTTGCCTGTTCAGTTTGGTAGCAGCCTGGGGAGAAACAGGAAGAACACTGCAGGCAGTCTCTGCTATTCTCACCAATAATGGCAGTCATGCTTGTCAGACTATTCAGGTGTTGTACAAACCTATTCTGCATCTTGAATTTTGGTTAGGAAATATGCAAGCATTCTGCAAGTATTCTAATATAGAAATACATAGATGTTTACTGGCTTCATTCACATCTTGAAATTAGTTTTGAGGCAGAGGAGATCCATTTTGGATTGCCATGCATATTATGGAGTTAATCAGTTGGAGTTTGTAGGACATAAATCTTACCTGTTTCCCTGTATTTCTAAGAATGAAAGCATGAATAAAGGCTTAAATATTAGTAAAACAGCTTTTTCACAGATGCAGAGTAGTTATAGCTGTGTTGGTCCCAGGATATGAGAGAGAGAAGTGGTGGGTGAGTTAATATGTCTTATTGGATCAACTTGACTCTCCTCAACAGAAGTTGGTCCAATAAAATATACTATTTCACCTGTCCTGTGTTTAACTTTTTCTATGTCCAGATTAACGGGTTAAGCTTTGTTTTCACCTCTGTATGTTTCTTAGGTTGTAATGTTTTGTACCATCTCACTGGGTTTTCTTTACTATTTAGGTGCCAACTATCTTAAACTCTCTTCAGCGGAGTGTACAGGCAGTTCTGGTTGGCAAAATCCAAATTCAGGACTGGTTCAGTAATGGAATAAAGAAAGCAGCCCTGATGCATAAATGGCCACTGAAAGAAATTTCTGTAGATGAAGATGACCATTGTCTGCTTCAGAATGATGGTTTCTTCCTATATCTTTTATGCAAAGATGGACTTTACAAAATCGGCTCTGGCTACAGTGGGACAGTGAGGGTAATGCAACTCCTGAAGATTTAATCTAAATTTTAATCTAAAATTTAATCTAAATGATGTTTTATGGTGTCTAGCTTGACTTTTAGATTGCCTTGTAACTTAATACTGATAAGTAATTATTTTTTAAATATATTGATTTTAAAATTCTTATTTTTGTTCACCATCTTCTCATTTCTTGGTCTGTTCATTTCTCACTTCTCATCATGGTAGAAGATATCATTCCTAGATGATAAAAGATTAACTATAAAACTGTCATTTTAACAATTGTCAAACTAACTTTTTTGTTACCTTACAGGGTCATATATACAATTCTACATCCCGCATCAAAAACAGAAAAGAAAAAAAGTCTTGGTTAGGGTATGCTCAGGTAGGAGAATATATAAAATGAAAAACATTAAAGAAATTAATTTTTAATTCAAGCAGTGCACAGTTTAGAAGAGGCTTATAGAAGCGTTACCTTGTTCCTTTCTATCTGGCTGTAAATAGTAAAGCCAGTCCAGTGTAATTAAAACATTCTGTTGTGAACGGGGCAGGGACCTCTTTTTTTATGCGGGCAGATAGAAAAAGGAAAAGCCAGTGTCTGCTTAGACACACTACATTGTAATATTTATCTCTAAAATTTGAAGGTCTTGTACTGTTTTGTTTCTGTATTCTATAATAACACTTACATTTTTTTATTTCCCTTTTAGACAGTAAAACCAAAAAGTATTAAAAACATGGCTATATGGTTATAAAGCAGTACAACACGGTTTTAAATTACTGCTTTGGAAAGCTCAATACTCTTTGTAATATAACCATGAATGGCATGTTTAATTATCCATAGGTTCGTTCGTTCTTTCTTTCTGTCTGTCTGAGCTAGATTTATTACATCCTAATCATTTTGAGCCCAGGTATTCCAGTGATACCCTTATTGCTTTGTGAAACTACTGATTTATTCAGCCATATCTTTTAAATTAATTATATATATATATATATATATATATATATATATATATATATACACACACACACACACACACTGTAATATTAAAATATTTATCTCATTTGTGCAGTTTGTCATCTTTTAACATTATAACAGATATATTTTCAAAATATGTTCTAACACAAAATATTAACGCAGGAAGATATTTTCAGTTCTCAGGCCATTTCTGTCCATTATAAAGGAATGCTATCAACACAATCTCACTTTTTCTAGAATTTCTTACCATAGACAATCTTGTATATATTTAATTTTTGTACTAAAATCTCCCAGGTTGGCATCTGAAGAAACTTGTGGTCCAGTTTAGGAGAGTACATATATGTACAAGATGGTCTATGGGCACCCCACAGGAGTATTCTATACTTGGGCTACTGTTGTCTACAAGGCTTCCCCAGGAGGTGAAGAGATTCTGTTCTTGGGAAAGCCATGGAGAATGAAATCTATAGTCCTGAAGCATTTCCCTTCTCACAGTCTGCAAAGGGTTGAGAGGAGGAACCTTAGATCAGACTATTGGGTATAACCGTGTATGTTGGGGTTGCTATCCTCAGAATTACTATATCTCTTTGCGATATCTATATTGTAGCGCTTGGGGCAAAACAAATACACTGGATCTTGTTTTTGTAAAGATGATTTTTACCTAGTAGGTGGCACTGTGGTATAAATAGGAATTTATAACAATAAACACTCAAAAATTCCATTAACCTTCTAATACATTGATCTACATTCATGTCTCTAATACACAAATTTGAACAGTTGCTATTGTAATTGACTTTTATTCCTCTAAGGAGAATACTGGAGAAGGGAGTATGTGGGTTCCAAAGCAGAGTGTGACCACAGTATCACCATGCCCATGCACAGGGAAGTAGGAATTCTAGACTGTGTTGAATTTTGGATTATAATTAGTATAGAGAATGAAGTATGAAACTGAAGATCAGAAAAATCCAATTTTGAAAAAAAAAATAGCTAAAGAGAAAAAAGCAAATGGTTTTCAATTTTACAATATCCCTTTAAAAGTGTGTATGAAGGCCATATTTCCAGTCAAATAAGCAATTTTTTTTTAAATTTCCTAGGGTTATTTATTATATAGAGATGTGAACAATCACAGTATGACAGCCATCAGAATAAACCCTGAAACCTTGGAACAAGATGGTACAGTCACTTTGCCAGGTAAGAAGCTCAAGACATTACCAAGAGTAGTGGGAATACTTTTAAAGAAAGCTTTCACACCAAACCCTGTAGGTCAATAGATAATGGCTCTTAAAGAGAAATTCCGAAGGGGTAGTCATCTTAGATCTAGTACAGCAAAACAGACAAGGAATCCTGTGATACTTTTAAAGACTAACAAAATTCTTTTTCGTGTGAGCTTTCGTAAGTGAAGTCCTACTTCATGAGATGTCAGAGTGGAGAAAACTTGCATTGAATAAGGATATGAACTGGCTCTCCCACTACAAATATTAGACTTTAAAAGTGCCACAGGTCGCCTCCTTTGTTTTTCATTACTAACAGCGATTCTCACCTCTCTCAGCCTCACCACTTTGTTACGTTGTGTTTGAAGCTATACAACTTGTTTGATTTGATGAAGTAATTTGACCTGATGTAATCACAGGATTTATCTTCCTCTCCCAAACTGTAAGGTTTTTCAGTGCAAGTTTTCTCTACACTGACATCTGACGAAGTGGGACTTTGCCCATGAAAGCTCATGAGAAAAATAAATGTGTTAGTCTTAGAGAAGTCATTCATGGATGTTAAGATTTGAAAGCATCGCTGTCTAAGTCTCACCTCCAGCATAATACTTAGGCTGTGTACACTACAGCTTATGTCAGTACAAGTTGCATTAGGGGTGTGAATAAGCGACAATGTGATGGAGAATATACTCATCACACAGACTCCAAGTGATGAAGAATATACTCATTCTTTGATAATGTGTCCCAATGTTTATTACCCCCATTGTTAATTTTTTTCATCTATTTCCAATTTGAACTTCCAGTAAAGTTTTGTCTACACTAGAAAGTTTTACTGGAAAAAGTTGACTTTTTGTGGTAAAACAAGCCCTGTGTAGACACTGCAAATTATTAGGCTTCTTGTATTTCATTCTCCCAAGAAAACAGGCAGTTCTGCAATATGTGTCTGGGTAGATCCCTGTGTAGTTGTGTGTGCATGCATATTAGATTAGTCTTTTGAATAACAGTGGTCATTGGGGTTGGGTATGGTACCCTGGGCTGCCTTATGCTCCTGTACAAGGGCATGAAGAGCAAAGAGATAGCTATTCACCCTTGGGTACCTCTTACCTTCTGTGAGACAGAACTTGGTGCTTGTCTAACTCCCTAGTCTTTAGCTTTGGCTAATCCTCCCAAACTTCTTCAGTACTCTTCTGTTTCAACTATAAAGACCAGCTGTTAATGAATTTGACTGGTGTGGATTGAAATTAAAGGGTCATATTTCCCTTTACAAGGCCCTTCAACATGGTAGATTGTAAGATTGAGGGGCTCTAAGTGTTTCCCTTCCTGTGACTGATCAATCTCATTGAGAGGTGGGAACAGCAGATGCTTCTTCTGTCTAGGAAAGTCTCATGTGCCAAATATATATATTCAATATTGTTTTTCATTTTTGAAAGACTATTAAGTTGCAGCGTGTGTGATTGAAGCTTCTTTTACTGGAGCAGTCTGGGGAAGTCTCTTCTGATCCTGAAGAGATGAGTTCGACAGAAAAGATAGCTTGGAGTCAGAAAATGGCGTTGGCACCGAAGCAGATGTTTATGTTGACATATCTAGTACCAAAGTGTGGCACCAACAGAGGCATCTCTCAGCACTGAGGCAAAGACTCCAGGCAACATGCTGTGTCTTTCTATGAGCAGAGACCTCCAAAAGCTTCAGTGGGGAAAGAGCCACTTGAACCCCACATGTCTTCTTGAGATGGTGATAAGGAACAGCGTATGGGACGAAGAAAAACTACTCCAGCATCATTCCTGGTTCCAGCATTACAGCCTTTGGCTTCTTACAGTGGAACCAAGGCTACGTGGCATTTCCCTGTATGAATCAGTACCAGCTTTGATACTGAGACTGAGCATGGTACTGAGAATACTATGTGCCTCAGTGCCTCTTCTACAGGAGATCTACTCCTTCTCTCCATCACCAGATCACATGTTCTCATCCCCTTCAGAAAGAAAGCTGTACCCTTTGAGGTTCAGGGGTGACTGAATACTCAACACTGAAAGACCAATCAGCTATCTTTCTACAAGGGTTCAGCCATCAAACCCTCTTAGGAATGGTGTTGGGCTGGACAACATCAGACAAGCCAGTATTATCTTTGCACAGAGGGTCAGCAAGCTCTAAGCCTTAATGGCTGGATCTCCTGACCCAAAGTTCTTCACTAATGTGGTCTCAGAGGTTTACCTGTATCGATCAGTTAACCTACCAGTCTTTTTTCCTAAGCCACACTTGACACTGGGAGTAAAGCAGCAGCACATTTCAGATGTTTCCAGAGCTTTACTCTATTACCTCGACAGGACCACAGTCTTAGACTGTCTCCCCATCTCTTTGTGGGTATAATATATGGCTTGCTGAAAGGCCAAAGCATCTCTTCACAGAGTATCCAAGTGGATAAGGCAATTACTTATTACTTATTACAGGTTAATTACTGAGCCTCTCTCTGCAAACATCCAGGAACTCCCCAAATGTGATGAGGTTGTGTCTGCAGAAATGTGCAATATCTGAGATCTGCAGAGCAGTCATGTTGGTCAGTTTGTTGACCTTTTATCAAACATTATATCCTTGAGTTGGCATTTAGGTCTGATGCTAAGTTCCGTCTGTCGCAGCTGTGTCTCCTTGTTCTCATCACTGCTTCTCAGTCACCAACTGTCATCTATGCTGACCCATACTTGAAGAAAGAGTAGTTACTTACCCTTTATTAATTGTGATTCTTTGAGATGAAGGCAGTGTGAATCTGCCCTACATCCCCGTTGTTTGGAGTCCTTAACAACATAGGCTTTGAATTACAAGGGAACTGAAAGTGTGTCACAGCCTCTCTGTTGCTTGCCATCAAAGCATGATGCAGCAACGGATGCATGTGTGGCCCCACTGGCTTCTGATATTGAAGTGGTTCCAATCTCACAAATGAGGCAGGTACACACATATCTATAGGATCACACTAACTGTAAAATCTCTGAGAACCACAAATCTTTGAATAGATGCAGCCATGTATTCCACTTAGGTGTGTGCAAGCCACTGCACTGGAGCTGGAGAATTTTGTTAATCCCCTGTAAAGGGGAGGTATTCGTGCCTTGTAGCTGCAGCCTCTTCTCTGGCTATATGAGATAACACTTCCCCAACCTGCCTCAAGTTCTTTCTTACTGCCTGTGGCTGGAGTGGGAGCTCTGTGTGGCTTTTCACCTCACAATCCTTGTATTTTAATGTGTTTTCTAATTGTAAATAGTTAATTAGTATGCTTAGTATAGTTAGGTTTACTGTTAGTTAGTGGTAATTAAAAGGTGTTTCCCTTGTGATGTTCTCACCAGGAGCTTAAACAATGTTTATCCTGTGGGGACTGATTCCCAGCAATAATCACCATGCATGGTGTTTGCTGTGAAGCCCAGATCAAGAAGCAGTATTCAATATGCAGGTTGTTTACAAAATGGACTCAAGTGGCAATGGATCTTTGTCTGACGCTGCACATGTTTGAACAGGCATGTGCCTACTTGAGCACTGAGACACTTGTCATTTTGGATGTTGCCTCAGGTTCTGAGTGCGGCCACTTCATATCCGGAGATGGTGCTTCTTCGAAGAGATGGAGTAGTTCACTCTCAAGTGCACAGAGGAAAAGGTTGCATACGACCGAACGAGGCCGTTTGAATCATTTGGGGACTCATCTCGCTTCTCCAGAAGAAGCGTGGATCAGTATGTGGGATGCAACACATCCCCCTCAACCACTCCCTGGTATCACCCCAGGATGTAAGAGATCTGGTACCATTGACTCCAGCCGTGGGGCATCTGTTGAGATGAGGAGGGTGATACCGGCATCAACCATTTCTGCTCTGGCAATGTATCAGGCAATAGCAAACCACCTATGCTTTCCTGTCTTGACCTTGCTCTTGGTCCAGGGCTTTGCCAGAGCTATGTGGTTAATAACTCCATTGGCAGAGTGGGAAGTTGAACCTGTGGGTCTATTGGCATTATATCCCAATGTTTCCCTTTACAGTCAATGGTGCTGGTCTTGGTGCAAGGGAGCTCCCTAGCACCAGGAGTGTATTCAGCAGCCCGTGATGGCCCTGCCGATGTTACTGTGGTGGCACTTATTGCCTCTGTCCATTTGGCACTGTGGTAACCTTGGTACCGCTGCTGACTTCAGTGTCAACAGCATTTCCAGCACTGGAAATGATGGAAGTGTGGTTGGTGCAACTGGTACTGTTTCCATCATTGGCACCAGCTCCTTTTTTATTTTGGGCTATGGTTGATTGGACTGGTTGCTTGTACTCTCAGGATTGGCTCCACCTTTATCTCCTGAAGTCTTGGAAGTTTGGCATCTGGGTTTGGGATCTTCTTCCTCTCACTCTGTCATCTGACCTACTTTGGGGGCCTTTCATGGAGCATTTGTGCATAGCGAGATTGATACTTGTCTCATGTTTGGGATGGCCACCAATGTCCTACCCATGTCAGTGGACTCTCTGGAATGCTCTTGGATCGAGGAAGTCTGACTCGTCATCTAACTCAAAGGCGAGATCATCAACCTGGTATGTGATGGTGACCATTGAGCTGCCATAGACCTCTACAGTGGTCCTATCCAGGTCTGTTAATCCTAGAGCAGGATCCAGATCTGGCACAGTAAACCGCTTCATTCCCAGTTGTCAGCAGTTCCTGGCTCTTTTTTCTTCGAGTAAAGGCCTAATGGGTACTCCACTGTAGGTGTGTCTGTATCTCTGTGCTGCTGATTGGAGAACTTTGGTAGCAGTGTCTGTTGGGCCTGTACATGGGCTGTCTCTCCTCATACTGCATTCCAAGGCTAGCCAGTGCATCCAGGCTAACTGACCTCAGTTCCTTCTCAACTGTCCCTGGCTAAAGCATTTATCTGTCGATCAGTGAATCATCAAGTACCCTTTAAATTATTAATTTTTATTTTGGAAACATTCCAGTTTGCTTATTTTACTTTTTATTTGGCCATGCCTAAGGGGGAAAAGAAAAGACTTCATTGTACATTGGCCCCAGTGTGGCGGGACACCCCCTGGACAAAGATATGCACAGCTTTCCAAGCTTCAAGAAGTGTCTCACTCACAGCAAGGTTTTCTCAGTTTCAGAAAAGCACTCGGTGCATTTGCTGTCAGGGAGCTGGCCATAGGCAGAGCAACCGTTCTATCTTCCTGACACTCCGAATGAGATCTTGCAAACAGGTATCTTTGCAAGAAGGTCATTTTTATGGATGTAGCTCTCTAGCCACAGCCCTTGGTCAGGCCTGAGTCTTCTCCACAGAGAGAGAACAGGTTGAAAAGACTGAAGATGAGGTCTGCAAGGTATGCATACACTCTCAGTATGCAATGTGGTACCCATAGCATGAGTGACACTGCTTCATATGACATCAAAGAAGTCGGCACGTGCGAGGTCCCTATCACCAGCGTTGCCACTGAGAAGGTTGGTACTGGCTCACTTCAACAGTCTGAAGACCAGACAGTCTTAGAGGATTCTGACTTTCCACAACCTGGTACCAGAGCTCTGGAACAGCGTTCCAGCCACTCAAGTTCTCCCAGCCATATCCTGTTCCACCATTGTTGAGCAAAGGTCCAGAGAGCCAGCCAGATGTGGATTCTGTGTATTCCTCCCAGGCTCCATATGGGACTCATTACCAACAGGGTCTGGGAATGTACTGCCAGATTCTGCTGCCACTAAGCCTGTTATTGGCACCTCCACTGAGCCATATGCTACCGCAGTGTCCTGACTGGGACTCTTGGTCAGTGCATCGACAGCCGTGGTAGCACTGAGTGTGATCCAGGATCCCTCCCAGATATGCTCCCTTGGCCACAGCATTGTGAGTTCAGCCTGACATGTAGAGTTGCAAGAAAAGGAGGTAGAGAAAGTGGCTGTACCTAAAGCTGTATCTTCCTCATTCCCTGACAAGACAGTCATACCATCACCGCTATCTCTGGCAGATGACTTGAGATAATTTCAAGAGCAGGCAAAGAGGATAGCTGCAGTCTCTACATGCCCCTGGAGGAGGTGAAGGATGCTGTCCGTGAGATCATTGACAACTTGCATGCCTCAGCTATCTCCAAATTTGCCCTACCAGTTAATCAGGTCATCCCAAACCCATATCTGGCCAAGGTAATATGGCAAGCCCTGGCCTCAGTAGCCCTGATGTGCAAACAGGCAGAGAAGAAAAATATTAAGTCCCTGCTAAGGATTCAGAGTTACTCTTCACCTACCTGCCACCCTGTTCTATTAGGATGAATGCAGTCAATTCCTGGGGACAGCAACATCCTTTCAATAAGGCGCCTCATGGCATAATCTGGAAGTACCTGAACATTTTCTGCAGAAAGTCATACTTGTCAGCCTCCCTGCAATTTAGATCTGTTCACTGTTCATTAGAAGAGAAAATGCAAACCTATTGCTGCAGAGCAGAAATAGGTGCTCTTCTACTCCCCTGGGACAAGGACTTTCTCTACACCTTTCCTGTTTCCTCTCCTACTAAAGGTTCTGTTAAAGATAAGTCCATGGAATCCTCATCCCTCGTGTGTGACTGAGGCAAACCTGGTATCTTTACCTGATGCAGTTTGTGATGGGTCCACTGATCTCCCTTCAGGTCATGCCTCATCTTCTTTCCCAAGGCAAGGGATGCACCATTCATCCCGATTTGGGGATCTTTGTTCCTATGTGGTTCCAACGTTTAGCATCAATGTTCTCAAAAGAGTTACAGGAGATCCTGTTGCGTAGCAGAAAGCCCACCATGCACCGCATCTATCTGCAGGAATGGTCCAGGTTCCAAGCCTGGAGCACATTGAGAAAAATCTTTTCAGTCTTCGCATCTCTCCTTCATATTCTGGACTAAACTCTGACTCTTAAAAAATCAGCTTCATATGCATTTCACAATATCATTTTTCTCATCTGCCACCTTGCTTAAAGAAATTCCCCTCTCATAGATCTGTAGAGTGGTGACATGGCTGTCAATCCATAACTTCATGAAACACTACGTGATTACTGGGACTCGGCCTCTGATGCCATTTTTAACTCCACGGTACTATCAATGGTAACTAACCCGACTCTGAAGTCCCAGCTTTCCTGAAAGGGTACTAGTCTGTAGGTACTCCTAGGGACACAAAGGAGTAGAGAAAGTTACTCAGCCTGTGCAGTAACAATATTTCTTTGAGATGTGTCTCTCTATGGGTGGTCTACCAGCTGCTTACCTCCCCTCTACTTTGGAGTTCTTGTTATGACTCTGTGGCAGAAAAAAGCCTCCTTATACATAGAACTCCAAGGACAAGCTGACTTTAGGACCACGGTCTGAGGCAAACACCTGGCATAAAAAATTTGGCCAAGCTATAAACAAAAATACCAGGATCCTTATAATGGGAAGTGTCAGGCAGCCTTAATAATGATTGTGCCAATACTGACTAAAAAAACCCAAAACCTAATTGGGTGTCGTCCGTCTTAAGATAGAGGCTCCATTAAAATCTTTTTACTCAAAATGACACAATTATATCCCAAACAAACAGCATATTAACTTTTAATCTTGTTAATAGTAGTCTGGGTTATCCATCATGTATATGCTGCTATCATGCCAAGTGTTTAGTATCGGGGAAACCATCTTTGCATCAGGAACTGTGTAGTTTAATAATTATAAAAGAGAATAATGAACATAGCAATTTTGGGAAGTTTTGGTGCACATTCATCATTAGAATTTGGGAAAGAAAAATCTTAGTATAGAAGAACGTGTCAGAACTCTAGTTTGTATGCCGCAAAAAGGGACTCTGAAGTTGGATCGCTTTTTGGGCAACCTCCATGGCTGTAAAACTCTAACACTAGTGATAGTGCTTCGTGCAAAGGTACTGAATCAAATGTCTTTAATTGAGGTGGAGTAATGCAGAATACTTCATTTTTCCTTCCTACACAGATTGCCATGCTGAAGGGCAGAACATCCTTTTCACTGATGGAGAATACGTTAATCAGATAGCAGCTTCTAGAGATGTAAGTATCCAATGTATGGAGTAGACATTTTATGCTTTTTTCCGTCACTCTCTGAACTAGGTGGTTCTCGAGCAGACAAAAAAGATGGACTCCTTTTAGCTAGTGCAGGTACGATAAAGGAAAAAACAGATAGCTAGAGAAAAGGAGAAATTGTCAGGCACCCGTTGAGAGCTAAACTACTTCATCTTCCGTTGTTGCAGAATATCCTTTTCCGACATGTATTTTAAAGTAAGTTCTGTATATGAAATCTTGTGGGCTGAATAGTTGGATTTTTTTTTTTTTTTTTTTTTAAATATGGCTGGCTGGATTTCCTTGCACTTAGATCATACAATATATGAGTATATTTTTGAGGTAATTTGAGTGATGCCTTTTAATAAAGCATATTCTATATCACAGGGGTGCACAACCTTTTTTGGCCAAGGGCCAAATTACATTTTCTAAGGCCACTCAAGGGCCACAAATGCAACGTGCAGGTGGCAGCGGGGTTCATGTCAGAACATGCTCACGGGCCGCATGTGGCACGGGGGCCGCAGGCTGGGTATCTCTGCTGTATCAAAAACACTGAGGCTGGTAGAGAAGCTAAAAAAGGCATACTTTAACTGTAATCCCTTTTGGAGAGTATTCACTTTCTGATCCTTTCCATGTATTTTTTTTTAAAACAGTTCACCTTCAGATAAGGCTGTAAAAATGATACACTTACTGTGGTGGATTGAACTCCTCCTCCACTGTGACTTTTGCAAGTGGTAACCCAATTCATGTTCTGTTGTTGACTAAATGATGGAGAATTGTTAACTTTATTGGGGTCAGCATTGTCTTGCTTGGTAGGAGAAAGGGAAACAAACTAATAGCAAAACCATGATTGGCTGCTCAACCTATAATTAAAATTTAAACGGTGAACAAACATTTATTTTTTGACACCCCCCCCATCCCAAATTCATTGATTCAATGCATAGGGCTATCAATATGGCAAGTTTATAAAGGGTTTATCTTGTGCCCAAAGCAATGATAGTTAAGTGATCTAGGTGTCATCTTCCTGACTCTGCCATTGATTTCTTGTGTAATCATTGAACCACATTTAACCCTGCTTTGTTTCCCATCTGTAAAATGAAGTTCTCATAGTTTTTCTTTGAAGAGATGTTGAGGCATGACCCACTGATGTTTGTTTGTAAAGTGGTTGGCTGGAAGTGATTCAGTACAAATTAGGAAGTCATTGAGTATGAAGTATTATATTAGTATTGGGAGCATTTACCTTCATTGATACCCCTTTAAATACTGGTACTCACCCTTATGGATTTTCTATCCAGTTTATTGATTTTTTTTTTTTTTTTTTTAAAAAGACTTTTTGCATTGCTATACTCTGTTTGCCATTGTTAAATCACTTTTCACTACAAACTTTGCATACTATATCAGAGTTTGGCCATATCTAAATGTACTTCATCCTCAAATGTAAATTTCATTTTTGGTGGCTTTTTTCTTTTACTGTAGTAATAGACTATTGGGAAAGGTTGTAGTTCCAGATATTCCTTTCATTCATATAACTGAAAATTGATGTCAATATACAAGTATCAAATTTCCTTTCTGACATGTGCTTGGAATAGAAACATTTTCTAGGTATAAAACTCTGATCTGTAAATGGGTGCCTAATCCAAACTTCCCTAAAGTTAGAGTATTTATATGTGACTTAATGTTCTGGTTTCAATACATTATAAAGAATATGAAGATGTGATATCTAGAAGACCTGGATCTGTGTATAGAGCCAAATTTCTTAACGTTTGGGGAGGTTTGTCTATGGGGTTCTGTTTCAGATCTCTTTTGTGTATTTATGTAATGGGGTGTTTGGTTTATTTGTCTTTTTGTTTTTTGCTATGCCAAGTTCTTGTTGGTATTGTTCATATAGAATAGTTGGAACATATTAAAATTTACGTGCAATCTTTTGCAAATGACAACTAAACAAATTCATCTGTCATTTCACTTAGTCATAATATTTTAAAGCAACTTCTAAATTTCAAGGTTTTTTTTTAAAAAAAAAGTTTAAAAAATTTTCCATTTCCAGCAGTAAAAATGGAATAATGGACTGAACTTTAAATTGCACAAATTGACCTGACATTTCGTTTAATATACTGCTGAATACTTTTTAGCTGCTGAAAATTAGAGTAGGATAGCTTGTTGGACATGTTTAACAGCTACATTCTTTTAATTTCTTATGTCACTGCAGTTAGTCCTCCCTTCTTCAGGGTCATCTCTCATTTCTATCTAACATTTCTCTTTCCTTATACACTAGTTTGCTGTTAAGAAAAAATCAAAGTTGGTATGGGAGGGGGAAAAAAACCTCATTATTAAAGTTGTAACGCAAATAACAAAATAAATCAGTTTTGACTCTATTCATTTCTATGGGGGGGGGGCAAGCAGATCTGTTAACATAGGTAATATGTATCCTGAAATGCCTGTGGACAGCAATTACTTTTTGTGTACTTTTGTCATGTTACAGTTTTAATATTAGCTTAAAAGTATGTGTTCTGGGTAGGGCTTGTTAAATTTTTTGTAGCCAGGGAAGTACTAGACTCTGACCATTCTTGTTAGTATTCTTAAGCACAGTTACAACTGAGCTGTTGTGAAAAGAACTAGAAAATGTTTGCTTAAAGCCTTTTAGTAAGTGCACTGTATGAAGCTGCCAACACTAAAAATTCATCAGCCTGATTTTTGCCCCATATAGAGAGAGCATCCTGTTTCATGAGTTTCAATAATTTGTGTTTCTTGATTTTGTTAATACATTTGAAGCAGAAGCAACCGCTGCTCTGGAAAAGTAGAAATTATCTGGAAGGCAAGACTTGAAAGAGTTGATGAAGTCAAAATACTTTGGTTTTTAGGTCTATCACTTCAGGTCTGTCTCTCTCTAAAACATTTTACTTGTCTTTTACTCTTTTTATACCCTTTCCCCAATTATTAGTCATTGTTATACCTTAAAAACAAACAAACAAAAACCCCCCAAAACATAATTTTGTCAGTGTGCTGCCTACAGATTTGTTTTGAAGGATGACTGGAGATGCATAGTACGCTCTTTGCAGGGTGAGATTAAACCAGATTTACTTGTGCTCTGGAAACTAGTTAAATATTCGTTTAATAGAATGATTTAAATGGGTATTTTGTTTGTTATAGGATGGCTTTGTAGTTCGAATATTTGCAACAAGTACGGAGCCAGTATTGCAACAAGAACTTCAGCTTAAACTTGCAAGGAAGTGCTTACATGCCTGTGGTATCTCATTATTTGATCTGGAGAAAGACTTGCACATTATCAGTAAGGATTCATTTTATTATCTCTTCTTCTTTCAATATAATTAATGATTTCCTGTACAAACATGTTACTCTAAGTCAAACTATAATCAAATAAAACAGTACAACTAAGGGAACTGCAGTGGTCATTTCACACTGATTACTACATTATGAGTATACTAATCACTAGTAGTAAAGACTTTCATAATTCTTAAACCAAACCCATTTTGGTTTATAGCAATCAATTTTTAATCTGTATAAAAAGGATCATTGCTTAAAATAATTTCTACCCATGCCTCTATATTTGGAATGCATTTGGATTTAAGTGTCTTTTTAGAATTGGGTTAGACTATCTCATTGTAATTAAAGTATTTGCAGGTATACTTAGTGAAAGTGCTCATGGAAAATATATTTTATCTGATTTTTTTTCTACAATTGGAGGCATAATTGCAGAAACTTAAAATTTTGTATAACCTGGATTACTTCACATAGAAAAGAAAGAGCTTTTCTGAACTACTTTTTGTGAGGTTCTGATCATATTTTCATTGACATCAGTGGCAAAATCTGCTTCTATTTCAGCAGTGTAGGATGAGGCACAAAAGGAAAAAGTTACCAGTAGGACCACCTACATATAAATTGTATACCTAGTTGACATCATCTTGTGCTCTTAGGTACAGGGTTCGATGAGGAGTCAGCTGTTCTTGGTGCAGGAAGAGAATTTGCACTAATGAAAACTGCCAGTGGAAAGGTACCGGAAATATTTCATTATTGATATTAAATTGCATAAATAATATGCTATCACACTGTTATGGAAATTAGATTTAATATATTGGTTTGAAAAAAGATTAATTTCTGCTTATAAAAATGTTATTCTATAGTATTGTGCATTGGCAGTTGGTTGTTTTTATATATTTCCTTTTACTGTGAAGCAGAAAAAAACCAAACAATGTGTTTATATAGCTTTAAATTTTTTGTAAGTCTCTTGCAAATTATATTTATAGAAATTACTGGTTTCTTTTAAAATTAACCAAATGTAATATGTCCACATTTTTTCAGTCCTGTCAACATTACTTACTAAATTACAAGTTAAAGCCTTGCTGTTTCTTACTTAGTTTGTGTGTGTAGTGGGACTCATTTTAAACACTGGAAAGTCAGTCTTGGCTCCCACTCGGAAAGTTGAGTTCATTGGGGCCCTGTTAGAGTCCATGAGGTCGAGAGCGTTCCTCCAACCAGCTGCTTCCAGGCAATTCAACAGCTATGCCTCAGTCTCAATCTCAACCCACCATGACAGCCCGGGTATGTCTGAACCTGTTGGGATACATGTCTGCTTGTCCACACATGTTCCAATTTGCCAGGCTGTTCCTTCTTCAGATGTGGCTCAGGACGGTCTATTGCCTGCCGTATATTCTTTGGACAGATTGGTTCACATTTCTCCACTAATCCTAGACTTTGTGCTGATGGGTGTCCCCATGTAATTTTCACTGAGGAGTCCCCTTCACTTGGCCTTCTCCAACCAACTCAGTGGTTACGTGTTTTCCTTCTGGGTTTGGAGGCGGAGCGGGGGCGGGATGTGTCTGGACTCACTGGGTATGCAGAATCTGTGGTTTGAAATGTCAGTCCATATCAATGGTGTTGGAACTTTGGGCTATCCACAATGCATGCTGTGCCTTCCAGGATCATATTAGACACTCACTGATTCTCATACTGCCAGTAGAACCCCTGATGTATGGTGTGAATAAACAGTAGGAACTGCATTCCTGGTTACTCTACCTAGAGGTGACCAACTTGAGGCAATTCTGCATCAAAGAAGTCATCATGCTGGTTGCATCCTGGCAAGTGGACTGCTGAATTGTATTGTGGAACATTTGAGCAGGGTTTTCGCCCTCAACCATGACTGGTCCCTGAAGGCAAGTGTCCTGCAGGTCATCCTTGCAACATGGGGGGCATCCTCATTATTGGCCTATTTGTGATGAAGGAAAACATATAGTGTTGCCTTTTCTGTTCTTGAGAGGAAGGAGGCTGGTAGTCAACTGTTGAACAGCTTTCAACCTATTATGATAATTTCACAGGTCATCTGCAAGCTCAAAGTGGATCGGGGCAAGCTCATCTCGATTGCTCCGATGTGGTTGAGACAGTGCTGGTACTTAGACCTCCTTGCTTTGTCAGTTTAGTGTCCCATACCACTTCATCTCCGTCCTGTCCTGTTTACCCAGAACCATGGTCACACCCTCCATCCTGCAGTCAGCTTCCTGCACCTGATGACATGACTGCTGCATGGCTGAGTGAAGAGGAAGAGCAGTATTTGTTGGCTGTCCAGGAAGTCCTACTCAACAGTAACCCCTTACTAGGGCAACCTACTTAGTGAAGTGGAAGAGGTTCTCAGTGCAGTCCTTGGCTTGCAGGATGCAACCAACAGGGATTTCCATCCAGGACATGATGGACAATACAACAGTGGTGTTTTATATAAACAAATAGAGTGAAGCATGCTCCTCTCCCCTGTGTAAAGAAGCCCTCAAAATGTGGGATTTCTGCATAGTTCACTCCATACACCTACAGGCATCTTACTTTCCTGATCCCACAATGAGCTGATGGACCATCTCAGCAGATCCTTTCAGTGCCACTAGTAGTTTATTCAGCTGGATTTCATAAACAGTATCTTCCAGTAATGGGGAGTTCCCCAAATACATTGATTCACAACAAGACTCACCAAGAAGTGTCAACAGTTTTGTTGATACCTAAACCACAGCCCAGGCTTGATCATGGATGTTTTTCTTGCTTGCTCACAAAGTCTTGCTCAATATCAGGAGGGACAGAGCATCTGTCATACACATAGCCCCAGCCTGGCCCTGACAGAATTAATATATGACACTACTGGACCTGTTGGTAGTCATTCCAATTACTCAGCCTTTGGTGCCAGACCTAGTTCCTCAGGACCACTGCCATCTCCAACATCCCAAGCTTGAGTCTCTCCATCTCATGGTGTGGAAGCTTCATGCTAATTCGATGGTGACCCATTTTCTCAAGGGCCTGGACAGGCAGTACCCCCAACTTCTCCATGAAGTACTGACCTGGGACCTTAACCTGGGGCTTCCCAGACTGATGGGTCCTCCCTTTGAGATCTTAGCAACATATTCGCTCCTTTACCTCTCATGGAAGGTGATGTTCCTGCTCATGATAACGTCAGCTAGGAAGGTGTCTAAGCTCAAGGCCCTCACACCCAAACCTCCATACACAGTTTTCCCTAAGGACAAGGACCAGTTGCACCCACATCTAGCCTTCCTCCCTAAGATAGTATCCCAGTTGCATATGAGCCAGGACATCTTCCTCCCAGTATTCATCCCTAAACTGCATGCTGATAACTGGGATTAAAGTCTCCATTCCTTGGATGTCAGGCAGGCAGTGGCTTTCTTCAGTGGAAGGATTAGACCATTTTGTAAATCAAACCATTTTTTTGTCACAGTAATGGATAGGATAAAGGATCTTTCAGCGTAGTCCCAGAGAATTTCATTGTAAATCATATCCTGCATTAGGACTTTACTATGATATGGCAAAGTTGTAAGCCCTGGCACTGGCCATGCACACCACGAGGGCTCAGGCCTGCTTGACTGAATCCCTGGAGCATATCTCTGCATGTGAGATCTACAGGGCTGCAACAAACAGGCCAGGAATGATGCAGCACTTGGCAGAGCAGTACTTCAGTCAGCGATCCCATAAGCTTCGACCCCCTCCTCCTATGGTCAGGATAGACTCTAAGGAAGGAGCGTCAAACTCATTTGCTATGGTGGATTTGACTTAAATATACTTTAAGTGGACAGTACATCTCATAAATCCAAATCCTAGGGCCTACGCTCCTGCGGCGTTGTGGATTGCTATGTATGCGAGACTGCACTCCGCTATACTGTGAGACCTCTCTCTCTCTCTCTCTCTCTCTCTCTCTCTGTCAGGGAGAGAGTATGGTCTCATAGAGCACAGTCTCACATACCAAGTGATGCCATGAGACCTGTACACTCTCACAGCTTCATGGAGCACTGGGTATGCGAGACTGTGCTCTGCAATACCATGAGACCACATTCTCTCGCCCTCTGTTAGGGAGAGAATGTAGTCTTATAGAGCACAGTCGCGGGCTAGGTGGAAGAGGTTTGCAAGCTATATCTGGCCCGCGGCCCATATGTTTGACACCCCTGCTTTAAGGTCAGAAGGGACCAGTATGATCATCTAGTCTGACCTCCTGCACAATGCAAGCCACAAAACCTCACATACCCATTCCTGCAATAAGCCTTTAACCTATGACTGAGTTATTAAAGTCTTCAAATCATGATTTAAAGGCTTTAAGATACAGAGAATCCATCAGCAAGTGAGCCTTGCCCCATGCTTCAGAGGAAGGCAAAAAACCACCAGAGCCCTAGCCAATCTGCCCTGGAGGAAAATTCCTTCCTGACCCTAAATATGGCAGTCAGTTAAATCCTGAGCATGTGGGCAAGTCTCACCAGCCAGTCACCAAGAAAGAGTCCTCTGTAATAACTCAGAACCCACCCCATCTAACGTCCCTTCTCCTGACATATTCGCTACCAGTAGGCAAAACTCGGTCAGTTGCCAAATGAGGCTGTCCCCTCATACCACCCCCTCCGTAAATTTATCAAGCTCCGTTTTGAAGTCAGTTATGTTTTTTTGCCCCCACAGATCCCTGGGAAGGCTATTCCAGAATTTTATTCCTCCGATGGTTAGAAACCTGCATCTAATTTCAAGCCTAAATTTCCTGAGGGACAGTTTGTATCCATTTGTTCTTCTGTCCACATTGGTGCTGTACTCAAATAATTCCTCTCCCTTTCTGGTATTTATCTCTCTGATATATTTATAGAGAGCAATCATATCTCCCCTCAACCTTCTTTTGGTTAGACTAAACAAGATGAGCTCTTCGTCGCCTCTCATAAGGCAGGTTTTCCATTCCACGGATCATCCTTGTAGTCCTTCTCTGCACCTGTTCCAGTTTGAATTACACATGCGGGACCAGAACTGCATTTAATATTCCAGATGAGGTCTCACCAGCGCCTTGTATAAGGGCACTAACTCCTCCCTATCTCTACTCAAAATACCTCTTCTGAGGCATCCTAGGACCGCATTAGCTTTTTTTGTGGCCACATTGCATTGAGAGTCACCTACTTGGAATCAACATGAGCAAGCACTCGAAGAAGAAAAAAGAGTGACTTTCCTTTTTGTGACTGCTGTTTTTCCAGATGTGCTGCTCATGTTCATTTCAAGACCCACCCACCTTCCCCTTTGTTGGAGCCATCTGTCAAGAAGGAACCAAAGAGGTAGCAGATCAGCAGGGCCTTATATATAACATCACAGAGGTGTGACTCCAGGAGGCGCCTGCACCAACTCAATGGGTACTGCTAGAGGAACAACCTTCCGATAACTGTGTGCATTCAGCATGCACATACCTGCTTAGAATGGACATGAGCAACACATCTTGAAGAACAAAAGTTATGAAAGGGTAGGTAATCATTTTTCTTCAAGATGTGATGTAGATGTGTATTTCACAATCCATTCTCTGGCCCCTCTACATTGTAGTCTACTCTTGGGCTTTCTTTCCCTGTGACAGAACTGAGGGGTATTGAGGCAGCACCACCTTTATAGCCAGGGGAGGAGCCATAGCCGCAAGATGTGCGCTCTGCCTCTCTGCAGGTACGGCTAGGTAAAAGTCTCTGGCGTGCTAAGTCTGTACACGTCAATGTGATGCAAAACATGTATTCCAAAGAACTTCAGTAAGTGTTCCTTCCACTTTCCTTTTGATGTTTCCTGATTCAGGTGAATCTGTGAAAGAGTCTGCGCAAAAAAATAAATGGAAACAAGTCTGACATCAGAAATCACAACATTCAAAACCCAATAGGGGAACACTTCAGTCTCCCTGCTTACTCCATTGATGACTTGTTAATAGCGGTGCTCAGACAAATGAATAACAAATCACAGCTTCAAAGAGAAATTCCAGAGTTGGAACTTATATGTAAATTCAACTCCTTTGCCTCAGGGGTTAAACAGGGACTATGGATTTTTTTCTCATTAAAACAGGTGATTTGACCTCACCTGCCTCTATACGCGTGAGTAGAGGTCTCATGCCTCCCATCCCTGGGGCGGTCCTGGCCATGATGGGCATACTATTGAGCATCTGGAGGAACATTGAAATGTGGAGGACTGAGAGAATACCTCCACTGAACACTACTCAGAGAGGGATTTCTTGTAACATAACATAGAGGATATGTAAAGAGCAGCCAAGCATAGAGAGCCCAATTAATGATTAATTGCATGGAAAATATTCAGATTTAGATATGGACCAGAGAACACTGAGGTACATTACATAAAATACATATTTTTAATAAACTTCTATGGCTTGTGGCATAAGACAGTACCTAAGTTGATGGGGATTAAAAAGAAACTTCCTCTGTGGACAGGTTATTTCATAATTGAGCACTGTAAAGTCTCTTGTAACCTAGTGCTGGTTATTGCTGCAGACACGATATTGGGACCATATGCAACAGTGGTTTGGTCTGGTATTTATTGCTATTCTTACCTTTTTAAAGGAAATCTTGTAACTAAAAAGGGAGGTGTTTTTGGTATTAGATGCTGTTTAAATTAATATTGTTTTAAAAGTAATGTTCAGATTGACATTTAACCGATTTTTACCTGTGTTTTAGCATATGCCTTGTACCAGATTGTGATACTAAGTATCACCACTACCATATGTCCTGATTTTTTGACCAACTGGCTGAGTTAAAGAATATGTTTTATTTTGGTTTTACTTCGTTTTGTTTTTGCTTTGTGACCATACTTTATTTATCTTATCCTGTATTCAAATAAATCCTCATATAATTTTGGGTGCATTAACACACCTAAAATGACATGATTAATTATCAAAAGTTTTTTAAGCAAACAAAGGAAGAGCACTACAGCACAGACTATCTTGTTAAAAATGCATGTTTCTGTTGTAATTCATTTCACCTTACAGAGATCATAGCTGGAAATAAGTACAGTTTTGGTTGTCATTTACAATAAACTTTTCTAAGGTTACTATTAAGACAAAATTTTAACTTATTTGCCATAAAAAACATTAAATAGGGGAAAAATCTTTGTACCCCTTTATTTTAAACCTTGCTTTTATTACAGATACAATTATTGTTTAATTTGGAGTATTATGGCATGATAGGAGAACTGTATTACTTTCTCTTTCAGATTTATTACACTGGGAAATATCAGAGTCTTGGGATTAAGCAAGGTGGCCCTTCAGCAGGAAAATGGGTTGAGCTACCAATCACAAAATCTCCAAAGATTATCCAATTTTCAGTTGGACACGATGGTTCACATGCCTTACTTGTTGCAGAGGATGGAAGTATATTCTTTACAGGTTCTGCTAGTAAAGGAGAAGATGGAGAATCAAGTAAGTTTTACAATTGTATTATCAATGGCTTAATATAGAACTGGTACTTGTAAATTATACCAGTAAAATCAATATTAACCAGTCTTTAAGGTATGGGAAGAAAAGTGGATAACTGACAGAGAAATGCATGAAGATATCATCAACATGCTTGTGCACATTACCTGCAAGTAAAGAGAAGTTTTGGAGTTTGAACACACTAACATAAAAAATTATGTTCACAAGAAAAAATATTAGTGTTACAAGGAAATCTCACTCACAAATATTGGAGAACTAGGACATGGAGACTTGAGGGATACTTGTTACACAACCTTAACACTGGCCTCTTAGATCCTTTCTCTTGAAAGACCCTCGGCATATGTGTACACTTAGAGCTACGGGAGTGATTCCCAGTTCATGTAGACATGCTTGGGCTAGCACTCATCAAGCCAGTATACTAAAATAATAGTGAAGCTAGAGCAGTGATTTTCAGACGTTTTTCCTTGGGACTCAGTTGAAAAATATCATTTATGCCTGCAACCCAGCAATTGCATCTTTGACTAATGCATTCCAGTCCCAGTATTAGGTCCCGGCCCTATGTTGGAAAACCATTGAGCTAGAGTAGCATGGGCAGAAGTGAGTAGTGGTGTGGGCTACCTCTTGCCAAATGTGTATCTACTGTGCCTACAACTGTTTATGGCGTGAGTGCCCTATCTCTTAGTTAGTGAGAGAAATTGTTTGGGGGAAATCCCCACTCCCTCAACGGTACCCTTAAGTCAGGATTTTGATAATCTGCTGCCTATTAAACCTGCAGGGGGACTGATCAACTTGTCCTAATTGTGAGCCTTTGGGCTGTGCAGAACGCAACCAGCCACACTACTAAACCACTGTCCGGAAGATACTGTGGCCACAGGTCATCAATGGCCCCATCAAAGTACACATACCAATAGAACACTAATTTTACGATTGTTACATCCAGTCATGTGACTGGTGATCCTAAGAATAGTGTTTTACCCTGTTAAGTTATATTTATTTCATTGTTAATATAATGGCTGTGTGGAAAATAATATATGCTATTCCTTGGGAATCTCCAACTATCTAGCAAATAAGTAGGAGTTATCCTGTGATTAGCATTTTCTTCTCAAGCTGCCCTGGTGATACAGCTTGGAAGGGGCAAGTGGGGTAGATGCATTGCCAATTAAATTTATAGGGAAAAAAATAAAGCAGATACACACCCTGCTGAGTGGGTCGCGGGATCCATAAGAACCCAGGCCTGTCCATCAAAACCTATATGCTGATTGCATTAAAGAGGGTGGAGCGGGGTGATACATAAGGGTCTAAAATTTCTATAATTAATCATGCTGTCTTGAAAGTTGGTGTGCATTGGGGTAGGGTCAGAAGTCCAAAGTTGGGGCTATTTGTAATTCATGAGATACAGTCCCTGGGGATAAAACTTTTCTTAAAGTGAATGCACTCTAAAGGGCAGAAAACTGAAGTAAAATAGCAGAAATACTCTCTCAGTTAATATCTGTGGAAAGGGGATTTTTATTCTGAGGAAACGTAATCAGAGTACAGCAGAATATTCAGAAGGCACAGAAACTTAAAAAAAGAAAATAACCTCTGCAAGCAAATGCATCTTGGGGGAGGAGAGGGTGATTTAGGGATGGAAAAGTAGGTGGGAACAGGGGGAGAGAGGCATTGAGATCAGGTGATAGGAAAGAGATTGGTCCTAAGTGGAGTGGGGTGGGGGATACTGGTAAGATGGATATGGGGTAAAGGGATAGGTGGACTAGGGGATAAAAGGGGTAAGAGTGCTTGTCAGCCCCATATTCACCTTCTCTGTGTGTGCAGTGATCTGAAGGTCCCCCGCCCACCTACAGGGGTGTCCCCTCTCCCTGTGTGTGAGCCAGGTTCTGAAAGGGGCTTGTCTGTTTGTGGTGGTCTTGAGCCCATCTTGTTCCCCTCCTCCACAGGAGTTGAATTTTGGGGCCTCCTGGTTCCCACTGGTGTCTGAACCCTGCTCCCATGTTTGTGCCAGCATCTGGGGGTTCATGCCCATCTGTAGGGTTCTTTCCCTTCCATTCTTGACCCCTCATGTGAGCCAAGTTCTGGTGGGAAGGAGCTTGCCTTTCTGCTGAGTGTTTGCCTCTCTACTTACTCCTTTCTCCATGCATGAACCAAGATCTGGAGAAGCCCTGTCCCTCTGGATGGGGAGTTTAAACAGGCATGTTTGGAGCCTGCGTCAAGAGTGCACTGAGGTGAGGAGTTTAAAAAACAAGTGTATTTAACACACATCAGAAATTCTTCAGCATTGGGGAGGGGTGAAGGGGATACTCACTGACATGACTGGAGCAGTTCACCTGTCTCAGAACAATTGTTTCAGGCTATATTCATCTGTATGGGATATTCTTTCAGTTAAGCATTTCTCATTAAGAGGAATGAGGCATTTAACACCTCTTTGAGCCTTGCTGCTGCTTGATGTGTAGGGCTCCTCCACTCCATTTTGGTCTAATTACATACAGTATTACAGTGGAGTGCCAGTTCAGTTTTAGGTAACACTGGGAAGGCCATCCTGTTTAAACAACAAATCTTCAAAATCTAAAAATTCTCATGCATACGAATCATCTTCAAATTTGCTTATATCTTGTGTGTATTGTGTAGGGCTAGTGATCTAAATTTGGGCTCATTTCAGCCGGGGCTTCCTGAGATACAGCCCCCAGAAAACAATCATTTCATTAAGTTCAAATCCTAGCCACTTTTAAGTTTTGAAACGTACCAGGTGTGGAAATCTGAAAATAAACTGTAAACACTTGGGAAAATCTGACTCTTTCTTGAGTTGGTGTGTTTTAAGAAATGTAATTTGAGTACAGCAGAATATTCAGAAGGCACTGGAAATATTTTTGAAAAGACAAATTATGCATGCAAATGTTCAGTCAGAGGGGAACTAATGTTCAGGTATCAAAACTGATAGTATTTTGGGACATAGACAATGGATGAGGTTTCCTCTCATCGGCCTTCTTAGCAACTATACATTGCAAATGTTTCAAAGCACAGCCATTATCATTATTCTGCTATAACAAAATGTAGGGGAGAGCACTGAGGAATCATAGTAATTGTGTAGTCTAGTGCAAGAGCACTGAACTGAGACTATTTCTAGCTCTGCCGCTGCTTTGCTTGATGACCTTGGGCTAGTCATTTCACCTCGCTGTACCTTAGGTTCCCATATGTAAAATGGGAATAATGATATAAAGTTCTCTAAGAGCTAATAATTAAAAACATGATATAAAAGCTAGGTCTCTTGATTATTAGATAGCCACTGTAGCATGTCAGCTGCAAACCTAGATGAGAACTACAAATGTCGAAATGGATCACCAACTCCTATAACAAACATTTATCTGAATTTCTTAGTTTTCAGACGTTTGGGTTTTGCTGACTGTGTCATTTTGGAAGCACAGGCTATCACAGGGCAGTCTTATCTCCGCATCAACAAAGTCGTTCGCCATTTTATTTCCTGAGTTTCTGATGCTTGAGTTTTAGGAATTGAATTCTTTAGTCCTGGAAAGTTATGAGGTATGATTCTGAGACAATTAAGGGATGAAAGGGTACTGTAGGAAAATTTCCTGAGCATTGCAGTTGCTCAGCTATCCAACTGGGGGTAATATGGAAAGCAGTAGGAGCCCAAAGGGCCCAAGATAATTAGAGGGCTTTTAAAGGCAGCCACTCAGAGCAGCAATCAGGGGAGTCTGACTGGGAGTTTGGGGGAGGGAGTGTGTGGCATTCTTGTATTGCTGTGGTGTTTGTGGGAGGGGTGTTTTGGTGCTTTCTTGTCTCTTACTGACAGGAAGAAGATGGGAAGGCTATGATAGATACAGCAGTGGTAGTGACTAGAGCAGTAGAAGAGACGAGTGTAGGGTCTGCGGGATCCTGGAGGAGGTACCTCAAAAGAACTTCATTTGTATGAAGTGCTGCCTCACAGAGCTGATGGAAGAGAAGATTTGAGGCTTGGAGATGCAGGTGGAAACTCTGGCTGAGTTTAGAAGGGAGTTCAAGCAGCTGATGGAGTAATAACATGAGGAGGCTGAAGGGAAGAACCCAGACTTGCAGGTTGAAGTAGGACTAAAAAACTCTTTAGAGAAACTGCTGGCTGAGGAAGATGGCCAGTGCAAGCATGTGACTGTGAGAACTAGGCGGAGGAAAAGTTGGGTGTTTGATGTGCTACTAGGATGGTCCACAGAATGGAAAACCTGCAGTATGAGAGGAGACTCGGAGCTTGGCTTGTTTAGTCTAACCAAAAGAAGGTTGAAGGGAGATATGATTGCTTGCTATAAATACATCAGAGGGAAAAATATCAGGGAGGGAGAGCAATTATTTAAGTTCAGTGCCAGTGTGGACCCAAGAACAAATGGATCTAAACTGGTTATGAGGAACAAACTCAGCAGCAGTCCATTAGTATAATTTTAATGGATATTACCTGTTTAGGTTGGGTTTAGTTTAGGTTGAGTCCATAGAACTTATTCACATAAAACTTATCACAGAAGTCAGGCGTATAGAGGGCTTGAATTCATGGTTCTGTGGGTAGGTCATGTTGAAAGTTGTCATATAGATGTTTGGGCTCGGGCTGGAGCCAGGCTCTGAGATCTGACCCCCTTGCAGAGTTTCAGAGAGTGAGCTCCAGTGGATTTGGTGTGATGAAGAGTCCCAAACCTTTTACTTCATCACTCAGGTGACATCAGAAAGGGTCCTGGACACTCTGGTGGCAAAGCTAGGACACAGTTAAGAGAGGTTTAAAAATCAACTGCTACTGCAACCTCAATTTTCTGAAACTGTGTACAGGAAACTTTTAAAATTAGTAAAAACAATGAGAGCCCCATGGCACTTTAAAAGACTATAAAATTTCTTCAGGCATAAGCTTTCATGGGCTCCAACCCACTTCATCAGAAGCCCAAGAAAGCTTATGCCTGAAGAAATTTGTTGGTCTGTGTACAGCAAAAACAACGAGAGTCCTGTGGCACCTTAAAAGACTAACACGGGTACCCCTCTGGAACTTATCAACATTTAAAATTAGTAGATACCTACTTATGATACAAAATAAGAAGCACTGTTTAAAATGCACTGGTAACTTGTAGGTTTTCTGAACAATTATACTAAACCTTACCAATAGTATCTTTATAGGTTTGTTTTCATTGTGTGCTTAATCATGTTAAAATTTTACCTAAAATATTAATGGAATTAGTATGTGTATTAGGGAAGCTAATGTTGTGGCTTCTGTTGAAGCTTAGTGAGACTTAAGTAGGAACATTATTAGGCCTTGAGCTGTTAGATTATGGGGCATTTAAACCAAGATTTTTAAATAATAAAAACCTGTCTGTGGATTTACTGTGTTACAAAAGTCTTCAGCTTTGCTTATGCATCTTTTTTTGTTTCAGACAAAAAAAATTTGTGATCAAGTATTGCTTTCTAAAGATAACTTTTTATATTTAGTATAAAAGAGAATCAACTAAAGAAGCCTTGTAAAGTCGTCATGAAAATGTCATCCTAAGCACAAATTTTGCTTGCCTAACATTCTGCTAATGATGACAAAGCTAATGGTATTTTACAAAATCAAACAAAAAACTTCAGTAGGAAAATCAGCAAGTAGATTTTTTTCGTGGATAGTCTAAGGAATGTTCATAATTTAGCTGGTGAAAATCTTATTTTCTTCTTGACCTCACTTTTTGGTGAAGTATATTATTTGTAATATACCTTTTCCTCGTTTACAGTGAAAAGCAGACGGCAGTCAAAACCTTACAAGCCTAAAAAAATCATTAAAATGGAAGGAAAGATTGTAGTATATACAGCATGCAATAATGGGAGCAGTTCTGTCATTTCAAAAGATGGAGAACTCTATATGTTTGGAAAAGATGCCATTTACTCTGACAGCACAAGTAAGTTGATATTTGAAAGACATTATTTAAAGACAGATAGAGCCAGGAAAGCACAAGTATGAGAGACATTTCTTTAAAATCCAGGGTTTTTGCATTTATACTGCACTGGGAGATGCCATTTGAATGAAACATTAGAGAAACTTTTGCTCCAATTAGATTATGGTTCTGTATGAAATCACTTTGTAAAATAAATTGGTAAATTTATTTTATTGACTGGATAGATTAGTTGCGAGTGTTCTTTCCTTCCTTCCTTTTTCTTCGCTACTGGAACTTGTCTAAACTACAGATGCTACAGCAGCAAAGTGATGGAAGGGTTTTTTTTCCACATGGCTGTAGTCCCCCTTGAAAGGTGGCTGCTATGTCAACAAAAATACTTCAACCAAGTGGTGCCTGTACTGGGTCTAAGGTAAATTTAACTACATCTCTCGAGTGTCAATTTTTCACACTTCCGAAAGACAGAGCTGGGTCAACTTAAGTTTTAGGTGTAAACCAGTCATGTGTTTTACTAACTCTGAGTATTCAACCATTCTCACCTGGCCTCTAACCTCAATTAAAAATTAAATGTTTATTAACAGTACTTGTGGTATAGTGAATGTCTCATTAAGACAGATAAAATGCTGTTTATAACCTAAATGTTTTTTCACAGGTTTAGTAACAGATTTGAAAGGCCATTTTGTGACTCAGGTAGCCATGGGCAAAGCTCACACATGTGTGTTAATGAAGAATGGAGAGGTTTGGACATTTGGTGTGAACAATAAAGGACAATGTGGACGGGACACGGGATCCATGAGCCAAGGAGGAAAAGGTGAACTTCTTGTTTTTAGAAAATAACAAGAATAAAATCTTAGCTAAATATCTTTTTCAAGTTGTGTTGGAAACCATATAGTTTCTGTTGTTGGGCTGAAATCTGGAGCATATTAAATTAGAGTATGAAAAGCCAGGCAGGCACAGAACTTTAATATAGTTTGTCTCTGTATCTCTTAGTATTGCTACACACTTGACTTGCACATGTTTTCAATACTCTTCTATTAAATTAATTCATTAGATGTTTTCATTCTGTCTATTGGTAACCTGTGTTTTGCCATAATATATCTCAGAAGCTTTTCTTTAAACAGCAGAACCAAGGCATTTATTGGTTTTTAGATTCCTTCCTTCTTTCTGCTCACATTTACAAAGAGGGTAATTACATTTGATAGTACATTTTTAGAACATTTTATGAATATAACTGAAGTGGTTAGTGAACTTTGAGGACTCTTTACAAAGTGATCTATTAAAATTTTTTAAAAAATGTTTTGACTGTCCTGTTCCATATTAGATCTCATTTCTCTTCTCATTTTTTAGTTCTTCCCGTTTGTTTCTGTATTACAACAACCACTCACTTTTTATCTTTTTGACTATTCTCTTTCTCCTGTTCCTGTATCACTAGTTAATTTCTTTTTTTCTCTTCCAACAACAATATTGATCCTTAAGCCTAGTGCTGGTTGGTTGAGGAGCCAGGTGAAGGAGACTAGCATTGGGAACTGGTGTGGGAGGAAGACAGAATTGGACAGCAGTCAGACTGGCAGGGAAAGGAGATGAACTGGGATGATGAGCCCAGCGGGATAGAGTCCAGGACCAACTAGATGGGGAGACTGTGATGAAAAATTGGGGAGTCTCTTCACTGAATGAGGCAGGGTGTCTTTGGAAAAAGTAGTATGTGAGCGTGTTTTTATAGACTGTGTCATAATGCATGTGCACAAAATGGCTGGACTCTCTGCACAGAGGAATAAATGGACACATCTTATATCAAGAATTATAACATTCAAAAACAAGTATGGGAGCACTTCAGTTTCCCTAGGTATTCTGTAACAGACATGAAAGTTACAGTACTTCAGCAAAAACACTTCAAAACCAGACTTGAATGTGAAACTGCGGAACTGGAACTCATATGCAGATTTAATTTGTGGACAAATTAGAGTCCAGCGGAGGGCAACAAAAATGATTAGGGGGCTGGGGCACATGACTTATGAGGAGAGACTGAAGGAACTAGGCTTATTTAGTCTACAGAAGAGAAGACTGAGGGGAGATTTGATAGCAACCTTCAACTACTTGAAGGGTTGCTCCAAAGAGGAGGGAGCTAGGCTGTTCTTGGTGGTAACAGAGGACAGAACAAGGAGCAATGGTTTCAAATTACAGCTGGGGAGGTCGAGGTTGTATATTAGGAAAACTTTCTCACTAGGAGGGTGGTGAAGCATTGGAATGGGCTACCTACGGAGGTGGTAGAATCTCCATCTTTGGAGATTTTTAAGGCCCGGTTAGACAAAATTCTGGCTGGGGTGATTTAGGGGGAGCGGTCCTGCTTTTTAGCAGGGGGTTGGACTAGATGACCTCGTGAGGTCCCTTCCATCCCTATTATTCTATGATTAACACCATCAGATTGGATCTGAATAGGGACTTAGAATGGCTAACTCATTACAAAAGACAACAGAGTCCTGTGGCACTTTTAAAGACTAACAGATTTATTTATCGCATGAGCTTTCGTGGGAGAAAATCCCACTTCGTCAGACGCTTTGAAGATAGGAAAGTTACAGAGTGGGAGGTTTAAAAGTGCCACAGGACTCTGTTGTCTTTCTACAATAGACTAACACGGCTACCCCTTTGGAATTTCGTTACAAAAGGTAATTTCCTGTCTTTTAACATTCTTATCTCTCATCTATTTTTCTCTAAAGCCAACATCCACATTGTTTGAATCAAAATAGCTTGTTTGGTTTGCTAAAATAGAATAACAGACTATCCCTCTGGAACTATTTGAATGTATTTTGTGACTCATGCCTCTGTGCATGTATATAAACACCTAACATACTGCAGTTTCCATTTCATGCATCTGATGAAGTGGGGTTTTACCCATAAAAGCTTATGGAATAAATAAATTTGTTCGTCTTTAAAAGTGTCACAGAACGTCTTGTTTGATGGGCACCTTTTGACTGTGAACTTGAAACCTTGACATTTTTTAATGTTTTTGGTATGAAATAAATACATTTAAGTAAAATATATACAGTATATTTCAAATATATCAAAATACAAATGAGTACAAAAAATTAACAAATTGGGAAAAAAACAAAAGGATGTACTTTCCCCCTATGTTCTTCTACATATAGCTGTGCTATTAGGGAAGTGTTAACACAGTTCTAGGTCAAATTTTCCAAGGAATTTTACTTGTGCCTGTTATGCACACTCAACATACCAAAGTTATAGATGCAAAATTTAGGCTTTGAAAGTCTGGCCCGATTTTTGTAACTCTGTTAATCATATGTATCAAAAGGTCTAGTTTTCATCTGAGCTGCCACTGTTTTAACATTTCCATTATAGCACTATATATCTCGAGGTAACTGATGTGAATTGTTAATATGTTTCAATACCGTCTTAAATAGGTTTTGGAGTTGAGAACATGGCAACAGCAATGGATGAAGACTTAGAAGAAGAACTGGATGAAAAAGATGAGAAATCCATAATGTGTCCTCCAGGCATGCATAAATGGAAACTGGAGCAGTGCATGGTATGCACTGTGTGTGGGGACTGTACAGGCTATGGAGCCAGCTGTGTTAGCAGTGGGCGTCCTGACAGGGTTCCTGGAGGGTAAGTAAATAAGTTCACCAATTATCTTCCATACAGTATGCCAAATAAGTAAAATGTGTATAGAATGTAATGAAAATAGACACTGTCTTAAATAGCACTGTATCTAAAGAATACATTGCTTATCTATATTTAAAACCACGAATATATTTAACTTCTATGCTGTTGATTTATAAACATTTTAGTAATGTCCGCAGGTGATTTAAAATATTTCTTATAATTCTCACAACACGAGAAAGGAGGGAAGTGTATGGAATATAAACACAATATAATTTGATTTAATGACACTGAACGCTGCTATCTAAGGTATGGGATTCCTGGCTATGGAAATAACATACATCTTCCACTTTATATAAAAATAAAAGGGTTATTGTAGAATCATAGAAACGTGAGTCTGGAAAGGACCTTGAAGGGTCAACAAGTTCAATCTTCTGTGCAGAAGTAGGACCAAGTAAACCTAAATCATCTGTGACAGCTGATTATCCAAGCTCTTCTATAACATCTATAGTTCAAATATGTTTTTATGTAATATTGCTTGTTTTAGTTGCCTATGGGTGAAACTTCTTTGTGTTCTGTAGAATCTGTGGCTGTGGCTCTGGTGAGTCTGGCTGTGCTGCATGTGGATGCTGCAAGGCCTGTGCTAGAGAGCTGGATGGTCAAGAAGCAAGGCAAAGAGGGATCCTTGATGCTGTGAAAGAGATGATACCTTTAGATCTCCTGCTAGGTAAGTCAGAAGAAACTGGTAAACAGACATTTTTAAACTTTTTGCCACCGGTATAATTTTTACTCACACAATATGACCAGCTTTCTTTGTAATCAATCCCCATACATTCTAATGTAATTTATGGAAAAATAGCAGTTAGTCAAAAATTGGGCATATCCTGTCAGTTTGGTATGCATTTTGATTTTCTGGTGGTAGAGTTTTTATCTAAATTTCTTAAAATTTCATTTTTTCTTCCATTGAAATAACACGGCTGAACTATGGTCTTTCATGACAGTATTAGTGCAGTAACAATGAGTAAATTATTGCATAGACATTTTTCCCTGGTAAAGGGAGTGATCAGACTAATAAGTGAACTCATCTCACCTCTGGCACGAGAGCATTGATTTGATACATACATTCAACTTTTGCTTCCTCTTTTGATGATACTGCTCATGTCATGAGGCTATTCTCCCCCCCCCCCCCTCCATATTAGCCCTAGAGGGGAGGGTTGTTGTCATCTATTACCAAAATTAGTACAGCAGGATTTTACATAAAAAGTTCCCAACACTGAACAAGTGGATGGTGCCTCACTTTTCACAATCCTACCACTGTATGTATCTTGAAGGGCCTGCTGTATACATTTTCTCCAGTCTTCAAATCCACACCCTTGTGAAACTTCAGTTTTGTTCTCTCCACTCTCATTATGCCATCCTTTGAGTCCCTGGCAATATGCTCCCTTCCCCATCACTCCATGGAAGCAGAGGCGTCGTTGCCATCGGGCTGGCAGGGCGTCGGCGCCTGGTAGAATAGCCTGAGCCCCGGATCTATTTTCCCCAGTAGGCAGAGGTTAAAGTAAGGGGGAACAGTCCCGGGGCTCCCAATTTTTAGGGGCCAGTGTCCCGGGGCCCCTAAAAATAGAAAACCCAGGCGGAACGCTGCGTTCTGCCCAGGGGCCCCAGCAAAGCCGCAGACTCCTGCTGCGGCCAGGCTGGGGAGATTCAGATCTCCTGCCCTGAGCATGCTCAGACAGAATGCTCAGGGTGGGAGCGGCCTGGCCCAGAAGCGGCTCTGCCGACGGTCCCTGCAGCTCCAAGCCTCCGGCCAGGTGAGGGGGGCTGGGAGGAGGCAGCGGGCAGTGGGGCTGGGAAAGGGGCATGGGGCAGGGGGACAGAGGAGCCGGGAAAGGAGCACGGGGGAGGAGGACAGAGGAACTGGGAAAGGGGCCCCAGGCCTGATCTGGCCATGCTGCCTGCTTGTGGTGGTGGCGGCAGAGGGGCAGGATCAGGCCCGAGGGGCCGGCATGAGGCGGCAGTGGTGGGAGCAGAACGCGGCGGCCGGCAGCATGGCCTGATCCGGCTCCTCTGCCGGCTGTCCTGCTCCGCCCCCACAGGCCGGTCCCAGGCCTTTGTATCAGGGGTTAAGGTAAGGGGGGAACGTGGAGACCGGGGGTGGGAATGGAGGGGTCTGGACTCCCGAGTCCATCGAGCAAGGGGTCAGGATGGGGGGGCTGGGGAGGGGCGAAGGGGGCATGGGGACAAGGAGACTGGGTGGGGGATGGGGGTGTGGCCTAGCTGGGGGGCGGGAGCTAGCAGGGAGTGGGCTGGGGGGCCACAGCCCTGGATCTTTTTTCTATCTAGCAACGCCCCTGCATGGAAGTGATAATTTTGGTCGCTATTAGTTTGTCTAGGTGGGTCAGTTAACTGATGGTCATGGTGGCCAATCCCCCTCCCATACATCATCTTCCACAAGGATAAAGTTACCTTGTTGTTATACCTTAAATTCCTCCCTAAGGTAGTGTTAGAGTTCCACCTAAACCAGTGCTTCCATCTTCCTGTCTTTTGTCCCAAACTCCATGCCTTTCATGGAGGCAGGATCCTGCATTCCCTTGACATCCAGAGTGCTCTGACATTCTACCTACATCAAACTCTTGCCTTTCGTACATTGCTGAAACTCTGTATAGCCATTGTCAACCAATTCAAGGGATGAGTGCTCTCCTCACAATGAATCTCCAAATGGGTCTTTGGTTGCACTTGAGAATGCTACACAGGCACCAGCATTTCACTACCAGATGGAGTAACAGCATAATTTACACATACACAAATATGCTGCCTCACTGGCCTGCCTTACAGATATCTTATGGCAGGTCATCTGTCATGCAGCAACATGGTTCTTCATACACACCTTCACGTCACATTGTGCCATTGTCCAAGCAGTGACTGTGGGCTGTGCTGTGCTACAGACTGCCTTTCCATTCACCTCTGCTCTGATCGCTGCTTGATACTCATTCACATTTGGTATCCATATAAGGACCATCACTTGAAAAAGAATGCGTTTGTGTGCAAAAGGTCGGCTGGCCAGTGTAGCATAATGGCTGTCTACACTGGTTAATTTAAGTCGACTTAAAGTCGACTTTGTTAAGTCAACTTAGCATGTCCACACTTAAATTTTAAGTCGACTTAGATGGGACCCTACAAAATCGACCTAGAGCGTTCACACTGGATGCCTAGGTCGACTTGTAGGGGCTAGGTGGACCTGGGAGAGGTCCACGGTGGCAGGGGGGGAACCCCTTGCCAAGTGCCAGGGGACTCAGCCTTTACCCCATTGTACCCTGGCAGGAAGGGCAGTGGGGAAGTCCTGGAGCCCCCTAAGTTGACTTAGGGCTACTCCTTGTCTACACTGGCTAAGTCGACTTAAAATGAGGTTTTACAAAGTCAACTTAATTTTTCCTTAAGCAGCTGCTTAAGTCGACTTAAGGGAAGTGTAGTGTAGACGCAGAGTAAATTAAGTCGAGTTAAGCAAGCTTAAGTTGACTTAATTTACCAGTGTAGATGCACCCATACAGTGACCACCCAACCTTTTGAACCAAATGCATTCACAATGCTTAAAATGCCTCATAGAAGAAGTCACAACCATAATATTATTTCAACATAGATTTGTTTGTTTGTTTGTTTAACTGGTGTAGCTGTTCCTGTTCCTGGGGTTAATATTGAAGAGCACCTTCAGTTACGACAAGATGAAAAGCGGCAGCGTGTAAACAGGAGGCATAGATTGGAGGAAGGGAGAGGTAAGAGACTATTTGTTACTGATTTGAGGCTTAAATAAGGATAAACGCACACAATTTCTAAAAATGGATGAGGAATATGGAAGTTTTTTTTGTGAAAACAGGCCTCTTTTCCTATTTACAATAATCCAAATCTGAAACAAAAATGGGGCTAGATTAGTCTGAGTATTAAACAGACGCATAGTAAATTATGAAATGTGTATAAATTCATCAAAATCTTATCAAAGGTAAAATATTAATCTTAGAGGTTAGTTTTAAATATCCTTTTTTGGACATCCCATTTTCATCTTTTTGTCTTCTGTAAGTATCAATGGTTTTCTGTCAAACTGGGTAGACGAATCAAGTGGGGTCATGCAAGGGTTTGTTTTGGTTCTGGTAATGGTAATTATTTTCCTTAATGACTCAGAGGATTAAGTGGAGAGCGTATTTATAAAATTTGCAGGTGATGGGAGCCTGGGAGGGGTTGCAAGCATTTTGAAGAATGGGTTTACAATTCAGAATGATCTTGATAAATTGGAGATTTTCTCTGAAATCATTAAGATTAAATTAAGTAAAGAGAATACAAAATACTATTTTTAGGAAGAAAAAAAACAAATGCCAAGTTTCAGAATGGGGAATAACTGTGTAGGGAGCAATACTGCAGAAAAGGATCTTGAGGGAATAGAGGATCACAAACTGAAGGTGTCAGTAGTATGGTGGTGTGAAAAAGACGAAGATAATTCTGGGTTCTATTAACAAGAGTGTTGTATGTAAGATGGGGAGGTGGTAGTTCTGCTTTATTCAGCACTGGTTAAGCCTTAACTGGAGTCCTGTGTCCAGTTTTGCACACTGCACTTAGATAGTTTTGTGGACAAACTGAAGAGAGCGTGGAGAGGAGCACCAAAAATAAGATTTTAGGAAAACCTGATCTGTGAGGAAAGATTTGACATGTTTAGTCTAGAGAAGGGAAGGTTAAGGTGGGCTATAACAGTCTACAAATAGTTACCAATTCTCCATGTCCACTAACAGTAGGACAAGAAGTAATTGGCTTAGTTTGCAGCAAGAGAGTCTTCAGTTAAATATTAGGAAAAGCTTTGTAACTATAAGAGTAGTTAAACATTGGAAATAGTTGCCTGTGGAGGTTGTTATAGTATCCTCATCACAGAAGGCTTTTAAGAACATGTTAGATAAACACCTTTGAGGAATGGTCTATGTATACTTAATCCTGCCTCAGCACGGGGGTCTAGACTAGATGATCTGCTGAGGTCCATTTCAGTCCTATATTTCTGTTGTTCTGTGATTACAAAAATGGCATATTGTCAGAACTGTTCTGAGTCATTGGTAGTTTGATAAATTCTGGCTGCTTTTGCTTAGAAAAGAAGTCAGTTGTGTTGTTTTTGTTCTGCTTTTTTGTTTGTTTTTTTCCCCCCTCAGTGAAGTTTCTTCTCTTAAGTTGTAGATATTATTTGGATCTAGACTGGATTGAAATGTGCATTGACAGAACTAGTGGCTAGACTATGTATTTGTTGTCTAGGAATTTGCACCACTGTTATTCATTATAGTGTTAGAGGTGGGTGTTCAGGGAAATTTGGTCTAGGACCTGGAAAACTGGATCACTGTGAATGCTCAAAATAAGTTTCTAGTAGTTTAGGCTGGTGAAATTTACTCTTTAGTAACTGTCCGTTAGCTTTTGTTCAAGAAGTAATCTCTTGAATGTGGTGATGTTAACTACTGCCACTGTCACTGATCTTTCTTTCATAGGGAAGGTTATTGAAAATGTTGTGGTGTAACAACCAGTGTATTTAAAATCCCTGACCCTTCTCAGTTCCCTGATGGTCTAATTATTCTACAGGGGTACGGTAGAAAAACTGAATTAGGTGAAACGATTATGTATCTTCTCCTCAGTGATGGACAATGAGCTGGTGTTTTTGCTGATTTCCTTAGATCTGTCAGCATCCCTTGGTATATTTAAATATACATATATAAATACTGACCATGACTCTATGGATGACAGCTGGAGTAGATAGAATAACACATTGGAATAGGAGGAGTGGCTTTATGTAATCCTTAGTCTGCCTAGAGGGATTTCTTTTGTGGGGGACTACAGTGGAGCTGAGGGAGAGTAGGGGTTCCCGTCCTGAGTAGACATACTCACGCTAGCTCTAATTGGGTACGAATTACTCTTACAGGTCTCTGGGAAGCTGAATCTAGTTAGGAATGCAGCTTTCTGCCTGTTTTACTGATACATATAGCTGCAGGGAAAATACTATACCAGTCAGTAAGTTGACTAGCTTTTTATTCACTTCTCTGTGCAATTTAAGATGATTACCTTGATCTACAGAGCCCTGAATGGTTTTGGTCTCCACTGCCTTTCCTTGACTGAAGCCAACTTAACTGCGTGAATCAATATTTTTCTGAAACCCACTTCACTTGCAGGTCTGACAGGCCTATGTTTGACCTTAAGGGCATGGACCATGGCCCATCTTTTCTCATAGTCCTTAGATATAGTCCTGTGGAGCTCTTTGGGACTGAAGCTGAGTTCCCATGTAGTCTTACAAGCTTTGCAGGAGTTTGGCTTCAGCATTTCTCATAAGCCACTATCTTAGGGGTTGGGAGATTGCTGTGAATGAGTAGAAATCTAGATGGAGTCTGGAGTCTGTTTTTGTTTTGTTTTGTTTTTCTTCAACTCTTGTAATTTTAAAAAGTTTTGTCATAGAGCAGTTAATACATCCATCTCAGGTAACTTAGAAATATATTTTCTATATGTATATTTTTAAAAGATATGATTTGTGTGTGTGTATATATATGAAATGTGTATAATTAGGTGTATAATATGCTTATATATACATTTATTTGAGTGTGTTCTCTCTGTGTGTATATTTTAATTATTGTTAACCAAGCAATTCAGACAATTTAGTCCTTAGATTTCAGAAAATTTGGAGTCATAGAATCATAGGGTTGGAAGGGACCTCATGAGGTCATCTATTCCAACCCCCCTTCTAAAAGCAGGATCACTCTCACTAAATCATCCCAGCCAGCGTATTGTCCAACCGGACTGTAAATATCTCCAAAGACAGAGATTCCACCACGTCCCTAGGTAACCCATTCCAATGCTTCACCACCCTCCTAGTGAGAAAGTTTTTTTTCTAATATCCATCCTCGACCTCCCCAGCTGTAACTTGAAACCATTGCTCCTTGTTCTGTCCTCTGTTACCATCGAGAACAGCCTAGCTCCCTCTTTGGAGCACCCCTTCAAGTAGGTGAAGGTTGCTATCAAATCCCCCCCTCAGTCTTCTCTTCTGCAGATTAAATAAGCCTAGTTCCTTCAGTCTCCTCTTACGTCATGTGCCCCAACCCCCTAATCATTTTTGTTGTCCTTAGATTTCAGTCCTGTGGAACTCTGTGGGACTGAAGCTGAGTTCCCACATAGTCTTACAAGCTTTGCAGGAGTTCGACTTCAGCATTTAGATCTATACAGTTTGGCAGAACTGAACCATGAAGACTCAGTGTATAGCTGCAGTACACTTAGTTAACTTAAATGAAGAGGTCCTATAAATTGGAATTTTACTGTACATGTGTATATATTGGATTGTGGCTGTTTCAGCTACATCCCTAAAATGTCAGTTTGTCATGATGGTCTGTTTGTTTTTTACTATGATGTTAGTGGCTGGCAGTCCAGGTAGACCTGTGGTGTTTGAGCTTTCAGCATGAAGGACAAATGTGTTGTTTCAAAATAACTCAAGTGGTCACCGTCGATAATTTGGGGCAGGTATTTGACATATTCAACTCCTGTAACAGATTTTTTAAAAGGAAAAAAAAGTGAAACCACCCACACACAAGACTCTTGGTGACCATACTGGCCTGGCAGAAATAGAACCAGCATAGCTGATTGTCACAGTTCTCTCTTGCTTGTTCATGGCTCAAAGGCTTTCTCAGGAGCAGGGAGGGAGAACCGAATGGAGTTTGGACTATCCTCAGTTGGTATATGGGCCTTAATAACTACAGCTGGATGGAGCAAATTAGTGTAGTCTCTAGGTTGCATTAACCTACTATTTCAAGGCAAATGCAGAAGATCAAAGAGATGTGAATGATGGTTGATTTCTCACCCTCACTTCTGTTGGGTTGTCTTGGTTGGCTGTGTTGTGGGTGGGAGCTATCCTTATTTAGATACTCTCTGGGCCAGTGATTCTTAACATATTTACCATTGTAGGCCACATATGCAGCTCTTTGTGTGTTATCACATGGGCTGCAGCTATGTGCTGATTGGGCTGCCCATGGGGATTGACCACCACTGCTCTAAGTTCAGGCAGAGCCATTCTTAAGTTCTTATACTGTTCTGCTTAGAGATGACGTGTTCTGACAGGGGAGGAGGCAATGAAGCTGTCAGAGATATTGTCTTTGCTGTCTTGTGCAGCAGGATGGCAGCTGATCAAGTGCGGCAAGGACTGGCTAGCTGTTCAGGATGCTCCTAGCTCACAACAGCATTGTTTCTAGGACTGTAGGGGGAAATAGTGGAAGGTAGTGGCGCTCCTGCTATTTCCTTCCCATAGTAATTGGTGTGATTCAACAACCACTTCAGTTCAAAGTTGCAGAGCATTGCTCAGGGAACACACTTCACTTCATAATCTAATACAAATTTTTCTTGTTTTGAGGGCCGCAATTTACAGTCCTTAGGTCATAGACTGAGATATCGCTGCTGTTGATATATGCACATCATTATAGTAATAAATGTTCATAGGTCTATTTTTTTCTCAAAATTTTTGGAGAAATTGGTGACAATTGTGCTGGAAGTATACTCTGAAGTACTTTATCATATCATAGTACATTTTCAAACATTGTAAGTAATCACAATATAATAATTTGAAGGTGGAACTGAGTAATAACTACATTGCATAATATGCCAGCTACGTGCATCTGTCTTTGACATTGTCGAAGAAAATATTCTTCAGTTTTGTGTGTGCGTGTGTGTGTATTTTGAGAGGAAAAAATGGTTAACAAATTAGTCTTAAACACAATAAATAAAAGTGATGCAGTTGAGATTGGTGTGCCTTAGATTAGCCAAGTTTTCCAGTTGTCCCGCTGATATTTTTTTTTAAAGTTCATATTTGTTGTTTGTGTAATAATTACTTACAAGCAGCCTAGGATTTTCAGACGATCTTATTTTCAGTTCAAAGATTTTTCTATTATTTCTCAGGAGAGTGAGGGAAGAGAAGTAGGAAGCTTATTTAAATTTACCATTCCTAAAAGAAGGAGTTAAATATATATATAGAAATCAGTGTCTTATATGGGATGGCAACAGTAAGTGTTTCTTGTTAACTTTTTTAGTTTAGTACTTAGCATTTTCAGTTTGATGCAAGAACCCTTAGATGAACCTTACCTTATAAAATTGGTGCCTATTTTAATCTAAATGTAGATTTTGGTGTGCTTGTGTGCTTCAGGACCTGGGGAAGAGGTCTGTGGAATCTTGACAACTTGTCTCTTGCACCAACAGAGGTTGGTCCAATAAAAGATATTACCTCACCCACCTTGTCTCTCTAGTTCTAGTCAGTGCTTTTTTTCTGGCGGAACGCATCGGAACGGCGTTCCGGCACCTTTTTTTCCTTAGACTCCAGGGGTCCTCAAACTACGGCCCGCCAAGGTTATTTATCCGGCCCCCGCCCCTGCTGCGGCCTGCCCCATGCGTCTGGGGCAGCGGGGTGGCCGCGGCCAGGGCAGGCTGCCGGTCTCCCACCCACCGGCCGCCTCGACTTCCTGGCCCAGAGCCGACCCCGCCCCGCTCTCCCGACAGCGTCGGCCTCCCGGCACGGGGCCAGGATCAGGTTCCGTTGCCGGGGTCTGTCTGCCCTGCCGGGGCCGTGTTCGGTCCCCGCCGGTGCTCCCTCCCAGCTGTGCAGGCTGCGGCCGGGCTGGGGAGATTTAAATCTCCCGCCCTGAGCATGCGCAGATACAGCGTGCTCAGGGCGGGAGCGGCCTGGCCGGCAAGCAGCTCTGCCGGCCGTCTCTGTAGTTCCCAGCCTCCGGCCAGGTAAGGGGGCGCTGGAGGGAGGCCTGGAGAGGGGTGGGGGTGGGGACAAGGAGACGGCCCGGGTTAGAGGACATCAATAGGAGTTCCGGTACCTTTTTTTTTAGAAAAAAAGCACTGGTTCTAGTATTCTGGGACTAGCGCAGTTACAACACCACTGCATACGACAATGGGTGGCTAAATGGTTTTCTAACATGTAATCAAGTGATGCATTTAACTGCTTACTGCTGAAGAATAAAAAATTATTTTAACATGGTAACGCTTCACAGCTTATCAAATGGTAGTGATATAATAATAAAATGAGGTTTTTTAAAAGAAAAATTCTCACGATAATTGCAGTTATATTATAACCAGTTAAACACTTAAATCTGTTCAACTTTTATCCAAAATGTCACTTTGTTGAGCTTTTCTTGAAATAAAGTTACCAATGGTATTGATTATTACATATCACTGAAGAACTGTCTTAATTTCTGGTAGAATTAGTTATTCAAAGTGCTACATTTTTCTTTAACCATTTGATGATGATAACTTTATAATTATACAAGTTAAATGTATATTTTGATGCTTCCAATATTTAATATTGCACTTTTTTCATAGTATATATATAGTATGTGCTTCCAGGATTTAATATTGCACTTTTTTCGTAGTCCTTGAACGATCTTGTATTTTAGAAACAAAACCAAACCCACTTAACTGCTATATAATTTACTTTTTATAGATCAAGAAAAAAACAAGTTCTTTGTCTCTTCATTGTAATGTTTCCTTGGGGTAAATGTGTTTCCTTGACATTTCATTTCTTTTACCAGGTCTATGTAAATTCTACCTGAGACATTGCATATAGCAATCAATATATTAAAAAAAAAAGTTAATATATACTGACATCTTATGAAAAACTTTGAAACACTGGAATTAATTTTTAAGTATATATCACAGCAGCATTGACGTTCTTGTTGTTTTGGAGGAGCTCCCTTACAAACTTCTGCTTTTAGATGGTTAAAGTTTACAAAAAGTTTATCTGTTAAAATTACACATGCATGTCATTGAGCCAAAAGCAAATTTTAAAATTAGATGAAATTCCATTTGAATTATCTGAAATTTGATTTTTTTTCAAATGTTAAAATAAATAAAACCCCAGTTCTTAGATAATTCAGTTACATTTACTCCATCCCCAGTGAGGACAGTGTCTGATATGTTTTAATGTATCTTACAAACTATGTGTATAAAAGATGGTCATGATTTTACAATCTTAAATTAGGAAATGCCAGAGTTAATTTTGCATGGGCACTTTAATTTGGACCACTTGTGTGTATTCATTATGGTACAAACTTCAATTATGTACCATTTATTTTCTGCAGGATCTCTGCATGCAGTACACAGAATGACCAGTGCTCATTCAGTGAGAAGCTATTCGATATTTTATTTTATGCTCATTGTTCAGTGTGTGTTCCCAGTCCTTATTTACTCCACACTATTCAAATGCTCCCATGAATACAGAATGATTAATTAATATTCTCATGGGCTTTCTTGCAGTGCTCATCATTACATTACTTGATTGCTTCTCAAACATTTGTTTGTTTAATGTCACAACACCCCTGTGCAAGGAGGAGCTATTGTTATCCGCTTTTACAGATGAGGAACAGAAACACAGATATTAAGGTGAAAGATATCCACTAAATTTGGGTGCCCAGTTTGAGACAAATACTATCTGATTTTTCAGAGTACTTATATAGCACTTAGTATGTTAAAAATGCAGCTTCCATTGACTTCATTTTACAACTGGGAATGCTCACCACTTTTGCGAAACAGGGTCTCAAGTTGGACACCTGTGAAAAGTTTAAGTAACTTGCCTAGTATTATGTAGAAACTCTTTGGCAGAGGCAGGGCTAGAATCCACATCACCATGTGTGTAGTAGATAAGCCCTTAATCATGAAATGCTCCTTTTCCTGCAATACATTGGCTCATCAACTACATACTTTTGTTAAAGATGAGGCAGGGTGCCATCAGACCAGTACCTTTCCACACAACCATGATTCATTGCAGAGCAGGTCCATCTTGTGCAGAGAATGAGGCAGGAGGAGGAACCGATAATTAAGCCTGTAATTAAAGAATGCATCATAATGCATATGCACAAAGAGTCTGAATTAAAGTTGCCCAAGCAATCTTAATTCTGGCATTTCCTAATTTTTGAGTGCTTGACTTTTCAATCCTAATATTCTTCTAGTTGTTTGGCATGTAATTTTGTAGGCTTTTGAAAAAGGAAATGGGGAGGAGGGGGAATCTCCAAAAATTCTGTCATATTTATACGATTCATCAGCAGGGTTGAACCTTAAACTTCCCTACCACTTGAGCTAAGGAAATAACTGATAGCAGTAGTATGTTATCGTCCTCTGTGTGCACCAGCACTAGAGGGGAATGAGGGATCCAGTTTGTGAGTAAATTTCAAAGATACTTGCTGACAGCTGAGGAATAATGAGACTGTAATCTTGAGTTCCATGCCAGGCTGTGGGTGGGAGTGTGTCTCAAATATTTCTGCCTCCAGTCTGTCTGAAGCCTGTGTCTGCTTCCGGACGCCTCCCATTTGCATTTTCATTGCCAAACAAGTCCCAGTCTCTACCTCTCAGTTTTCTCTTTGCACTCTCATTCTTCTTATCCCTCTAATCCCAGTCTTACACCTTGAACTATATGTCCCACTCCTTGTCTTCTCCCCCTATCCCATTGTCTTGCAGGTCCCCTCTCCTGCGTCTCCAGCCAATCTTCCTTTCTCACCAATCTCATCCTCCTTCCTTCCCCACTTCCAGTCTCTTTGCCCTGCTATTCCCAGAGTTGTCCACCATCCTCTCCCCATGCTCCTTTTTCAAACTTCCCCTCCCCTGGCTCCTACTCCTCCTGGCAGTGGTGTCGCCAGCGCCAGGCACACGAGGCATGGGCCCCGAGTCCCAGCTCCAGTGTCCCGAGTCTGGTGGGGGCCCGGCCACTGGAAGCGGCGGGATCCAGCCCTGACACGGGCCAAGGACCCTGTGGCCCTTCCAAGGTTGGCAGCGGCAGGATCCGACCCCAGCTGGGAACCTGGGGCTGGGCTGCTGCAAAGTGGTGGGATCCAGCACGTGACCCTGGCTGGGGACTGAGGCCTGACCGCCCCAAGCGGCAGGATCAACCTAGCTGGGGACCCAGGCCCAGGCTGCTGGTGGTGGACTGATCCGGTTCTGACCCTTCTGGGCAGTGGGGCCAAGCTGCCGGCTCTGACCACAGCTGGGAACCCAATGTCAGCGATGGCACAATCCAGTGCCGGCCCCACCCCCAAATGGGGACAGAAGGGCCCCTGCTGGTGGTGGCAGCAGAAGTCGGCCCCAATCCCGGCCGGGGATCTGGGGCCGGGCCACAGGCCAGTGGTGGCAGGAGTCCAATCTGGGCCCCGGCCGAGACTCTGGGGCCAGATTGGGCCTCCTATGTTTGGATTGGGCCTGGGGCAGGGCAGGATGGGTCCGGGCCCCGAACCGATTTCCAGGCAGTGAAGCTCCTGCCTCCTGGTGTCTTAAATTGGTGGTGATGTAGTGAAGATAAAACCTGACTGATTTAGTGACAGAAGCTATGTGAGAAGACAGGGAGAAGAGTGAAAAATAATCCCAGAAGCTGAGTGTCTTGGAAGAGGGAGAATTTTAGAAGGTGGAGAAGAGACTTGGGGGTAAAGAAGTGTTCAATGTTTGATGGTTTGAGTTTGATGAGACATTCAGGAGATGGGAAATAGGAGACTGAACCAAAAGGGAGTGGTCCAGTAGAGAGGAATATGAGAGTCAGTGGTGTAGTGGTTTTAGTTAAAGTTATGACGATGGGTATGGTTGCTTCGGATAGAAAGAGAAGAGGCAGGCCTCTATGATACACCAACGGAGTGAGATGTATGAATTACAGTGATCATGGAGAACTATCAAAGAAGGACTTAAGGAAGAGGTCTGGAGAAATAGGAGGAGAGACAAGAGTTAAGGGGTTCTGAAATCTCAAGGTGCACTTGACGTTGTTACAGATTAGATGGATTGTGGAGAACTAGACTAGAATAGAGGCCTGAAAATTGTCAGGAGGAATTTTAGTAATCTTGATGAGGGCTGTTTTAGCTGAATGAAGGAAAGAGAGTTCAGATATGCACAGCGGAACTTAGAGATATTTGCACACATGAAAGAGTAAGAGACATAATATGCAGGTCAATGAGATTAGACTGCATTCATGAAGTTCAAAGGAGGGAAGGGTTATGGGCAGGGGACTATTAACACAGACTCTGACTTCTCTTTTGAAGTCAGTTATAAAAGTCATTGACGTCAGTGTGAGACAGATGAGCCATTTGCTTGAATATTTCTGGTCACAAAGAATATACATGGTGAAAAATAAAACACATGATATACAAGCAAAAATTTTTCGAACAGAATTATTTTCAAATTTTGTACAAAGCATCTACAAGACATTTTCGTAAAACTTACAACATTTTTGTAGCGAATACCTAGTTAAAATTTGAAGTCCTGGGATTTTTTAAATAAATAATACAAATAGCTTATTCAAGTGTACATGTGTTCTCCAAGTTCTGGTCTTCATAAGAAACATTCATAAAATAATTAATTAGATTTGAAGCATTCTATTGTAAATATATCAATTTGGTCAACCAACGAAGTATATTGGTTTAAATAACAGCTTCCCCACAAACAATGTCTCTAGGTAGTTGCTAATGTTATAGATATTTCTGAATTTCAGATCCAGGAAATTTGACCAACCATATGCACAGTAATTTTCTCTGTTTTAGCTTTGACATGGTGATATTTAAATATTTTGTGCCAAATGAATACTTTGCAGTATGATACATGCTAGGCTATCTATAGGATACAAAATTTCTTCATTTGTGGAAGAGAATGTTAACTATTTAGGGGCAAATTCTTCTCCAACTCACAACTCGTGTAGTTCCATAGTAAGGTTCCATGTTTATAAATCAAGGAAAAATCTGTTTCTTATGTGAGAAATTTACTGCATCTTTGAATAATATTTTGGTCTTATCTTCCAGAAGTATCAAACTAACTTACGTTTAACTTTGTAAAGAGCAAGAGCAATATAGAATTAAAGAATCATTTTTCACGCTTTTAATTTGAATTATTTTTTGTTTAAACACACTGTTTCCATTTTGTGAGCTTTCCTATGCATGTGCAAAATGTTTCTCCTCAGGCCCCCTTGTATTTCCTGGTCCTATTTTTATGAACCATCGAGAGCAGGCACTAGCCAGAATCAGACCCCATCCAGCACAGCTAAAGCATAAGCGGGACAAGCATAAAGGTATTTGGTCTTCCTTATTGACTAGGAGGGACATCTGCCCATCCTCCCAGTCATTTCTTCCACCCCCTGAATCTTTGTTTTTAGAGAAATGTGCAAAAATTATTCTGCTCTTTTCTTGTTAGTCTCTTGTAACCTGAGGAGAAAGAAAACCCATTTTATATGTTCAGTTACTTGAAAAGTATGAATGTTTGGCACCCTACCTTATCTTTGATTTTGTTTTCTTTTTCTTTGATAAAGTGCTGTATGTCATTTATTTTTCTCTCTCTTTTATCATTTGTTAAAATAAAATTAAGGAGATTTACCCAACTCTCTCACTCTTTCCATTGGGACAGGTGACTCAAGTCTTGGCATATGCACTGTCATTTCATTTTCTTGTCTTTTTATAATATCGCACAATTGGTATATGTTGCAGTTGCTAAAATATTGATTGTATTATAGATTAATTCAAGCCCCCATTTGATTTTCTTTAGGTTTACAATCTATAAGTAAGCCTTTTTTAATTTCTGGTTTATAAAAAATTATTCAGTAAAAAATTTCATTGAGGTAACAGAAGTGACAAAAGTCGTGTTACATTTTATGCTTTCACAGCTTATAGCAAGTAGTTCGGCTTCCATAAAGTTTTGATAATAAAGCGGGCAGGGGTCACTGTAATCATAAAATCAACATGGTATCTTCTTAAGGCAGTTTCCTAACTCACACTATGAATTTTCTCTTGCTTTTCAATAGTATTTCTGTTAAAACAAAGTTTTGTGTCTTACAAGGTCTTCATGGCAGAACAGTAGCTACAGGTGTTTACTGACCTTTTGTAGTAGAAGCAGCAGCTTTGGTGTCACTGTGGCCAGCAACAGTGGCAAGATTAGCAAATTAAAGGACAGTAATTATACCCACACCCTCTCCACAGAGCTTTCTTGACCAGCTTTCTTGGTTTCACCAACTGGTCTAACGGCAAGGATCTTGTTGTCTGTGCCCGTCTTGCTAGCTTCCTACATGTATTATGTGTGTGTCCCTGTGAAAATATAATTTCATTGCTTATCTGTTTTACAATATCCTAAAATGACATCTTAATTTATAGAAAATGTATTTTAGTTAATTTTCAGAAATTTACAAAGATATCCTATTTATTTTGTCACCTCAATGTCTGTATGTGGTACCTATTGCAACCAGTCTTTACATGGAAAGCAGTGGGGCTAATTTAAACCTCCCCACTAAAATAGATTCTGAGAATATGTATTTTAAATGTCAGTCAATTTGGTGACGAACAGTTTACTAACACCTGTTTGGGCTAAACCACATTTATGTTTTCGCAAAACAAATGTAACATGGCAAACTCAAACTCATATAAAATCTCTCTCATACGCTATTGCATTTATATAAAAAAGAGCAGATCGTGGAATGGCTAATTTGTTTGTAAATGAACAGCACTATATAGGTGACTGTTGCTTTCTTGAAGTGGAAGCTCAATACAACTTTTTTGAAACAAATCTGTGTATTTAACACAAATCCATTATATTAGTTCCATTAACTTGTTCATTCTTCAGAAGTTATTAACTAGATTAATGATGACATTTTTTCCCAGTTCAAAGCCTTATGCTTTAGCAAATTTTGTTGTTTGGAAGTAGAATGTCAACGTATTATGTCTCAAAGCCTGCTTTATTCTGAATACATGCATTTTTTTACCTCTTTAATCTGCAGTATTGTAGGTTGTTCTTGGTCTTATCTTGTTCAGTATGTTTTCTTTCCCACCTTTGCTCATTATTCAGTATTCTTAAATTTGCTTTTTGAAAAGAGTACAGATGTAATTAAAAATTATGTTTATAGACGGAAGTGGCGAAAGAGGTGAGAAGGATGCCAGCAAAATCACAACCTATCCTCCAGGGGCTGTCCATTTTGACTGTGAACTCCGGGCAGTACAAGTCAGTTGTGGATTTCACCATTCAGGTACAAAGCTACAGCTTTTATCTAATGCATGTATTTGTTGAAAAAACTTGTGATGCCCTTCCACTTGCTGAACTACCATGTTCTACCTTCTCTAAGGAAAGATGGTGTTAATCCTTATCCAAGTAAGTATCAACTCATTGATATTTTTGGGTAATGCCAATCTTCAGCATCCTACAGGATATTTTAATTAGCCCATGATCTCTGTGAGGGTGCAAAGGAGTGATTAGCTTGGATTAACCTCTGCAGTCATCTTCAGCCCTCTTCACCACTGAAGGAGGGTTAAGAAACCATACAGTTTCTGTAGTTCTTCTCCCCTGCTCCTGACAGTTTCCTCTGTAATTTGGAACTGTGCAGGTGATGTTTATTTCATGTCCCTCATTAATTCTTAACCCCTGTGTGGTGGCACTGCCCCTGCTATGTTTCCATGGACCCTCAATTCCAACAGAAATAGGTTCAGAATTTGACCACAAAGCTATATTTATTGTTAGAATTATAGTGACATTTTAGGTAATTTGAAGGTCCATTGGAACAAATTATAATATAATATAGTCAGCATTGATTGGAGGCTCCCAGATTGTCCCTGCCATAGGGAAAAAAATGTTTTCAGGTACAGTTATATTCACAAAAGTGACAGCAAAAATAGGATCCTTGTTTTATTCAAGAAAATTATTTCAGGCTGATGTGATTGGGCAGGTACTGTATTGTGTTTTGTCAGTACTAAAGAACTTGGTGTGAAGGAATTCAAACACAAAAAGAAGACATTTTGAGAAATACAGAGATGAATGGTAAATTAGTAGATTTTGTAAAATAGTGTAAGGGCACTAATTTAGGCCTTTAACAAGTGGGGTTTTAATGATGGACTTGAAGGCAGAAAGTTAGGACTAGGACTGGAAAGAGTATTGCATGCATGATAGCATTGTAGTAGGTCTGAGAAGGGCTTCTGTGCTTTGTTTTTTGCAGTCTTGTCTGTTTGATTTAATAATTAAAAAAAAATTGTTGACATATCTGAGCCAGTATACCTAGGGGATAACAAGCTGCATTCTTTTCTAGCTTGTTCATAATTCAAAGAATTAACTAAATTCTGCTTCCAGAATCTTTACTGTTGACAATCAAGGCAGAATTCAGCTGCCTTCCAGATCTCAGATTTAATTTACAATGCTGCCAGTTAGAAAACACTCTCCATGGAGAAAATTGAATCTGGGGGTCAATGAACAAAAATAAATATAGAACCTCATGATGCCATTTGTAGTTTTTTAAATGTATAACAATATTTAAATGACTGTTTACCTTTGTGATGTAAAAATAGATAGCTATCCATGGACTTCATTTTCTAATAATGTACTTGTACATTGCCCACTAATTCAATTTGTGTTCTACATCTTTATTGAATTTTAATTTGATCTTCTGGAAAGAGGCGTGAGGGACTAGGATTTTATTTTATTTTTTTTTTTCCAGGAGGAGGAAACTCACTCTGCTCAGGTTCTTAGTAGGCAAACAAATGTAAACAAATGTTTATGGGAGTCAATTAACTGGTATTTTAGTCCAACAATTAGTTTTTTAAAATTGTCCTCTGATTGCTACATTTTGTTCTGTTCAAAATGAAAATTTGATGGTTTTTGTAATTAAACTGTTGAAGAAGAACATGTTTGACACAGATAGCTCTTTAATCAGTTTGTTTAAATTAAAAGATGATAATGTAAGCTTTTCTCTTACCAGGGTATAGTCACTACTTTCTAGAAATCTTTTTAGTAACATGCAGTACACATCAAACCAGGAATGTAAGAGGTCTCTTTTTTAAATTGTCAGCAACACATATTCTGAAAAAAAACACATTTGTTTTGTTTTTAGTGGTTTTGATGGAGAATGGTGATGTTTACACATTTGGATATGGGCAACATGGACAGCTGGGACATGGAGATGTTAATTCCAGGTATGTTGTAAATAGGTTAAAGGCCATATTTATACATAGCTTATTGATTAAACAAGAGTGTTGTGAATGAACTGCTTATTGAATCTGGGAACAGGTGATTATTGAAGAGGTACATGCTCCAGAATGTAAACATAAAAGGACCTTGCTATTCCACAGATATTTCCTGTGTCTTCATGTATCAGCAAACATTTAAAAGTATGGTACTGAAGCCTAAAATAAAGAACTGGAATTTATTTTGTGTTGCCGTGTCCTTTTCCATATTTTGTTCATAATTGATAGTTTGCAAAATTCAGTGGGTCTGCCAGTTAGTGTGAATTATTGTGGTCCAGCCATAAAAGGAATTGTAGCAAAGTACAGAAATAAAAGTGTTCTTGGGTACATTTTAGTGTGGATTTCATTGTAGGTATGCATGCATCTTATGCATGTAAGGGAGCATTATTGTGAATTGCATTGTCCATTGGGGCCATGTGTATGTGCTGTGCCGCCTCATGTTCCTGTAGGAGAGTGTAAAGGAGAGAGGCCTTAAAACTATTATGTTGTTTGCCTCTACAGTGTCCTGTTGGAGATTGTTCCAGAGCACTATCCCTCTAGTGGTCAGAAACCTTCTAGTATCCAGCCTGAATTTGTTCATGTCCAATTTATATCCATTTGTTCTTGTGCCAGTGTTGTTCTTAACCTTAAATAGCTCTTTACCCTCTCTAGTATTTACCCTAAAACGTATTTAGAGAGAGTAAATCCCTCTCTGCCTCTCTGCATATCCCCTCTCTGCCTTCTTTTTGTGAGAACAAGCTAGCCAAACTGTTCCAGCCTCCTCTCATAAGAGAAGCTCTCCATTCCCTTGATCAGAGTAGTGGCTTTTCTTTGCACTTGTTCCAATTTAAATTAATCTTTCTTTAGCATGAGTGACCAGAATTGTAAACAGTATTCCAAATGAGGTCTTACCAATGCCTTGTACAGTGGCATTAATACTTGTCTACCTGTACTGGAAATGCTTTGCCTAATACATCCTAGGATCACATTTACCTTTTTCACAGCCCCGTCACGGTGGTGTCACAGTCATTCAGTCAAGCTACATTCCTACATGGTTACAGGAATTTTAATCTAGGTAAAAGTGCTTTTGTCTCTTACTAGTTACACAACACAACAGCAGGAAGAGGTTTTGCTTAAACTTTAAAAAACAAATAGTAGCTCTCTTCTAGCCCAGTAGCAGGGAAGGAAGAATTCTGTCCTCAAAGTATTTTTTAAAAAAAAAAAGAAACAGAAACCAAAACTTAAGTTTATGAAAACTGTCATAAAATTAAGTGTGTAACTTTCATTTTGATCTGAAAATTTCTATGTATTGTCTGTTTATTTTGTTACGCGTATACCATAAAATATACAGGATTATACAGTTGCGGAGAGATGATGTTCCTAGAAACTCCTAACTTGATTTTCTTGGTTTCCTTGTTTTCAGTATTTCAAATTCTAGCCTTACATAACATTAACTCACTTAATGTTTTGTATTTATATAATATAATAAAAGAAAAGTTGCCTCATTTTTGTTTGGGATTCACATCAGAATATCTGGTGTGTTACTACTTTAACTATTTAGAATGATAACCTTCTTGCAGAGAGTGCCTTATCTGTCCAAATGTGCAGTGCTCAGCACACTGCTGACCAATAAGAACTGAGTTGTTAGTGTCTTAAATAATGTAACTTGCTAATATACATTTCACTTGTACATTTCCTTCTTTACCCTTGGCTCCAGATTGCCTTTCCTTCATTATAGACATCTATATATCTTTATTTTCATGTCAGATTCCTTATCCTTCCTTACCTTATATTCTTTTTATCTTCCTTTTCTCATTCCTAATCTGTCTGTTGCCTTTCCCTCCACTCATCAAGGCGTATTCAGGAATAGCTATTGAGACCCTCATTTAATATAAACAATTTGCAAGTGTAGGGAAGCCCTTAGACTATCATCCAAAACCCATCAAAAGTCATTATAGATTTGTCAGGCCTTTAGTTTGCTTACCTCAGTGTTAATTGCATGAGATTTATTGGCAGAATCCTATTTTATCAGACTCATGAAATCGAGGGTACAGTATGAAAGTGGGAAGTATAAATGCCCCTTTCATGTAGTACCCTCTATTTCATGTGCCTGGAATTCTGCCCACAAAAGCTCATGCGATAAATAAATTTGCTAGTCTTTAAAAGTGCCACAGGACTCTTTGTTTTGCTGAACTAGACTGACATGGCTATCCTCTCGAACTTGTCTCAATGTTAATGTTCTCCTTCGAGAGCTGTCCTGTGGGTGTTCCACCGAAGGTATTGGCGCATGCCACGTCACAGAGCATAGATTTTAACCAGTAGTGTCCGTTGGAGCTGCGTGTGAGAGACATCTTTCTCATGGTGTCCCTTAGCACCTCTTTAGAACATGCGCAGTTCCAGCTGCCTCATTCCCTTCTCTACCGTCGGTTGTCACAGTTGGGGTCCTTCTTTCTCTTCAGCTACTCATAATTTCCTTATTTTTTTTGTTTACTTTACCCATCTTTACTTACTCTTCATTATCTACTCCTAGCACTTCCTGCCGATTTTTAAAAAAAAATAAACAAACACAGTTCATCCTCCAGCTTTGCCATTCTCCCCAGGATTTAAGTGGTGTGAGAAGTGTTGGGATGCCATGCCGGCATCTGACGGACACTTGGTATGCATTAAGTGCCTGGGTGAGGAGCACATATCTCAGAAGTGCTCTCATTGCTGTAATTTGAGCTCTAGAGCTAAACAGGACAGAGACTTCAGGCTCAAGCTATTACTAATAGAAAAGTCTCTCAGACCAGCCTCTGACACTGGTCAGAGACAATTAACCTCTCCAGAGCCACAGGCGGCGAAAAGACATTTAACCCCGCCTCTCACTTCAGCCAAAAGGAAAAAAAAAGCCTGCCGCATCTCCTCACAATGCCCGTACCAAAGAGGCTCCAGGTTCCTCCAGTATACAGGCTGCCGGTCATGGCAAAAGATCAACCTCGACCTCTTTGGGTCAGAGTTACAAGTCAAAGAAGACAAAGTCCTCCACAGTGAGGCTGCCAAAATCAATCAACAGCCGGGTGTCAGAACAGCCTCTGGCACCGCGCCGCGTGCTGAAATACCGGCGCTGTAGGCACTGATGACTGCAGGTGCACAGGCACTGACAACCGTGCCCGAACCGGATGACAGTGCAGTACAGGCAACAGCACAACATAAATCAACAGCACCGTCTACTGCCAGAAAATGCACAGAGAAGAGAAAACATTTCAGTGCTAATGATGAAGAACATCTGTCTCCTCCACAAATGCCTTTTAATTTTGGCATGGAGGCTTCTCCACAATGCTTCCCAAGACAGAGAGTAATGTCTCTAAGATCTTTTTCAAGTGAGGAGGAACAGATAGAAACTGATGATCCTCAGTCTCATCAGAGATTCGGTTATAGGGGACACCATCATGGTTTGGCTCCTTACCCATGGTATGGACATATTATGGATCTCCTACAAATTACCCCTCTCATTGGCATAGATGGGAACCATGGTTGCCTTATTCTCTACATAGCAGACCATCAACAGCTAAATCAGACAAACCACTTCCTAAAAAGCTTCCTATACTACCACAGCAGCAATCACCGAGTGACACTAATGACATAGAAGTGTCTCAGTCATCTTCCCCTCCTCACGATCCAGCATCACTCCCAGAGGAAACATTTATCTCATCCACACCAATGCCTGCAGGTGATTTTTAAGCAATTTCAAGAACTTTTTAAGAGAATTGCAGAATCAATGGAAATCCCTATACAAGAACTAAATGAATCTCAGCATAAGTTGTTAAATATTATGCACACCACATCATCGAGGATTGTGTTACCTATGGACACCACTTCATTAGAATCTGCAGAACAAATTTGGCAAACACCCACCACAATCCCACCAACAAATAAATGAGCAGATAAAAAGTATTACATACCTGTGAAGAATTCTGAATATCTTTTTTCTCACCCAGCTCCAAACTCGCTGGTGTTGGAGGCAGCTAACCAGAGAAACAAACACCACCACAATGGAACTACTCCCCACAATAAGGAGGACAAAAAAAAAAAAAAAAAGGACCTGTTGGGGGAAGGAAGTGTACACGTCAGCGACCTTACAACTCCACACAGCGAACTATTCAGTGCTACTGGTAAATTACAATCACACGAATTACTTGAAATTGGCTGACTTTACTGAAAACATCCCAGAAGCAAAACAAAAAAACAATTCCATGCTATTATTCGTGAGGGTCAGCTAATCTCTCACATGGCATTTCAAGCAGCTCTTGACCTGGTTGACACTGCAGCCTGAACCATAGCCACGGGCATGGTAATGAGAAGATCCTCCTGGCTCCATTTGGCTGACCTGCCACGTCCACTGCAGACTATAATTGAGGATTCACCTTTCGATAAAAAGAAATTGTTCTTTGAGAAAAAGAATAATACCATGCACACATCCAAAGATGCCAGAGCGACACTCTGTACCTCTGGCATCTGTAATACAAACATCAGAAGACACACACACAGATATCAACCATATAATCCAAGATACCAATACCAGTACCCATCTAGACTGAATTATCAGATATAAGACCAGTCACGAGGAAGACAACGCACATAGCGATGTAGACAAAACAATAATCCACCCACCACATCCCAAACCCTTCATCTAAACCCCAATTTTGAAGAATTGGTCGAGGGTCCGCAAGACCACAAAGAGTTTACAGAGCAAACATTGATTTACCAACAACGCCTTTAGACCTTCTGCCCTTAGTGGTCAAACATCACGACAGACAAATGGGTGCTAGACATTATCAAAACTGGATATACCATCCCCTCCTGCCAGTGCATCTGAGCCCTGACCTGGCCCCGGGTGCAGAGGCTACCTGCTCCGGTCACCTGGCCCACCGCGCTTCTCTGCCACTGCGGGCCAGGATTCTGCCTGGTCTGGTGAGCGGCGTGGTGCGGCTCCCAGGTGGCGGTAGGTTCCTCCCCGGCTGCCCAGCAGTGTCTGCCAATGACCCAGGGGAGTGGGGTGGGGCAGGGGACGTGGCGTAGTCCGGAAGTACTGCCGACAGCACTGAGTTCAGCTCGGTTGGCGTCAGGACCTCGGGTGGGAGGCAGGGAGCCGCAGCCCGGCTGCCGGCTCCCAGTCTGGGGGTGCGGGCCACTTGAAAAGCCGGCCCGGGGTTGGGAACCCCTGAATTCTGGGTCTTGCGGGCTGTGTGTTTGAGACCCCTACCCTAGGGGATGCCTTTCTACGATCATGGATGGGTAACCTCTTATTCCTACCTCTTATTCCCACCTATTCCACTTATCCACAAGACGCTGCTCAAGATACAACACCAATCAGCAAGAGTGATCGTGATAGCCGTTGCATGGCCGAGATGTCCTTGGTTCACCCTTCTGAATCAGATGTTGATCCAACCTCCAGTACTTCTCCCCCTCAGCCATGACCTACTGTCACAAAACAAAAACAAAACATTCCACCCCAACCTCCAGAAACTACACCTAATGGCGTGACTCCTGCTTGGTTCTAACAAGAGGAATTAAACTGTTTCGAACGAGTGAAACATATCCTCCTAAATAGTAGAAAACCATGCACAAAATGTACTTGCCTTCAGAAGTGGTCAAGATTCTCAAATTGGTGAAGTGTCCAGGGAATCACTCCTATATCTGCTTCTACTCCAAACATTCTCCAATGCCTACTTCTCCTGAAGGAGACAGGACTATCTGTTAGTTCTAGGAAGGTACACTTGGTGTCTATATCCACGTTCCACTGTAGTATAGGTCATATGCCAATTTTCTCACACCCCATGGTGAAGAGGCTTATGGCCGGCATACAAAATCTATATCCTGAGATACGTTCCCCCACACCCAATTGGGACCTACAGATGGTTTTACGTGTGATTACTAAACCGCCCTTCACTTACACATTTATCTATGAAGGTAACCTTCTTAGTAATCATTACATCAGCTAGACGAGTAAGTGAAATAGGGGCTCTAATGGGAGAACCTCAATATACAATATTCCATAACGATAAGGTGACACTTACACTTCACCCAAAATGTATTCCAAAAATCTCCACTCCCTTTCATCTCAACCAAACAATAAACTTAGCTGTATTTTTTCCGAAACTGCATGCTAACTCCCACGAAGCTGAAATGCACACTCTTGACGTCCGATGTGCAATTGCATTCTACCTAGAAAGAACAAAAACGTTTAGAATATCCAAGAGACTGTTTATTGCAATAGCTGACAGATGCAAAGGTAGAATCCTTTCCTCGCAGAGATTGTCCAAACTGATATCTGGATGCATCCATGAGTGTTGCAAATTAACAGGTGTTGCACCTCTAGGCTGCATTCGAGCTCACTCTACCAGAGCAGTTTGAACTACCACTGTTTTCCTGAGCAATGTTTCAATTACAGAGATCTGCAAGGCAGCGACTTGGGTTTCTTCCCACACCTTCATCAAACACTTTACACATATGTTTTAGACCAAAACTCAAGGTTGGATGAAGCTATAGGCCATTCCGTTCTATCAACTATACACAATATCTCCGAAGCCCCTCCTTCCAACTGAGGGCACTGCTTGCAACTCACCTTCAGTGGAGCACCCACAGGAACAGCTCTCAAAGGAGAAAGGAAAGTTACTCACGTTGGTGCAGGAACTGGAGTTCTTCGAGATGAATGTCCCCGTGGGTGCTCCACCCCCCCGCCCCTCCCCTCTCTACTTAGGAGTTCTTGGACATTACTGATGGGTAGAGAAGGGACTGAGGCAGTTGGAGCCACGCACGTTCTAAAGAGGTGCTGAGGGATGCCGTGAGACAGCTGTCTCTCACGCGTGGCTCCAACGGACACTACTGGTCAAAATCTCCTCTCTGTGACGCGGCACGCACCATCACCTTCAGTAGAGCACCCATGGAGACACTTACCTTGAAGAACTCCAGTTACTGCACCAAGGTGAGTAACCTTCCTTTTCTTTCATCTCTCAGATCCACTGCTTCCTTTCTAAAGTATCACTTCAGGGCTTTTTTCACTTAGATACACTCACTACTTCCTCTTCAGTCCTGGGAAGACTGGTAGAGTGAGTTAGTGGTGTTTTCCTTAAACACATCTGCATTTGGTAGGCACACAGAGTACTTTTCAGGTCTACTGGGCAGACTATTTTTGGTATCTATGGACTTGTGGGAAAAAAGAGAGAGTGGTCCAATGTCTTTCCCTGCATTTGAGCGAGGCAGAGCCAGGATCATCTCTTCCCCTCCCTAAACAACGGGGGTAGCGTGTCATCCAGTAGTCTTGCAAGCCATGCTTAGACCAGAGTACTAGATGAATGTTCGGCTGCATGATAATACACATAGTGTCTGACAAATGCCCTTAGACAATATCAGTATTACTACTTTTGTTCTGCATTCTTTTATTTTTTTAGTTTAACCTTTAGTCCTTTGTTAGCCATTTTTATTTTTGATATTCACTGAGCTTAATGGTTTCAACAGTTTTTTTTTTTTCCTGAGTGTGCCTCATATTCATTTTTTGATGGTTGTGTGTAACTTGGCTCTCTGCATCCATGCATTATATGAACGTATTATTTGTTATCAATTGCATGATTACTGATATTAATACATGTGTCAATACATACATTTAACGTACAGGTGTTAAATGTTGCATAAAGATGCACTGATACTGATGTGGTTTTATTTTGTCATAGGGGATGTCCCACTCTCGTGCAGGCATTACCAGCTCCTAGCACACAAGTTACTGCAGGAAGCAACCATACAGCCATTCTCTTAATTGATGGACAGGTCTTCACATTTGGGAGTTTCTCTGTAAGGAATTGTTTCTCTTTACTTTTGGAGAGTTGCACCCATTTGCATATACCCAGTTTATTCCTGTGTATATTAAGTGTTTGTATATCTTTAATATTGTAAATCTGGGGTTCTCAACCTTTTCAGGGTCATGACACAGCTGGGAGGCTTCCCAGCTGTGCACAACACACGAAGCCTCCCTGTACTCCCCTCTCCCCCTCCCCCTCACGGCTAAGGCTCCCTTCACCCTGCTTTGGGGCTGAGTGGGGGAGGGAGAGCTGGTGTAGTGCCAAAAACCGTGTTTCGGCATATTTTGTTTCTTTGGTTGGCCAACAACAAAATCTGCTAAAACACGGTTTTTGGCACTACACTGGCCCTAGGACTGGGAGCCTCCTGGGGCTGCAGAGATCTTGCAGCCTCGGGACTGCCCCCAGCCCAAGCTGCTGCCAGCTCCTCTTTCCCTGATTCTGAGAGGGGCAAGGGAGCTGGCAGGCACTGGGGCTGGGAGTCTGCCAGGGATGCAGAGACCTCTGCAGCCTTGGGACTGCCTCCAGCCCGAACCACTGCTGGTTCCTCTTGCCCCGCTTCTGAGCAGCCTGCTTCAGCCTAGGAGCAGGACAAGGGAATCTGGCGGCAATGGCTCTTGGATGGGAGCAGGGTGGTGTGACACCAGTTTTTGGTGACACACCTCCCCGTTCGTCACGACCCACTTTTGTGCCATGACACAGCGGTTGAGAAACTGCTGTTTTAAATCATGACTTTGAAAATCTCCTTCTGTTCCTTATTTGTCAATGAGTTATCAAATGTACATGGTTTACAAAGGGAGCCATTTTTTTAATTGGCATTAACTTCGAAACTATCTGCAAATTTGTGTGGTAGGATTTCATGGCACCTGCAGACTATTTCAACATCAGAAAATAGTGCAGGGAGAAGATGCTTACAGTTCAGAGCAATCCTGGATCATATCAGTGCTTCTGCTTGGGCTCTATGGGAAAAATTTGGGAGGCAGCTAGAGAGGTGATGTTTCCTCACACTAGAGGTAGGGCTGATTCAAACACTTAAGGTTAAAAATTGTAGGATATGGCTTAAATTAATAATTTTGCTAGACACTAAAATCATGGACTGAATAGAGAGACTGGATTTATGGCTTATTGCAACCATCTATAACCCACTAACAAAACCCCCCAGCTGCTTCCTCCCCCTTCTGTTCTTCCCTGTGACTGGAGGAGTGTTAATAGGTCACTTCACCTTGATTGGTCCCTTGAAATATGTGTTAACTACTTAAGTTAGTTTCCCAGACTAGAAGAAGAGCTCTGTGTAAGCTCGAAAATGTGTGCCTCACCAACAGAAGTTGGTTCAGTAAAAGATACCTCACCCACCTTGTGTGTCTAATATCCTGAGACAAACATGGCTACAACAACATTGCATGCGTTAGGTGTAGCAGGAGAAGGCTATTATCACAGCAGTGGAAATGAGCTGCAGAGGCCATGGGTTGGGTCCTGTGGATCTTCTTAATGGGATGTTCCAGCTCAGCTTGTGCTATCTACTCTCTCCTCACCACTTTTGTCTATGTGGTGTACACACGAGAAGAGTGGAGTGAACAATTGGGTCCGGATACTTGGGACTGGGGAGATTTGTTAGGGGGTGCTTCAGTATCTCAGTATGTTGCTAGACCTGCTTTGTTGATATTATGCGGGCTGGTATATTCATAATCAGGTATTGTATTGGTATTCTGCCAGAATTTTCTTACCAAGAAATGCACTGGAAGGGAAGTTACACTTTTAAAATATATCTCAGCCTTCAACCTAACTTGAGTAGAATGTCATAGGGTAAAGAAAAAAATCCCTTCTGGAAAGAACATGCCCATCTCCTGCTGAATTTCCAAGGCCTACAACAAATAATGGAAGTATCATAGCTTTAAAAAACAAAACAAAAACCCACAATCTTTCTCTCTGGACTATTAGTTATTCTAAATACCAATTTCCCTATAATATTTCTCATTAAAAAAAATAGTCTTGATTTTTTTATATTTATTACATCCATAGAGTATATGCCCTTTTGAATTGTATGTTGTTCTGTGCAGTAGGTAAATCTGTGGAGAAATTGTAAATCTTCAGTTGCTAGTAAATTTAGGGCCTGATGTAAAGCCCATTGAAATCAATGGAAGTCTTTCCCTGCGATCCAGAGGTCTTAGTTTTTTACCTCTAGTCTTATTTAAGAGCACCATATATTTGGTCTCTGACATTGTTTCACTAACTGTTATGTTAGCACTATCTCTCAATTTAAAATTAGTTTTAAAAAGGAAATCTTTTGTTAAGCATTTATATAACATGCCCTCTGTTTAGCAATAGTTGTCCAGTGTTAGAAATATTAAAGCAGAACAGAAACTTGCTTAAAAACTTCGTTACGCTCCTATGTTGCTGTTGTCATAATGTCACTTTTCATCAAGAAGGTTGCTGTCTGATACACTTAAAATTTATAACATTAATTTTAATTTGCAAATATTATCCATTCAAATATTTATATTGATGCATATAAAGAAAAGAGATAGAAGCAAATGTTTTTCTCCCTGGAAAGTTCAAATGGTATAAAGTATATGTTCTTTAAAATTGTCCTACCTTCAATGAAAATAAATGAACATTAAAAACAATTTGCTATATACAAAGCACTATTACTTCTAGTATTCAGTTAGCTCAGTTATCAGTTTAACTAAAAATGATCTAATGATTTTGCACTTCAGTACTGCTTAAACTTGCTGAGAAATTACTTGTTTTCAATAATATTGAGTTCAGTGATTTTTTTGGACAAACTGTGGAAGTTGTAAGTGCATAGATTTAGAGCTTTTTTAAATCCATACAGTGGGTTTAAGGAGGAATAGGAAAAGGGTTATTTGTGCTGCCTGTCAGGATCAACTTTGAATATGTTCTTTGTTTTTAAATTTATGCACTTCCATGCCCTAATGATGGCATTATGAATTAAACTTTTAATGGGTCATCTTTTTCCAATTTGTATATTGGAACTGTGCTAGGTTGTCCATCTGAAACCATTGTTGAAAGTATTTACTAATTACTAAATTCTTGCTTTAGAAGGGACAGCTTGGCAGACCAATTCTGGATATGCCCTACTGGAATGCAAAGCCAGCACCCATGCCTAATATTGGATCTAAATATGGACGCAAAGCTACTTGGATTGGAGCAAGTGGAGATCAGACTTTTCTTCGGATTGATGAAGCTCTTATTAACTCTCATGTACTTTCCACCTCGGAGATCTTTGCAAGCAGGCATATAATAGGCAAGAGCTCCTCAATAGTATTGTAAATTAGTTCATTTAATTTAACATACATTTAATGAAGGGGCTTGAAAGATTACAGTGCAAGCAGTAGAGGTAATCAATAAAAAAGCCAGTTGAGGAAACTGTTATTTTATGACACTACATTTTACTTTTAGGATATTTATATTGTATATAGTAGATTTACAAATATAATTTTATTATTAATAATTCATGTTTAAAATTTGCTTTTAAGCTATTTTTAAACTGTTGATATTCCATCACAGTTAAAAAAATCTCATCGCACCCATAAGATACTGGAGTGTGATTGTACTCTTCCCTCCATCAAGATCATTATTGTTGTTATTATTATTATTATTATTATTACTACTTCAGAGGTGTAGGACAGCATGTAACAAATGGACAATTTATTCTTTTTTGTAGGCTTGGTTCCTGCTTCTATGTCAGAACCGCCTCCCTTTAAATGTCTTCTGATAAATAAAGTAGATGGAAGTTGCAAGACATTTAATGATTCTGAACAGGAGGATCTTCAAGGGTTTGGAGTATGTTTGGATCCTGTTTATGATGTTATTTGGAGGTGAGTGTCATTTGTAGGCACAGAAAAAGGGCATCAGTATAGAAATAGGATTTTATTTATTAGAACAATTTTGGGTAATGTCACATAAGTTCAGCTATCATTTCTCTTACCTACTGTAAGAAGGCATCTCTACAGTCTCCTATGTTTTTCTCACCAGGGTTATTGCTTCTTACTGGCTCGAAGCAGTTGCTGCTATGCTCAAGCAATCAGAGTCTGGTGGCACCTTGAAGACTAACAAATTTCTTTGGACATAAGCTGTCGGGGGCATCTGACGGAGTGGGTTGGAGCCCGTGGAAGCTTATGTCCGAAGAAATTTTTTAATCTTCAAGGTGCTACCGGACTGTTTATGCTGCATACAAACTTATGTGGCTACCTCTCTGGAACTTGCCATGCTCAGTCTTTTGAAAGAGGTTTGTTTCTTTAAATAAAAAGAAAACAGTCTAACTCAGTCCTTGGCCCAGACTTCAGTGTTACCCCTACGAGGGGTCTCTGGCACTGCTGCTCCTGACAGATTCCCAGTCTGTCAACTCTGCTCCTTTTCTGGAACAGCAGCCACAGGGCACTTTCCCTAAGCCCCTTGTTTTCTTGCTCAAGGGAGCTACCATAAGAGGTAGCTCTGCCTGTTGAGTTCATTCCTCTCTAGGGCTCAGCCCATCTCAGGCTTTCTTCTCTCCAGCTGCCTACTAGCTGCTCTGCATAGGGCCAGGTTTAGTTAGCCCTCTGTAGTTAGCTGGATTGGCCTTGCCTACTGCAGGGTTTCTATCCGCAAAGACCAGCTACTCAGTGCACACAGTAGCTCTTTTCTTCTGGATGGCTTGTTTTCCACTTAAACTCAGTGTGGCCTAAATAAAGGTCCTTCTTTTTCCTCCTGAATTCTCTTCACATCACTTGTTCTCTGTTGTTCTCAACAATTTCTCCAGGCTCAAAATATTTGGTAATCTTAAATTCCTCCTCCTGTTTTCTTTTCACTGTCTGAGCCATATTCAGATTTTACTCTTTTTCTCCACAACGTATTGTATCTGAATCTTCTTGTTTCGCCCAACAGTTAAATCGCTTGTCCATACCCTAATCAATCTCTTTATTCAGTTACTGAAGACTCTACCTAATCAGTCTCACTGGTCAGAGTTTAACTTGATAAGAAGTAGTGGTGATACTCTTCTAAGATCCACCAACTTGAAACAACAAAATAAGAGGACATTCACAGTGGATTATGGTTTTTCCTTTCCATAGAATTCTGACTGTTACAGCCTGAATTGTAAGATTTTACTAGCAGTAGGCATTAGAGCATATGTGCCTCTCTTGGCCCCTCCTGTCCCTCTGAACTCTGGACGTTCTATAGCAAGGAATGTGGAGCTCCACCACCTCAATTCCTTCGATTATGATCAACTGGAGGGTTACACTGTTACTCTATAATCCTTATGGAGTAAAGTAGCTAGCTAGATTGTATGGGTTACTTGTTACACTGTATAGCAGTATAAATGTGTTAGTTATAGGTAGTTAAAAGATAATTTGTTGGATTAGAAGATTAAGAAGTCTGGATTCAAAAGATGTTTCTCATGCCTATCAGTATTCCGAGCATCAGATATGCATACTAGATGCCTGGCATATTTGAGGGAATATCATTCTTTCTCTGAATATACCAATCTGCTTAATATTTATCATAAGGGTTTATCATAAGAGTCAGAGAGATGAAATAGGTTCCAATAATTTTTATTGAAGGAAGCACTAACAGCGACAGCAGATTCTCTAAGAGTGGCTGTAGTTTGTCAGTTCAGTGGGAAAGAAAGGAGATTCAGCATCTGCATTAGGCGGAGGATTTGTTAGGGTTAAGGATCTAAAAAAAGAAAAGATTTGGATCAGTGATAAACTCTGTGTCCATAGCCGTCCCATTTCAGAAAGAATCAGTTGCCAAGAAAAATGAGTATCCCTTCTTCATGTCATCCTCATTACGAAGAACCAAGCTGAGAGAGAGGGATTTGCAAGGAAAGAATCGCATTATGGAACTAGGGCCTGACTGAAGTTCTCAGTTTAGCATTAGGAGTTTTCCTTGTTCAGATCCAACAATTCCAAATCTGGAGGAGCCTGTCTTTGTGGTGAGATCTAAGGATTCAGTTTAAAGAACTCATGAGGTTTAATTAGCATAACACAGTTAAAATGGTAGTTCTTCGAGTAATATCTCTCTGGGTGCTCCACATTAGGTGTTGGCACATTCCCATGGTGTTGATCAGAGATTTTTCTAGCAATGCTTGCCTGGGTTGTGCATGTATTGTGACTGTCTTGCGGCACTACTGGCACCCTTTTTGGCTTGCACATGATCCAACCTCCTCAGTTCCTTCTCAACTCTCCGCGGCCAGAGACAGAGTTCCTAGCAGTTCCTCACAGCTAGTTGAAATTCAGTTTCAAATTGTTTGTTTTTCCCTAGTGTGGCAGTCTGCCAGTTCTTCTACAGAGAGTCTTGTGCTTTCTTAGGGATAACGGGTCAGGGTGGCCCCAGTAACCTCTGTTCTGCCCGTGGAGTGCCTGCATTGGGGGAGGGGAGTGGGGGTTTGGGACCCAGTCCCACCCTCTATTCTGGGTCCCAGCTCAGGGCCCTATGAAGTGCAGCTATATGCTGCTGACAGTGTCTCAGTTTACAATTTTATGCTGCTGTTAGTGCCATTGGTACTGACGACTGCCACGGTGCCAACATCCGGCACCACCTGCTTCTGACACCAGTATCCATTGCAGCACTGGAATTTCTCAATTATATAGTACTTGTACATCTCCGGCCAAGTTCTCTTGAGAAGATCCTGTTTGACCTGTATCCTTCTCAAGTGATTACGATTACTAAGACGAAGAGACCACTTTTCTTCACAGCTGCCTTTCCCCAGGATTCAGGACCGCAAGAGGCATCACTGTCCTAACATTTCACCTTATTTATGGTTTGGACCCCTGTAGTTCGGCCCACCTGCATCTTATGCATATTGTCCCAGTTGGGATCGATGGTCCTCCAATTCTTCCCATTTGAGCAGATCATCCACCTCCAAGGCACACAGACCCACATCACCTGCGGAGGCTGACACAATTGAGGGCACTGAAGATAGTATGCAGTGGGATACTACATCAACCTCCCACCCACCTGCCCCCATAACATGAGCAGATGATTTTAAACACTTCCAGGACCTTCTTAAAAGAGTAGCGGAGAACCTGTAGATACCACTGCAGGAAATAGCAGAATCTCAACGTAAAAGTCTAAAATTTCTTCAATCATCAAGAATCACTCTCTCCACAGATGATGCCTTATTAGAATCAGCGAATAATATCTGGCAGACACCCACCATGAGCTCTCCCACCTGTGAAATGTCTGACAAAAAAATCCCTCCGCTACCTAACTCCTTAGTTGTGGAAACAGCCAACCACAGAAGCAAGCAATGAGATAATTGATCCACACCTCGACCCTACAACTAAGAGTGGTGAACTGTGTCAAGTTATTGACAAATTATGAGCATAACAGTTGCATCAAATTATCAGGATTTATTGAACATATACCAGAAAACAAAATAACAATTCCAGTCATAGTAAACAAAGGGTGATTGATCGCTATGATGGCACTCCAAGCCTCCCTTGATGTTGCCGAGACCACAGCTCCAAGTGTCACAGCTGCCGTAGTCATGCGGAGATATTCATGGCTGTATACAGCTGATCTTCCCAAGCAGCTACAGGTGGTAATCGAAGACCTTCCTTTTACTAAAAAGAAACTTTTCATGAGGAGAAAAAACCCAATAAAATAATGCACATAATGAAAGACTCTTTGCCACTCCCCACGCACTTGAAATTTACACATCTGCTATGAATAGAAAACCACGTAGATACCAGCCTTACAACTCCAGGTATCAATATCATCCACAACATGGAAGACAGGACCTACCATGTAACAGGCTGGAGACAATCCAATCAGCAGTCTTCAACATCTCAAACTGCTCCCTCTATGCCTCAATTTTAAAGTTTTGGCTAACCCTGCTACGGAGACTTAATTGGGGGGGGAAGGGGAGCTAGCTGGGCATGCTGGCTAACGAGCTCTGAATGAGGACCAGCTCTGGGGCCTGGGAGGGCAATAAAAACTTGCAGAAAGAGAAAGCTGAAAGAGGACGAGCAGGCAGCAGTGGTCTGAGCAGAGGAAGCTATAGAGTGGGAAGGTTGAACAGTCTGCTGCTTCAGGGCATGACTGTAAGACTGCAGTTCTGGAGTGGCCTATTGTAAATAGATGATGGTGGGCACAAGAGTTGTTTTGGTCATGGTTTGTGGGAGTCGAGCCTGGACTGTTATACAGAGCTACAAACAAATACCACCACCTACATCCATTGGCTATGCCCTTTCCACCAATCTTGGGTGAACATTACAACTCACAAGTGGGTCTTAAAAATTATCAAATCAGGGTATACCATACCCTTCATATTTGTGACAAATCTCTTCCTCTACCTCGGTGGGTCCAGCTCTTACTTCAAATGGTTCTCCCCTTTACATTTCTCTCACTCTCTAGTGATGTGGGAGGGTAATACAGCCTCTCTAAGATGGCCATCCCCTGCTGGCTCAGAGTCCTGTCTCTGAGGCTCACAGGCCCTTACTTTTTTGCTGGGTCTTTTGCCCCTCCAGTGAATGGCCAGTAGGATGGAGGGGGCCCAGCCCCACCCTTGATTCCAAGCCCCAGTACAGGAACCCTAGCAGTCTTGCACTGTGGGTTACTTCCTAGGTCCTCTTGACTTAATGTCTGCACCCTTCTTGGACAGGGATCCTTCCTGGCATCCTTGTCAGGGAAAGCTCTTAAACCCTGACAGTCCCACTGCGTGTGGGAATGCCCAAACCAAATATCCAGGTCTGTCTTTCCCTTCTGGCTCAGTTTCTTCTCTCAGGCTCCCAGGCCTGGGAAAGTCCTGCAGGGTTCTCTCCTGCTAGTGTTCTGCTGCTTCTGCTATACCCTCCTAGCTCTTGACAGCGTCTTGCCTGCTCAAACGTCCTGGTAGCTCTTCTCACTAGCACAACTCCAGCCACACCTTTTCTGTGGAGGGGAGGCTTTTAAAAAGTCCTGGGCGGGGCCCTCTTTAGCTTCATGTGCATTAATTAACCTGGAGTATGCCCTACTCAGCTACCAGGGGAAAAGATGCTTGCTGAGCCTGGGGCTAATACATTGGCCTTCTAGCACTCTCTGGAAACAATCCAGCCTGACCCTATCACAATATACATGCCCACCTTCCAAACCCCTTCCCTGTCGCGCTTCAGGGACCCATCTCAGGGACACATTTCACGGGATGAAGTTGAACATCTGCTACAAGTAGAAACTATAGAACACTTCACCCTGAACACAGGCAGAGGTTTTTATTCTCCATGTTTCTTGACCCAGAAGAAAGCGGGTGGTTGGAGACAAATATTGGATCTCCGAAAGCTAAACATATTTGTAAATATACATATAAGATAAAGATTCAGAATGGTAACGTTTTCTACTATAATTATGGCTCTGGAGCAGGGTGATTGGTTTGCAGCCCTCGACTTCTAGGATGCTTATTATTTCCATTATTTTCCATTCATCCTGCCTACAGGAGGTTCCAACCATCGGTACATAGTATTGCCCTCTGGCCTTTCCACCAATCCAAGGTTTCTGCCATATTGCGGCACACGTACACAGAAAGCAAATCATGATATTATTGTATCTAATAGAGTCGCAGCCAGTTAGAAGCCACTCATGCATGTTATTTGGGAAACTAGGATTCGTGATAAACATAAGAAAATCTACCCTGGATCCAGTCCAGGAAATAGTTTTATAGGGGTACACCTAAACTCCCACTTGGCTAGAGCATTCCTACTGAGAAACAGCTTTGTCTTTCAGTACTCTTATCCATACAGCCTGTCAACTCTGAAGTCTCTCCATCCAACTAAGGGGTACTGCTTGAGAGTCTCACCTAATGTAGAGCACCTCCGGGACATTACTCAAAGAATAAGAGAGGGTTACTTACCTTTGCAATAAATGAGGTTCTTCAAAATGTGTGTACCAGTGGGTGCCCAACTACCCACTCTCCTCCCCTCTACTTTGGAGTTAAATCCTTGGACTTCATGGTAGAGAAGGAGCTGAGATGGTCGGGTCACTTGCACATGCCAAAAAGGGTGCCAACAGCACCATGAGACAGCCATGGCGCATGGACAACCCGGACAAGCTGAGCTAGAAAAATCTCTGATCAATGCTATGGAGATGCTGTGACACCTAATGAGGAGCACCCACAAACACACATCTTGAAGAATCTCAATTAATGCACAAGGTGAGTAATCTTCTCTTCATCAGATGGGTCCATTGGTGGTTCCATTGACAATTGAGCTTGGTACTCCTCAGGATATGTCACTTGTGTTGCTGCACCTGGTCAGACAGACTGCTTTTCTGAGAGTCAGCAAAGAACAGGATTGGACCCAGAGCACTATGCTTCTGTGTTCTCCAAAGACCCCGTCATGATCCTTGTAGAAGAACTTCTCTCTGCTCTCCCTTTCAAGTAGGTTATTGTGTCAAATCCTGCCTGAGCCATGAATGGTTCAGGGCCAGAAGAGAAAGACAGATCACAAATTAGAACCAGGAAAAAAAAGTATTAGTTTGGTGCAGCCCCACTGGATCTTCAAGCACAGAGATATTTCCAGCTGGATCTGTTCACTTTCTTGAGTAAGGTGGCCTGACTGGCCATTATGAAAACCTTCTTAGGAAGGTATGAGGAAAATCCTACATCATGACAATATCAAGAGGACATTCAGTTGTTGACTCTCAGGGTTAAGGACCAGTCAACGCAGCTTCCTCAGAACAAGTTGTAACCCATCTGAGTCTAGAGTATCTGACTGAAAATGCCAAGGTCAGGGCAAGCTGCAAAAGGAGAGTGATTTTCCCATCTGATGGCTAACACTCCAGTAAATCACCAACCAATCACAAACAGTGCTTCAGATCCCCCACCTGGGTTATCAAGAAGCTAAAAACAAGAAGCTATCCGACCCTTTTATTGTATTTTAGTCTCAAGCTCCCAATCTGTCACCAGGGAAGGGATAAGGTTTAAACTAAAGGTTTAGTATAAAAAGAAAGAAAGAAAAATAAGGTGAGGTGTTATGTGATTAAAGCAATTGGATTCATATAGAGGATTCATAAGTCCAGATATATATCAGGTAGGTTTTCATTAGAATTGTGGGGTTTTCAGACTTGTATAGTCCCTCTAGTGTACATCGAGTACCTAGATGGGTCTTAGCCCTTTGATTCACAGGTTCATTTGCAAAAGAGTTGAGCCAGATGTAGGAAGCAGGAGTGAAGACTGAAGACAACATAAAATTAAGTAGCGTCCTTGTATGTCCCTTTGTCCTGCTGCTTGTGGAAATTTACAGAAACGTGATGGAATCCAGGGTTGCCTGGGCAAGTTTTGGTAACTTTCAAAGGTGTAGCCATGGCTTTTCTTCCTGGGCTCATTTCAGTATCAATACTATTTTTGGAGGAAGGTATCCTCTTTTTTTTCCAATGTGCACCAGAAGTACACGAAAGGTGCTTTTTTGACTGAAGAACCGAACGTTGCTAAGCAACAGTTGACTGTGACTTTTGAATCCTCAGATATTTCAGCAAGAAAGTGGTTAATATTGGTGGGATTCCCTCATGAGACAGAAGAAGGAGAAGGTCTCTTAATATTCAGAATGATGAGATACTGGAGGTGATGAAAGAAACCTAAAGATCTAGCTGACCTTACGTCGTTCAACATTAGGCAGAGGTTATGTTTGACTAAAAAGGAAATATCCACTTTGTCTCCTTCAGCTTCAAGCCAGTCCATATGGGTATTGTTTATCCACAGTTTGAGGACTAATTGTCCCATTTTTATTAGTCATGGGAGTTTTAATTGCATTGGACAGATGGATATTGGAAGTTATTTTATATATTACACAATTCAGTTCAGACTTTCCCTCCAGCAACCCATCTACCGTATTTTTCGCCATATAAGACGCACCGGCATATAAGACGCACCCAATTTTTAAGGAGAAAAATCTAGAAAAAAAAGATTCTGAACCAAATACTGTAGTAAAATATTTTATATCAACTGTATAAGGTTAACAACAGTTTAAGAATAATTTTATGTCAACCATGTAACATTAAGAACTTAGTACTCTTAACTTAATCTTTACTCTCATTAACAGTCAGTAAACAATAACAAAAATAAGGCTTTAATGTTTTTATTCAAACCCCAAGAATTCCTCTTCTTCGCTGCTATCAGAAATGAGGATGGACAGATCCTCACAGGCATTGTCAACACTTTCTTCCTCACTGGTTTCAAATATGACGTCATCTTCTGTTCCATCCAAGGCATTACTAATGCCACATTTCTTGAAGGATTTTACAACAATGTCCTCCTTAACGGAGTCCCATGACCTTTTAACCCATTCACACACTTGTGTGATAGTGGGCCTCTTCATCCGCCCAGTAGGAGTCAAATCATGGTTGCCAGCTGCCATCCAGGTGTTCCACTCCTCTCGCATCAGAACTTTGAACGGTTTGTTAATGGCAACATCCAGAGGTTGCAGCTGGCTGGTAAGACCACCAGGAATAACAGCTATTTGGGTCTTAACTTTTTTAAAGTTCTTTTTAGTAGTTTCTGTAATGTGCGCTCTGAATTGGTCAAGCACCAACAAGGAAGATTTCTTGAGAAGCCCGCCAGGACGTTTGGACCACACTTTGTCAATCCACAGCCTCATGCCATTTTCGTCCATCCACCCTTTATCATGAATATGCACGACGACTCCTCGTGGAATTTTTTCTTTTGGCAATGTTTTCCTTTTAAAGATCAACATCGGAGGCAGTTTGGTACCATCTGCACAGCAGGATAGCACAACAGTGTAGTGGGTTTTCTCATGCCCTGAGGTTTTTATGGTTATGGATTTGGCTCCTTTGCTATCTACGGTTCTGTTAGATGGCACGTCAAACGTTAGTGGGACTTCATCCATGTTCCCAATCTGGCTAATTTCAAAGTTATTCTTCTTCCTCGCATCAATAACAAACTTATGAAAAGCCAGAATCTTGGATTCATATTCCTTTGGCATTTTTTGCGCAATTCTGGTTTTGGTGCGCATAGAAAAGCCAGATCTCTTCATAAATCTATAACACCACGATGGTGATCCGGTAAAATCCTGAATGCCTTTCTCCACAGCAATGCGTTTGGCCTCATTGATTATCATTTTAGTTGAGACAGAAATTCCATTTTGGCGGTGACTTGTAATCCACTCCTTCACTTCTACCTCTAACTCTGACCACTTTGCAGTTGGTTTACGTAAATTGTGTTTGTTTTTTCCCAACTTTGTGAGCTGATCCTCCTGTTTCCTCCACTCTCTAATCATTTTCTCAGTTGGAGGTGGTCCGAAGTGTCTCTCCGCTGCTCTGTTTCCATGCTCCTTAGCAAATTTAATTACTTCCAGCTTGAAAGCAGCTTTATATGCTAGTCTCTTCTGGTTAGACATCTTTTAAAGGATGAACGGTAACAGTATCGTAATTTTCTGCAAGAAATGCAGAAATGAAAAAAACCTACCACAAAATCAAACTGCAGCACACATATACAAAGTACGGTAGCCTGCAATAAAGCTCCACACAAAGTTATGCCGGTGTTCTGATGAATTGTCCTACTTTGTTGAGATGACAAAGTAGGACAATTCGTCAGAATACTGGCCTCCCCAGTCATGTGACCCTACCATGGTACCCGGGACTGGCACCTCTTCCCAGCCACAAATGCCCTCAGAGTCCTTTAGGTCAGCGGTTCCCAACCTTTTTGACCCCAGGGACCGGTTTCATGGAGACAAATTTTTCTGAGGACCGGTAATTTTTCAGCTCTGGCGGTTCACTAAAATCACTGATGCGGACCAATTCTGGTCCACGGACGGAGGTTAGGGTCCGCTGTATTATCCTACAATAGTGATGGGCAACTGCCCCCAAGTGCTCCATTTTATGATAATTTTATATACATCTATCTATTCATCTCATATATCTATCCATCTCATATATTCATCCATCCCATCTTTACGGTACATACACACATATATATATTAATGTGTGTGTATGTATGTGATATGCCTACAAATGAAACTTTATTTTTCTTTTTTTTTAACCAATACTTACCTTTGCAGATCCATCCAGCGATAATATGATCTCTGCAGTGTCTGCTGCAGTGTATGGACGGAGCTCTGCCTACTTAGGGGAGGAGCTCTTGTCACTTTAGGTCCTCATCGACTCAGAATGACAAGGGCTCTGCCCCTAAGTAGGCGGAGCTCCGACGTCCTCTCGACATAAATTGCGGTAGCTCCCGAAAAGTATTGTCGGCGCGGGTCGCCCGCGGCCCACTAAACACCGGGCCGCGGACCGGTAGTGGGCTGCGGTACGGTGGTTGGGGACCGTTGCTTTAGATACAGTGCTTTCAGACAAAAAATGAATGGATGGGGAGTAGAACCAGCTCTGCGGTGTACAGTATGTGCGGTGATTACGGTAACAATAGTGTGATGTCTGTGATGGCAGCGTGTGACAGACATCTTACCTACAGCCAGTGCTTTTTTTCTAAAAAAAAAGGTACCGGAACTCCTATTGATGTCCGTCGTGTCATAAAGAAATAACACTGAAAATAGTGCAGTAAACAGTAAATTTTTGAATATATCAAAGAAATAAAAATACAAGGTAAAAACTGTTAAGTTTTATTAACTATGCAGGCCGCTAATATACTGAAAGACAACCTGTGAGGTCTTACAGCAGGGGTCCTCAAACTTTTTAAATAGGGGGCCAGTTCACGGTCCCTCAGACTGTTGGGGGGCCGTATTATAATTAGAAAAAAACGTGAATGTGTAGCTATCACGTCTGCTGCTGGCCTGTGTTTCTGGGTACTGGGTGGCAGGCAGTAATGCATCCACACACTTTTTGTTGGTGCTGTGGGCTCCGGCCAGGCCCAGAGTGTGGGACTGACCGATGTTAGCCTGCTGGCCTGCTGTTGTGTACGCAACTAGTAGCCAATGTTCCCTCTAGGTTTGGTGGCTTGTGTGCAAAATTTTCAAGCCGTGTGAAAAACTTTTTCAGAATAAATTTTTGGGGAAAACTCACAAGACAGAAATTATAGGCATTAATTGAAGATAAAGTGACTGTAAATAGAATTAATTAATTAATTGTGTTTAATTTAATTGGAATGAATTTGGAATTGAAATCTAATTTTAAGAAAGGTTTTTATTTAAAATTAATTTTTAAAAAAGTTTTAAAAAAGAAAGAAGAGAAAGGAAGGCAGGGAAGAGGAAGACAAAGAAGAGAAAAAGAAAAAAAGGAAAGGAAGAAAGAAGAGAAAGGAAGGCAGGGAAGAGGAAGACAAAGAAGAGAAAAAGAAAAAAAGGAAAGGAAGAAAGAAGAGAAAGGAAGGCAGGGAAGAGGAAGACAAAGAAGAGAAAAAGAAAAAAAGGAAAGGAAGAAAGAAAGAAGAGAAAGGAAGGAAAGGAAGAGGAAGAGAAAGGAAGGCAGAGAAGAGAAAGGAAGGCAGGGAAGAGGAAGACAAAGAAGTGGGGAAAAAAAGGAAAGGAAGGAAGAGGAAGAGAAAGAAGAGAAAGGAAGCAGCCCCGGGGGTCTGGAGGGGGCGGTGGGGGCTGCCGGCCTGCGCGGGGGTCCCTCCTTGTCCCCACCCCCACCCCTCTAACCCGGCCCGTCTCCTTGTCCCCACCCCCACCCCTCTCCAGGCCTCCCTCCAGCCCCCTTACCTGGCCGGAGGCTGGGAACTGCAGGGACGGCCGGCAGAGCTGCTGCCGGCCAGTCCGCTCCCGCCCTGAGCACGCTGTAACTGCGCATGCTCAGGGCGGGAGATTTAAATCTCCCCAGCCCGGCCCAGCCTGCACAGCTGGGAGGGAGCAGCGGCGGGGAAAAAAAGGTGCCGGAACGCCGTTCCGGTGCGTTCCGGCAGAAAAAAAGCACTGCCTACAGCACGGCCCCCGTCTCCACTGTCATAGGGGGGTGACCAGCAGCGCGACACAGCGAGCAAGGACACAGAGCAGCAGGATCCGCCTCTCACACACTCCGTGTGAGATCAGTCTGGAAGAACAGTGAGTAGATGGACATTCGCCGTATAAGACGCACCCACTTTTCCACCCCCGTTTTGGTGAAGAAAAAGTGCGTCTTATATGGCGAAAAATACGGTACTTCATATCTGGGCAGACATCAGTCATCATGATTTGTAAGAAAAGGAGATTCAATTTCTACTATAGTTAAGTGCAATAGAGGTAGATCCATGAGATCACAAAGGGAAAGGGTTTTACTAGTCTTATTTTCTAATCCTTATAATAGTTGGGTTCTTCGCCCTGTTCTGGATTGAAGCACTTTTATATAAAAAATAACTTTGCTTCTGCGTGTTGTCTCTAACTTCTGTAATACCTCTCTCTTCTTCCCTTGATTGGTTTGCAGCTCTGGGCTTAAAAGACACATGCTTCCACATTTCTGTAAAATTATCTCCTTGGAAGTTGCCTGTGTTTCATTGTTGGAGAGGAGTTTTTCAGTACAAGGCCCTCCATTTTAAGTTGTATTTAGAAAATATCTGTCTGTTGTGGGAGCATATCTAGGAAGGCAGGGGATGTATGTATACCCATACTTGGATGACTGGTTAATAAGTGTCATCCAGGGAAGATACCTTGTAAATCAAGTATATTCACTATTTGTCAGTCTGGGACTACAGATAAATTGGGAGGAGTTGTGTCTAAATGCTATTTAAAGGATTCTTTTTATAGGAGCCATTGTGGATTCAACTGTGGAGAGATCAAAGTAAAAACACCTATATATCTCCATCAGTTACCAAGACAATCGATTTGTTCTTCGTTGAGTGGTCACCCTGGGTGCTCCACTCTAGATGTTCGTCATGTCTTTGCATTGAGACCAGAGACTTTCATCGCAGTGTACGCTTGGGCTGCATGCAAGGCTGTTGGTGCCTTGAGCAGCTTGTGCATGGCCAGAGCCCCCATCAGTTCCTTTTCAACTGTCGTCAGATTGAGACAGAGTTCACTGTCACTCTTCTTATTCCTCTTCAGAAATAATTAATCTTTGTTTAGTGTTAGCTTTACTCATAGTTTGTCAACATTTTTAGTCAACTTTAGTCAATTTCTGTTTAATTAGTATACAAAATTCTCTTCAGCAGTTGCAATTTGCAACATGCCGGGGTTGACGGTCTTCAAAAGGTGCTGCCTATGCTGGCACGCCATGCTCATATCGGATGGGCATACTCAGTGCAAATGATGCCTGGGTGCGGAGCATATAGCACAGAAATGCCCCGATTTTAAAAATTTAATAATGAGACCTAGGAGGGACAGAGAGTTACGAATGAAAATGATTCTCTTAGAAAAGTCTCTCAGACCAGTGTTGGATCCGGAGCATGAACCCCAACCCAAAATGGCTGTGGACAGTGCTCAGAAGAGGGCATTAACCCCTCTCAGGAGCCCACTGATGAAAAGACCTGTGCCTGGCAAGCCAACAGAAACACCGAAACCGCTTGGCTCTACGGCTGCTGGAGCACCTAAAGATGCAGAGACAAGGTCTGGATGACCAATGACCTCCTCTTCAGCAATGCCCTTGGCGCTGACTAAAGACCATCTGGCACAGTTGGATAGGGCACCGAAAGAAACTTTGGTGCCGGCAGCTCCCCTGGCACTGGCAAGCATGATGGCGCATAGCTCGTTGGCACTGAGAGCTATGGTACCAAACCTGTCGTCAGCAGCACTGCACTCTACAGGGAACATCGCCAACCAGAACCCATCAACAGGGGGAAAATGTAAAGAGGAAAAAAAAGCATATTGAATCTAATGCTTCTAACTCTCCACCACATTTTCCATATAGGCTGAATATGTCCCCTATGTGATCAACCTTCTCTCAAAGTGAAAAGAGGACATAATACCTGCACTCCTCTCACCATAGGCATCACCTCCTAAATCCTCTTCTCATGCATATGGAAGGGATGGGAGACACCTGAACTACCCATGGTTTCTACCACTATGGATGGCTCCTCCTATGTCATTCCTGAATAAATGGTATAACTGTGACACATGGTCTCCATATATGTGATCCCACAACAGACATACCAGTTCTCATAAGGAGACAGCATCACCATCCTGCTCTTCATAAGTATCAAAAGAACCTAAATACACTCCACTGTATGATATTCAAGATCCATCTGACCTGGAGGAAGATGTCACTTCACACATCGAATCCACCCTACCAAATGAAACAATCGTACCTATCTTGCACTCCAAAGGGGATGATTCCAAACAGTTTCAAGAACTGTTTAAAAGAGTGGCACAGGACTGGGAGGTGCCTTTAGAGGAGAGATCACAGAATAATCATAAACTCCTCAAAATCCTACATACTACAACTCCATCAAAGGTAGCACTACCCATGAACGATGCTATCATGGATGCTGCAAACACAACTTGGCAAACCCCAGCAACCATTACATCTACATGCAAGAGGGCAGTTAAGAGATATTATATTCCACCCAAGAATAATGAATACTTACTCATACACCCTCTATCTAACTCGCTTGTGGTAGACTCAGCCCAGCAATGTACCAAACAATCACATTACAAATCTACAACACAAGAAAAAGAATGGAAAGGAGTGGACCTATTTGGTCGGAAATTCTATTCCTCCTCCACACTCCAACTGAGAATCACAATCTGTGCCTCCCTCCTAGTGAACTATGACCACAATACCTACTCAAAATTCGCTGACTTCATCGACTGAATCCCAGAAGACAGATGTGAACAATTTCAATCCATTGTTACTGATGGCCAACTCATATCCAGGACAGCACTCCAGGCTGTCGTGGATACTGCTGTTACAGTGGTTAGAACCAATGCCACCGCCATAGTGATGCGAAGAGCATCATAGCTACACTTGGCAGCATTATAGAAACAACTGCAGTCAATCATGGAGGACTTACTTTTTGATAAAGCCAAGCTCTTTGGTAAGAAGACTAACGAAGTCATGGATACTAAGAGACTCTCCAGCCACATTGTGCACTCTTGGCATCTATACACCTACAACAACAACAAGGTCACAATTTAGATACCAACCACATCAACTCCATTACCCACAGTATATGCAACAACGACAGCAAGATAGAAATAGGCAGAGACCTCAGAGGAGGTGCTCTAACCATAACAACCAGTCTGCACCTCAACCATCATCATCAATCATCATCAAAATAGCAGTTTTGAATATTTGGTCAGGGCGTAAATGACTCTTCCTATCCGGCATCCACAATCAACGAAACTCCCTTTGGTCATCATCTAAAGCTATTTATACACAAATGGGAGTCGATAACATCAGACAGGTGGGTTCTGGAAATCATACGAAGTGGATACTCCATCCCTTTCTTCCCTATTCCCTCCCACCCAAGCCCCTTCTCTGTCCCTTTTCAGAGACACAGCTCACGTCCAGTTATTACAACAGGAAGTAAACCGCCTTCTAGACCTAGGCGCCATAGTGCCAGTTCCACTGAAATACAGGGGAAAAAGGTTTCTATTCTCCATACATCCTAACGCCAAAGAAAAACAGGGAATGGAGACCTATCTTAGATCTAAAAAGACTAAAACTTGTCTGAACCCACAAGTTCAAGATGGTTATACTATCAACCATCTTACCAACGCTGGAACGAAGAGATTGGTTTTCATCCCTCGACCTACGAGACACTTACTTCCATGTAACCATACATCCGGCACACAGCAAATTTCTATGGTTTGTGGTTGGTCACAAACATTACCAGTTCATAGTGTTACCTTTCAGACTCTCAACAGCCTCGAGGGTCTTCTCAAAACTCCTAGCAGTAGTTACACACACAAGGCATAATAATTTTTCGATACTTAGATGACTGTTTAATAAAAGCAAGGTCTCTTGCCCAAGTGAAGCTGGCAACCCAGCAACTCATGATAAACTACCAAAAATCAACTCTAACACCAATACAACAACTAGAATTCATAGGAGCCTACTTGGATTCTACAAACGCATGAGCATCATTGCCGCACGAAAGGTTTGAGACAATACTGAACCTCATCAAAGTAATAAATTACTGCCCTACGATAATGGTCCACGCCTATCTTCAACTGTTGGGCCATGTGGTAGCTACAACTCAGGTCATCTTATATGCTCGCCTCCACATGCGCCAATGAGCTCAGTTTTACAGACCAAGAAAACCATCTATTCAAAATGGTTCCACTACATCACACAATCAAGGAAACTTTACAGTGGTGGACACAACTAGACAATATGACTACAGGGGTACCTTTCACACAGGATCCACCATCGGTTTTCATAACCACAGTTCCATCATTGCACATATGGGGCACTCACCTGGGAAATTACATGGCACAACGCCATGGTCGATTCATGAGATGAATCTACACATCCATGTATTGGAACTCTGCACTGTACGGAATTTTCTTCCAATGATGAGGAATAAAACTGTAAAAAAAAAAAAAAAAAAAAGACAGAACTCTGCATGCATGTATAATATAAACAAGCAAGGGGAAGTGCGCTCCCAATCACTATGCACAGAAGCGACCAGACTCTGGGTCTGGGGCATCCAACGTGGCATCACTATATCGGCCTCATACTTACCTAGATCTATGAATATTATAGCAGATATGCTCAACAGATAATTTACATTAAAACATGAGTGGGAACTAAATGACCAAGTTGTCTAAAATATATTCCAGAAATGGGGTTACCCATCCATCAATCCATCACACAAAGGAATCAGAAATGCCACATGTTTTCTTTCAGAGTCAGGGTAAGACAAGTCCCTAGGAGACGTGTTTCTCCTGGACTGGAGCCAAAACTTACTGTGTGCATTCCCACCTGTACCCTTGCTTCACAAAATATTATGGAAAACTCAGCATCAATGATCTTGATCGCTCCTGCTTGGCCAAGACAAACGTGGTTCCCTTACCTTCTTCAGGTATTGATGTGTTCTCCAACACTGCTACCCCTTCGCAGGGACCTTCTGTATCAGAATGATGGCCAGATTCTCCATTGGAACCTCCACAAACTTCATCTCACGGCATGGCGTCTTCATGGTTCCGACCTGAAGAGCTACAATGTTCAGAAGAAGTAAAAGACACTTTACTCAACAGCAGAAAGCAAACCAAAAGGAAATCTTACCTTAAAAAATGGAAAAGATTTTCTCTCTGGTGTGAAGAATGTTGAATCTCCTTGGTCACAACACCAATCTCAAACATTCTCGATTACATACATCTTCAGGCTCAAGAAGTCAAGACTATCTAATAACTCCGTGAAAGTTCACCTCGCTGCTGTTTCGACGTTCCACCTTAAGGACAAAGGTTCCCCGACCCCATCGTAAAACAATTCCTCTGTGACTTACAAAATGTATTTCCAGATATACGTCCTCCAACCACGCTCTGGGACTTAAATTTAGTATTACGAATTATAACCAAGAAGCCATTCAAACCTATGGCAACATGCTTTCTGGTCCACTTATTGATGAAAGTGGTGTTCCTGGTAGCCATAACTTCGGCTAGGCGTGTGAGTAAGATAGGGGCACTCATGGCTGAACCCCCATATACAGTTTTCCATACAGATAGAGTAATACTTAGACCACATCTGATGTTTATACCCAAGATTAACACTCAATTTCACATCAATCAGGAAATTAATTTACTTATCTTCTATCCAAAACCCCATGCTGATCCACGATCTGCCCTGTTCTTATTCTGGACATTCGAAGAGCTCTTCCTTTTACCTAGATAGAACCAATTCATTCAGAATATCACCTAGACTCTTCATATCTATAGTAGAACCCTCCGGAGGGACAGCAATATCTTCTCAAAGACTGTCCAAATGGATAAAAGACTGCATACTAAAAGCATACTCCCTGAACAGATTATCAACCCCAAAACTGGTTAGCGTGCATTCGACCCGGGCCACAGCTACAACTACGGCCTTCCTTTAAAACATACCATTAAAGGACATATGTGCAGAAACAACTTGGAGTTTCCTACATACGTTCCTTAAATATTATGCCATTGAACACCTGCGTAAGTCAGAGACTACATTAGGCAGTGCAATTCTATCTTCAGTTGAATGCACAAGCTCCGCATCTACCCTCCTTCCTATACAGGGAACTGTTCTATTGGCACCTAGAATGGAGCACCCAGGGACACCACTCGATGAAGAATAGAAGGTTGCTCACCTTGCAGTAACTGATGTTCTTTTGAGATGTGTGTCCCTGGCGTGCGCTCCAATACCCCTCCCCCCCTTCTTCCCTTCTGCTGTGGAGTTGCGCGCAATGCTCTGCGGTTGAGAAGGAACGGACGGGGACTCTGGCCGCACGTGAGCAGCTTGAGGTGCCAACGGCCTCGTGTGGCCTGATCTTACACTGCGATGAAAATCTTCAGTCTCAACATGAGGGTGTGATGAACACCTAGAGTGGAGCATACCCAAGGAGACAAATATGGAGGAACATCAGTTACTGCAAGGAGAGCAACTTTCTATTTTCTTGCTTCGGTTGCTGGGTCTGCTGGCATGAGCCATAGCAGTGACTATTTATGCTCCTCTTCGGATGAAGTCTTCATCATTAGTTATCAAAGAATTATAAATCAAGTTTAGATGGCATTAATCGAAAAAATATTAATTCCACAAGAGCTGTTGTCATTAGTGTGGTTGACAAATAATCAAAATACAGTGAAAGATACTTTTTCAGTCCCTCTACACCATCAGTAATTATGACAGTGGACATATTTACCCTAGGATGTGGTGCCCACTTCAACAATGAATTGCTGGTCAGAGATCCTTGTTCATCAAAGGAACTTACACATCAGTATTTTAGAGCTGAGAACAATCAGACTTGCTCTAAAGTATTTTCTATCTTAATTAGAAAACAATGCAATTTTTTGGTAATGGACAATATGACAGCATTATATATGTGAAAGTATTGTAGGAGGGCAAGAGTCTTTTGAAGTATTATATTGAACACAAAATCCAGTAGCAATTAATGTATAGGGGAACAGAATGCTCTGCAGATGATCAGGTCAGATGATAGGTTTTAAAGGACGTAGTAATGAATCATTTCCCCATTTGTGCTGGGAACCTAATAATAGAGCTGTTTGCATCCAGCAAAACCAGAAAATCTTAGAGATATTGTTCCAAAGCAGACAGAGAGAAGAAATCAATGTAGGACACTTCTCTAATACATTGGAATGAGAACCTAATGTATGTCTTTTGCCCATTTTCTTTTATTCTATGATAAATGAGATATGACAAGACAAAACCAGATTGATTTTAATACACTGGAATATCCTAAACAACATTGGTATCGGGATTTCATACGTCTGTCCAAAGGATTAGTGAAACCTCTACCATTGTTGTCTCAACAAACAGGTTTAATTTCCTCCCACTCTGTAACTTTCCTATCTTCAAAGCGTCTGACGAAGTGGGATTTTCTCCCACGAAAGCTCATGCGATTAATAAATCTGTTAGTCTTTAAAAGTGCCACAAGACTCTTTTGTCTTTCAACAAACAGGGGAAGTCTCTCATCAGAATCTTCAGTCTCTTCACTTGACTGCAAGGGAATAGTCCTTTAGATGAGTTAGGAGAAACCCTTTCCTTAGAAGTGTAGAATGTACTGTTATAGTTTACAAAAGAATCCTCACAAAAATGCTATCATTGTAAATGAAAGAGATTATATTGTAAATTTCCATGTGTAATGTGGATCTTTGTATAGCCCCAGTTAATTATGTTTTAGAATATTTATTGTATTTAAAATGTCTTTCGTTATCTTCAGTTAGTTAATCTTTCAGTCATATCAACATAGCATGTATTTGTAAAGGGAAAATCAGTTTTAGCCAATGATATAGTTAAGAAATTATTACAAAGCCTTAATTTGTATCTTTCAATAAGAACACCCATGCTCTCTTAGAATCTAAATATATAACTAACATAACTAATGAGCTATCTTTGAACCTGTTCTTCATTTCATTTTTCAGTAAAAATAGTGTTTTTGATAGCAGTTATTTCTATGAGATGCATAACTGAATTGCATGCATTCACTGTTTTTCACGAGGATAAAGTGATTCCTTGTACTCATCCTAATTTTTTACCAAAAATAGTCTGATTTTATATAAATCAGTCTAATGATTTTTCACAAACTTGTGCTCATGGTGGAGATGCAAAATTACACGTTAGATGTGAATTGACCATCCTTTTATTTAGACAGGACTAGACAATTGAGACAATCTTCAAAGGTGTGTTTAGTTTATGGACTAAAAAACCAGTATAAAATGGCTTCTCTACAGAATCTCTCCAGATGGATTACATTAGATATTTGGGAATCGAATAAATCGAAGGGATTATCTATTGCTGCAGGTGGTGGAACTCATTCAGCTAAATCAAAGGCAGTCTCCATTGCTTTCTGTAAATATATTTGTCTGACAAAGATACGCACAGTAGCAATCAAGACCTGATGCAAAGTTTGGCAAGGCAGCCATGCTATAAGTAGAATGACAGGCCTACCACCCTGGCTCAGAGTATTTATTAATCTATCCCATAAATTGGAATATGCAGAAGACACTTGAAGGAAGAAATGATGGTTACTTGCCTGTAGTTGAGATTCTTCAATACGGACTCTGGATATTCAGACTCCCCATCCACCTTTCCCCATTACTTCAGAGTCCAGAGGGCTGTGGGGGAATGAACTGAAGTGGTGAATCACCACATAACTTTTATACTTTTGCCCTAGAACAGTGGTTTTCAAAATTAGGGTCAGGACCCAATACTGGGTCGCAGATCCTCAGGCACTTGGTTGCGGCACCCCCTGCTGCCGCCGCCAAAAAACTGGAATGCATTGCTCAAAGATGTAATCGTTGGGTCACAGGCATAAATGAGTTTTTACAACTGGGTCCCGAGAAAAAAAGTTTGAAAACCACTGCCCTAGAATGTCGAGAGTTCAGGGCGGGTGAAGAGGGAGTGCAAGGTAGCTGCATGGATGCTTCATAGGTACTGCTAGTAGAATTTTTACTATTTGGGCTGCATTGATCAAAGCACACAATGAGTGTGAATATGCAAAATCCATCTTGAAGTTCCTCATTTACAGGTAAGCAACTGTCAGATATTCAAAAAATGATGTGTCATTTGTTGGGCTCCTCAGAATTGACTTCCCTTCATCATAGTTCAGGTGTACCTGAGCAGAGATGAATTAAGGCATTGGTTCTGTATACTTCAGACTTTTGCTACCAGAGTCAAGTGATATCAGAATTTCAGCTTTCATTTAGAGAGAAGTTTCTAGCCATCATCTTGAAAACATGAGTTGAGTTAAAGTGTTACATAAATTTCTGCCTGTTTCTTAAAAAGTCTTGATGAGGCACAGGCAGTAGCAACTATAGAGCCAGGGAGGAAGCCAGTTGGCCTGCATTTGTTTAGAAGTCTGATTGGGGGCAGGGCTTGATCCTGGGCTCTGCAGAATTGGATCCTTTTCACAGGGGCTGAGATGCCCTGCTCAGATCTATGGGATCTGTTTAGAAGCTCTGCTTGGATCTATGGAATCATCCTTCATGTGGCTTTTACATTCTCACAGGGCTTTATTTGTTCCTACCAACCCTTCTGTTTTCATGAATCAGATAGGGAGAAGAGACTTCGTAATCTTCAAAATGTGATTGTTCTTATTAACACACTTTGAGCAGTGAAATCATTCAAATGTGAATTTTAACTACTATCACTGGGAAGCCAGTAATAAAAAATACTAGTTACTCATTTTCATTCTCCCATTCCCTTTATGTATCTTATTCCATATTGTTCATACACTCAGAAGATCATTCCAATTCATTGCTAAGTTACTATGTTTGTATCATCCATCCTTAAAGTACTTTTCATACGGGTCATCCACGAGAAGGTACTGCCTATTGAAAAAACCAAACGAGAATATATTGGATTCCTCAACTCCAAGAATTATATGCATCAGAACTGACTAACCGTATGATTTAATTTAAACCCTTGAGATTTTTGCCTCATCCCCTTCTGTTCGGTACTGTCACTTTTTGTATTACATCTGTAGGTAAATTTTAAGATCCCATGTCAGGAACCCTTCTATTGTCTCTTGTTGGCTCTGAGATATAGAACACCCAGAAAATGATCCAAGCATAATTTAAATAATCTATTAGTTTGACTTAGCTTGGGGCTATTGTTAAATTTTGTAACAAATTTTGATTATCTCACATAGCATATGTTTTATTGGTACAATGGATTGCAATCCTAATATTCCTGACTATGCAGAGCTATCCTTAAGTAGTTTTCAGTATATATTAAAATAGTTTAGAACATTTAATGGTTCAGTTAATTTTTTGTTAAGTTAAATTTTATTTTTGCTATAATGAAATCTTTTTTTTATTTTGTGTTTTTTGGGTCAGGTTTCGACCAAATACTAGAGAACTGTGGAGTTACAATGCAGTTGTTGCTGATTCCAGGCTTCCCTCATCTCCAGATATGCAATCCCGATGTAGTATTCTAAGCCCGGAACTTGCACTTCCAACAGGATCGAAAGCTCTAACCACCAGGTCTCATGCAGCTTTGCACATTCTAGGTATAAATTTATGGTTGATGAATCAGAAAGCTGAAAAGTAGTAGTAAATGTACTGTGTGTCTGTGTATACACGTGTGTGTGATCTCACTTCCTTCTCGTATGCCTGAGCCAGAGACAGAGCATTAGTATGCCTTTCTATTAAAAAAATAGCTTATTAGCTTCTCTGTCTCTCATTTATGTTTATTTTTTTTAGAGGGTTTGGTCTCCAGGCCACATTTAGGGATGAGTGACCCAGGCGACTGCCTATGTTGCTGATCTTTGGGAGGTCAGGCTTGGAGTGCTATTTTTGTTGTTAGCGACAAAAGGGAAAATAGAATGTTTGAAGTAAAATGTTTCAGGTATTCCACAGAGAATAATTTTTCAGTAGCCACCTAGAATGTTCTAGATCTTTTTAGAATTTCATGGAATATTCCATACTTTCTGAGAACTAGGTTTTCCTCTAATCTCTGTTTGATCTAAGTTTGGCAATGTTTGATCATAATCTTTTCCCCCTTACGTGAGGGCTTTTCCTCCTTAGATCACCATTGCTTGTGTTTATCAGGTTCTGTGGACATCAAACAATACCTTTCTTTTCAGGGAAGAATCTCAGTCAGTGATGGGTACAGTGAAAACAGTGTCCCTTTCACTTCAGCATATTCATCTGGATCTGCTGGAGGTAAATCCTCAGAAAAGACCTATAAAGAGAGAGCCCATTTTTCTTAGGAGCCTACTCAGATCCTAGTCCATTTGTACTGCAGAAGCAGAACTCCGCTGCACAGGAATCTAAGCACTCCTTTTCTAAGACAATGATACCTAGAACTTCTTTGGTACCATCTATAGCAATTATCCCCCAATTTTTTTGGTCTGCATCCTTCCTTACCTAGTCCGTGCTCCTCCCAGGAGCCGAAGATGAGATTGCAGCCAGGAGTGGGAGCAGAGCTGGGACCTTGGGGCCAAAGCTGGGGCTGAGCTTGGGGACAAGGTGGGGCAGTGCTTCCTCCAAACCCCATGTGGAGACTGGCACAGGCCCTGCCACCCCCCCCCCCAAATGTTCTTTCATGTCCCTATGTGGGTGTATGCACCCCACAATTGGAGTCCATTGGTATATACCTACATTGTCCTTCAACATAAAGACATCCTTGGTACTAGGTAAATGGCATGTGTCTTAGGCACTGTGGATGCCTCCTTAAGACATCTTCATCAATATTCACTATATCTATTAAGAATGATCTGCTTGAACAGCTTGTGTCCTTGGTATTGACAGCAGAATGTGGCCCATACCTCAAACTTACCCGGTCCCACAGCAATTCAAATATTTGAGAGTTCCTTGTTTTGGATAAACGAGATTTCCCTTTTTAGTGGAATAACAAAAGAATTTGGTGCTGGCGAAAGTATGTTAATTGAGCTTGGTTGTTTCCCTGATTCTGCTTGGTTCCTCAACACCTTTGGAGCGTGGGGGGGCTGCCATGCTTTATGAAGAGAAATTTTCCGTGACTCATAGATTTTGATCTAGAATTCCGCCTACTCACCAAATTTCTTCCTCCTACCTTTAAGAAAAGGAGTTGCATCAAAGATGGACCTATGTCCTGGTGACCTGCTTCAAGTGCAAGTGCCTCTGGTTCTGTACAGTTCTGTTCATTGGATATACTGGGATCCTTGGATAACATATCCGTCGTTTTCAAGGTTTATAGTGTGTCTTCTGGAGACTACAGATGAATCAATTTTCTTATTCTGTCTATCCCTCAGCTCCCTCAAGCTCAAAAATCCTTTGAGGAACAGGAAGCTAGAGTGAGGAACAGGAAGCTAGAGCACATAAGAACGCTATGCCTAATACAAGTATTCCTTCTTCCTCAGATGAGGGAGTTATGCCTCCTTCACATTCTATAACTGATGATTTCTCAGACTTCCATGAGTTAATGAAGTCATGCTCTTTACGGATCCCCATGTAGGAAGTCAGAGTTGCAGAATAAACTTGTTCTTTGAATGCTGGTACCTACGTGGATTCCATACTTGGGTTTGTATATGCTAGAGCTGGAAATGTTTGTTGTAGTCTCTGTCAGTTTGCATGCTGTGTGTGGCCCACCTGATTGTGTTCTAGGTCATATGAGGCTGCATGGGTTGACACCCACTCAGTTCCCTTTTACTGCTGCATGGCCAGAGTTAGAATGCTTCTCGCTTTGCAATCTGCATAGATAGAAAAAAGATTTGATTCACAGTTGTATTACACAGAGTTTCTGAAAATTTGTTAGTTAGAAAGTTCTTAGTGTAATTCGTCAATGTCATCAGAGTACAGTTGAGAGTCTCACTCATTCCAGGGGACTGTGTTCTCACAGGTTAAGTGCAAGAACTGTGCTCTTGCACATACTCTTTCTTGGTTATTGACAAACATCAACACTGCCTCTGCTCTTTGGATGAGGCTCACATTGTTGCTAGGTGTTCAATCTGCCACCACTCCTCCTCTATGCAGGCCCGAAGAACTGAGATTGTGAAAACATCTCCTGGAAGAGGTGATGTATCCATGTGCGCACTCCGCAGTGGCACTGATGGATGTACTAGAATGCCCGGGTGCACTGATGATGCTTTCTTCCATCACCAGAATGTCACAAGTAGTACTTGACAGAACTCCAAAAGATCCATAAAAAAGCATTGGCATGGGCAGAAAATGGAATTCACCAAGTGACACCCCCCCCCCAATACCTCCGATCCATCACCCGTGTAGAATTCCCTCCCTGATCGGATAAACCAGGTGAGAATTCATCTACTGACCCCAAAGGTCCTGCTCCGAAGAGATCTAAGATGGACAGGAAAACCACATTCGGCAACTGAAAACAGCATGTGTCCAGTCCCTTCACTCCTGTCCACTGTACCAGGTCCATCGGGCCCATTCTAGCTAGCACCAAGCATATCCCCGGTACGCCACATGCCAGGCAGGCTGTCAGCACTGATGCAGGCAGCAGAATTGTTTGGACTGATAGCATGCTCCCCTTCTCAGTTCGGAGTACTTAATCAAGCAGCCTTCTCCAGCAGGTGGACTGCTATTCCTACAGGCACTGCCCCAGCCAAGACCTAGGAACCTGACATAGGTTACTTCAGCTCCTCTGGTACTGAAGGCTTTGGAGCAGTATAAAGACTTGGGATGGTCTTCGTATCCAGGACTGTCACTGGTACACAGCCCACTGTACCCTATTGGCACCACTGTGATCTGTACCGCGGCCAAGGAGCACCGCTGCCTTTGTATGGGCCTTCTTCCAAATTTACTCCTTCAGTCTGTGAGGACCTGCTTTGGAGCACTATGCTCTCAGCGCCACCAGTAGAGTCCAGAGCATTGTCATCTCTGGACAAAGTGCTTATTTCTCCCACTCTTTCTCTACCAGATGACCAAGGACCCTTCACTCCTGGCAGAGGCTGTAAATGATCACAAGTGCGAGTTCCTGGATATTTTGCGTCTTATAGGGGATCATCACGGATTGCTCAAGCAATCTGTCACATGCCAGCATCATGTGCTCCAGTACATGGGAATGGGAGGAGAAATGCCAGTTACTCTGCTACAGACATAGACTTGCTTTTTCTCATCCGCAGCTCTACTCCCTAGTGATGCTGTCTGGCTCAATTTATAGGTGCCTATATCACGCAGCTCTATGGGCCCTCTGGTATCTCTGATTGGTCGAGGGTGGTCACCTGACCAGCCAGAGCCCCTGGCAGCCGGGCTAGGCAGCTCTAGAGGCCCTTCAGCGGCTCTGATTGGTTGAGGGACGTCACCTGATCCATCAGAGCTCCGGTAGACCAGCTAGGCAGCTCTGAGCCCTTTGGCAGCTCTGATTGGTCGAGGGAGGTCACCTGACCCGGTGCAGTCCCCCAGACTCCCCTACTCCTCTCATCAGGCGGAAAGTATATTCTTCCATGCACCTGCACTTACATGTAGCCAGCTATCAATCATTTTGGCTATGTATGACTTCAGGTTATACGTGTGGTTGAATTCCAGGCCCCCTTAGTGGAGGAGAAACCAGCACAGTTCCAAAACCTTATTACAGAGGACCAGCTGGTAACTAAGGTCACACTTCAGGTGTCTGTGGACGCAACTGATAGAGCAGCATAGGTACTTGCTTCAGGGTTCATACTCAAGAGAGACTCCTGGCTCCAAATCTCAGGATTCCCAGTAGAGATCCAAACCATCTTGGATGACAACCCATTTGACAATGAGAAGGTCTTTAGTGACAAGACTGACAAGAGTTTTCATTCCCAAGCAATCCTATAATTTCTCTACACTCCAGCCCCATCCACTATCAAAGCAGGCCATTTTTCAGTCAACATTATTATTCCATGCAGCCTCGCTACCAAGCTTTCCCTCCATTCCAGCAAGACAAACTGTGCCCTGAAAATGGTCTCAACAACCTAAATTCTGTTACTTCTTCCTGTATTTCATTTACCTCTCAGCAGTGTCCCTCCAGACATCCTTTTTTACTCCTACATAGAGAGCTGTGGACTCAGCCCCAATCCTCCCTCAGTATTCCCAAAAAAGCAGTAATGGAGGCACATGTATGGATGGGCATGTAGTCTCGTGATGAGAGTCTTGAGAGTGGCTGCCCAGGAGTCCAGGTGGGCACCGATAAGTTAAGGGATTGGGTCGGTACCAGGATGGCCTTCCCTTAGTTTACGCATATGCCCAAACTGGCAAAGGGCTTCCATAGCATATGGATAGTGTGATGTCATCAGCAAGAGCTAGTTGTCCAGGTAAGCAAAAACTGAATGCCCCAGTGTCATATTTGCACTGCCATCATGGTGAAGACTTTCATGAAAACTTGATGAGCAATGACAATTCCAAAGGGAAGTACCCAGAATCAGTAATGTGATTGCTCCACCATAAAGCAGAGAAAACTGCAGTGGGTGGGATAGATATCCATGTGGAAGTATATATCCTTCATATAAAGAGCCTCGAACCTTGCTCCAGAAAAAGGGATGGAATGATTTGCACACAGTCCAGAATGGGGGTGAAGGTCTTCCTCTTTTCTCAATATGAGGATATAGGGGAAGTAGAAGACATGACCCTGATGTCTGCATGGGACTTGCTGTATTGCTCCTTTGTCTAGGGGTGTGGAGGCCTTCAGCTGGAGAATGTCCAGGCAGATGGGGTGTCCCTCTTCTTCAAATGGTGAGCAGCATGTTGGGAAATTGTGAAATTCTATAAGCTACCACTTTGCATCGTGTTGAGTACCCATTGATTGGTGGTAATCTTGCTCCAGTTGTTGGCAAATGGAGCAAGACAGATCCCACAGAGTTTCCCTCTTCTGCTCCAGGGACACCATCGGACAAGGCTGATGGGGATGATCATCTTCTTCCCTGGACAAATAGATCTGTGTTATACTTTCCCCCCCTTCCTGCTTCTCTTGCAAATAACTCTATAAGGTGAAGCAAGACTGGGAAATCCTCCTTTCTGGCCCCACCAGTACAGGTTCACAGAGCTTCTCTCCTTTTCATTCTTCCCACCAATATGCCTTCCTCCTCTCTGGGATTTCCTCACCCAACAAGGGTGCTAGATCTGCCAACCCACACTGGACCCTCTTCATCTCACAGTTTGGTATTTGGATGTGGCTAGGAAAAAGAACAGGTGCACTACTGTGGTAAGGGGGTACTTACTAATAGTCAATGTTCCTCCACCAAGGCATGTTACCAAGCCAAATGGTGCTGCTCTATGGAGTGGGTGGCAAGTAACCACCACATCTTGAACATAGTATCCATTCCAACTATTCTAGAATACCTATTTATCCTCTGTCATTCTGGCCTTGCCTGCTCCCCAGTCTGGGTACAAGTGGCAGCAGACAGTGCTTTCCTTTCACTGGTGGGTGGTGTCTCCAATCACAGCTTGCTGCTTCTATTTCAACTATAGCATTTCTACAGCCTTCTCAACATCTTTCCCTTTGATAAGGATACCTGTCACCCATGAGACTGTAATCTTGTCCTCTTGGCACTCACCAAACAGCCCTTTGAGCTTCTAGTCACGAGTTCACTCACCCACTTACCAATAAAGGTGATTTTCTTAGAAGCCATCATGTCTGCCAGATGAATCAGTGAATTGGCAGCCATGATGGCAGACCTGCCATTCTCAGTATGCCATAGGGATAGTCTTCCTACGACTGTATCCCAAGACACTTCCATCAGGCCATGTACCCTATGTTTGCTCAACATGTGTCCTTTTCCTGCCTCTAGTCAGAAACAAGCCCTTCAGGATCTTGACAGACAACGTAGCTTGTATGTTCTGAATCAACCAATAGAGAGGGGACAGATTGACTTCTCTTTGTGCCAAAGCATTAAAACTCTTGAACTAGTGCTTAGTCATCTGCTTACTAACCTCTGCTACTTATGTCCCAGGGTATAAGATATGATGACCAATAATCTCAGCAGGTACTTCTATCAGGATTGCAAATGGGAGTTGGACTCTCAAATAATCCTGAGTTAGGAAGTTCTGGAAACAGACCTCTTTGCCACTATTACAACATGAAATGCAAATGATTTTGTTTTATGGAGGGGTAGGGTGATTAGGCCCTCACTCATTGGGAAATACCTTTCTTGTTCCATGGGTGAGATGCCTTTTATATGCATTTCCTCCACCACCCCTGATTGTGGGTGATGAATTAAAAATAAGCATAACAAGGGTAAATAAGATTAATAGTTCCCTCATGTCCTAAACAGATCTGGGGTTCTTACCTAATTCACCCAGTTGTTTGTCTGGCAGGCATTCTTCCATCCATTCCTCATCTCCTTTCTCAAGATGCTAGTTGAATGTTTCTCTCCAATGTGAAGATGCTTTGTCTGAAAGATTGGCTTCTTGATGGTTCACAGGAATAAAGGCTTCCTATTTAGAGGAAGTACAATAGGCATTATTGACAAGTACTACAGGCATTATTAATCATTCCTTTCGACTATTTTGGACTACCTTCTGGAGTTAGACAAGATTATCTGAGTTTCATCAGGGTATACCTAGCAGCCATAAATCTTTTTATTCCTTGGTTGAGTAATTCCCAGTTTTTCATTCATCCCACAACTGAAGTTTCTCAGAGGATTGGGTAACTTTCTCCTTCTACTTAAGGAGCTGACTCCCAATTTGGGATTTAAATCTAGCATTTAAATGTTTTATGAATCCTCCCTTTGAGCCAATAGTTCCCTATTCCCTCATTAATTTATCTTTGAAGTCTGCATTTCTTGTGTCTGCCACCTCTCCTCAAAGTGTTGATGAAATAAGAGATCTAATGATGAGCCCCCATTTGTGATACATTTCAAGAACTACGTTTCTTGATATCCATGTCTAAAACTTTTAACCAAGGTATCATCTGAGTTTCACAGTAACCAAGTTTATCCATCTTCTGATCTTCTCCTGCAAACCTCATCAGTCCAGGAGGATGCTGCATTTCACTTTTTGGATATTAGAAAAGCATTAGGCTTTTATCTGGACAGAACCAGGTCATTTAGGAGTTCATCCAGACTGTTGGTATCCATTATGGATAGGTCTGAAGGTTCAGCAGTTTCCACCCAAAGATTCACCAGGTGAATTTCTGATTGTGTTATATCATGCTACTAATCTGTTGACATTCAGCCTCCTCTTAGAGTGTTGACCTCCTCCATGAGGTCTCTCTACCTGATGTGGCAAATCAGTCCACTCTGTCCCTGTGGGTCCTGTGCTTTGTCTTGCTAAGGGCCCAGGCAAGCCCTGTCTGCCCCTGGTTCTGGGCAGTTGTTACTCCGCTGTCTGCACAGAGTAGGAGGGGGAAGGGGCTTGGGCCCTCCCTCTACTCCAAGCCCCAGCCTAGGGGCCCTAGGAAAGGCAGCTGTATGCTGCTGATACTGCCACCAGCAACAGTTCCTTCCCCTAGGCTATTTCCCCCTCTTGGTGTTCTTTTACCTCTCTTCGTCCTCCTTCAACACTCCTCTGCTCCTCCAACACTCCTCTGCTCCTCCAACACTCCTCTGCTCCGCCCACAACACTCTTGCTGGGGCCAGGCTTTTTTATCAGTTGGCCCCTGATTGGTATCAGGTGCCTCTAATTAGCCTGAACCACACCCTGCTCAGTTTGTAGGGAACAAAGCCAGGATCATTCTGGGGCTTATATATCTGCCCTCAATGACTCTCCTGCTTCCCTCTGGCCCTGGTGTCTCACACTGATCATACATGTTTGTGTTCTGGACGTTTGCAAGGCTGCGCCTTGGATGTCAATACATATCTTTTCTAGAGATTATGCAATAGTCTAGTATTCAAGATCTGATGCTGCATTTGGAGATGCAGTCTTGTCATTTTTGGATGTGACTCCAAAACTGCCATCTGCTGCTGTGTGTGCTGCATGGTGGACGCATAAAGTGAAGCACCTATGGGGGTGCTACTCAGGTAAGAATAATAATGTCTCCAGGATAGTACTAAAATGTTAAAAATAAATAAGATTATCTTCCAACAGCCAGAACTGAAAGAATAGTTACTCACCCTGCCTGGTAATGCTCCACTGCGTGCCTTCCTTCCCCTCTGTTTTGGCATTTCCTTTTGGGACTTTGTGGTAGAAAAGAAACTGAGGGCAGTTTGTCCACACAGTCCTATGGCTTGGTGCAGGAAGGAAGTAGGACACGTGCAGGTCAGCTGGGTACTGCTACAAAGAATCTTTGATCAAAGGCATATTGGGTAAGCACATCTGAGGTTGAGCATCCCGGGGTGCACACATCTTGAACTCCATGTACTACACAGTGTGAGTAACCTTTCTTTCAATTTTAGCTTTCTAGCTGTTGGGAAAACAGTCTTTTATTTATTTATTTATTTATTTATTTATTTATTTATTTATTTATTTATTTTTAATGTCTTAGTACTATTATGGAGATAGAATTATGGATAGAAAAACTCCATTTAAGAAACTCTTGTTTAGTCTGTTGGCTTTCTAAGTTTTTGTTTATAATTACCTTTCCAACATTTGTAGGCTTTTTGCTAAACGTATTTATTAATGATTATCAAAATGAGTATCTTCCATTTCAGTCTTACTGCTGTTGCTATCAGTGTTTAAGTTGTGAGTGAGCCACTTCAGTGGTTAGAATAGAATAGAAAAGTGGTCTTGGAAATGTGTTTTGAACAATCTACAAAATACAGACTAAATGTTGTTTGTTGCAACCTCCAGAAGATAGGAATCCTCTCCTCACATATGCCTCTTCAGAAATACCTTTATGATCCAACAGTAAAAGGTACTTTCTGGTATAACAGATTCTAGGGGAGAGATGAGATCTGTTACGAGGGGGAAATCACCTACACACACATGCTGTTGTGTGTGTGCATGAGTGCATTACACACACACCAGTTGCGTGAGATGGGACATGTCATGACTGTTCCAACTGTCTGATATGTAGGGTCTTAGAATCAAAATTCACAGGTAAACAGAATTTCCCTTTTGTGATAGAAAGCTGACCAATCTGGTGGACAAAAAGTATAACATTCAGCTTGACCAATTCAAACAGGATTTAAGGTGTACATTTTTAACAGTGAGGATAATTAGCCACTGAAACAACTTAATATGGAATCTTTTTGTTTTCTATTATTTGAAACTTTCACATAAAGAGCAGATGTCTTTCTAAAAATATGCTCCACCTCAGCCACAAAATGTGGGCTTGTTGCTCAAATTACTGGGTGAAATTCTGTGGCATATGTTATACAGGTCAGACTGTATTATTTTAATGGTTCCTTCTGACCTTAAAATTTATGAATTTATGAAAAACATTTTCCAGCATTATCCCTCCACTGAAACCTTCCATTGAGTGTGTCATCTTTTGTACACAACTTGGGACAGCTCCAGTGGTTTCAGGGCACTGCAAGGGCTGTTGGTCTTGTCCTCTTAACAGATTGCCAGATGTCAGTCTCTACTCTCAGAAGTTGTCATATTGTTTCTAGCTCTCTCGTGTATTTATATTCACCTGTTTGACTTCTTTATATTTTCCCTATGAAGTAGAGAGCTTTCACATATGTCTCCTCTGTGTTCCATATGTTTCTTATTTTTCAGTTTCTTTTTCTCCGTCTGTTGGTGTGGCGCTATGCGCTCAGGTACAGATGGAGTCAGTGACAATGTGACCACGACTGACAGATAGAATAAAAGTTGCTTTATTATAGGGGTACAGTGCTCACATCCCTTCAGCAGCTGGGGACCCCACTACGGCAGCGAACCCGCTCCTGGGTGCTGTTTCCAAGGCACCGGCTGAGCAGCCTCCATGGTCCACTGGAGAAGTCCAGCGTGCATTGGACATTCCCCTGAATATATCCCCTCGCCGCGTGGCGGCGGCCGGCGGGGCTAAAGAGTAACTGTGGGATACACACACATATACACGTAGCCTTAGGTTGTTACAACATACCTACATAAAGATTACAAGATGAACATTTGCTGTAAACAAGTGACTGTGCATGCCATCCGTTATTCAGCGTATGGACCAGGCACATAAACAAGTAGCTACGCATATCCTCAGGCGCTTAGCTTATGGCCAGGGCACATAGCGGTCAGAGTGGGGATGCCACTCTCTATACCGCACAATGGTCTTCCGCAGTGTCCCTTACAGTTCGGTATATTATGGACCTCTGATTGGAGCATTCCCTGAGAAATGGAATTCCTTGCCCCATCGAGACCCCAAAAAAGCAAAAACAAAGTTGAGGCATGGACCTATAAGTGAGCTTCCCTTCCATTCAACCTCTGAAGGAGAGATTTGCTTTCATTGAATGAAAGCTTCCAACTGTAGCCTTATTAACTTCTAGTTTATGATTGATTGGTTTGATATTGATTGGTTTATAGTTGATTATTGATAGATTGGTTTGATATTACAGTAGTGACTTGGGTTATTGGCCTCCTAAATGAGTATAGTATCATGATAGCAGGGTGAGAGTCATCCTTAGGAATATCTTTAGGTTTGGAGACTGTAGGAGTACATGAGGAATAATGACCCTAGCTAGCTGATATATGTACAAGTTCTCAATCTGGTGGATTTATCACATCCACTGAGCAGATAAACAGTGCCTCATATGCTGAAATACAACAGCAGATAGTGTATGCAAATTGTTTAGCCCTTTGATTAGCATATCGGATGCCTCCTGTAGGGGGACCCTAAAATGTCAGTTTTTGTCTTACTCCTCTTCACCATTAATGGTTGTCATCCTACTATCTTCACATGCATTCCCCTCACTCACACATCTTTTATCCTGAGTTATGCTAACACCTGCTGAGGTTCATACATGTGCATGAATTCCAACTCTTTCTTCTTCCAAGCCCCACTGGTTTTGGAAGAACTCTTCTTGCAGTATGCCAGGAGACTGAACCAGTATTCCTCTGCATTGCCCTCAGAGGCTTAGAGATGCCTCCATTCTAGGTACACAGAGAAGCAAAACTGATCAGTCATTCTTGTAGGGATTATTAGGAGAAAATTAGGCTGTGAGTAATTTTTCCATTCTTTCATAGTATTTACAGTTCAGAAGTTGCAGCATTGCTCTAGCACGAGCCAGAAAATACAATTGATTTGAAACTGAATTTGCAAAACAAACTAGTGTGCTTTCATTGTGATTACTGAGAAATGCAAATAGTAAAGCAGTAAGATAAGGTGACCATGCATAACCTTTTATGGTGACCATGCATAACCTCTGATGGTGAGCATGCATAACCTTTTTAAAGCCATGTCTAGTATGTGAATTCTTGAGTGCCCTCACATGGTACTATACCTTAGACACTCTAGTCCAGGGTAGGCAACCCCCGGCACGCGTGCCAACAGTGGCACACGAGCCCATTCAGAGCGGCACTCGGCATCCTCTGTGGCGCCACAGAAATTGCCACTCCTGCCATCACAAGACACTCCAAGTGGCTTCTTTCAGGTGCAGCTGCAGTGCGGAGGTCCCTACCATGGCCATACCCCAGGCATGCCATGTAAAGAAGTCACCCAGAGCGGCTCCTCTCTGTGGTGTGCTGCTGCCAAAAGGAGTCACTCCAAGCAACTTCTTTCCATGGCGTGCCTGGGGATAGGGGTCCCCAAGCACGCTGCCGAGAGGAGCCACTCCAGGTGGCTTCTTTCCAGAAGTGGGCCATCGGCACCAGCTGAGGGTTGAGGAGGAGGGGCCGGCACAGGGGTCGGCAAAGGTTGCCAACCCCTGCTCTAGTCTCTATAAAGGAGTACATCCTTTCTCCCTCCCCCAATCTGCTTTAGTTCTCCTCTTCTGCCTCAAAAAGCAGAAGGGAACATCTCTCATGCTAGTTAACTCACGTGTTTTTCCAAACTCGTATGCACATGTCATAGATCATAGGGTTAGAAGGTACTGCAGGGGCCATTTAATTTAACCTCTTGCACATATGCTGGATTTGTTGAGTGTAAACTATCCAAGATAGATGGCTATCCAGCCTCTTTTTGAAAACATTCAGTGAAGGACATTCCATGACTTTCCTAGGCAGTTTGTTCCATTGTCCTGTTGTTCTTACAGTTAAGGTTTTTCTTGAAATTTAATGTAAATCTGCTATGCTGTTACTCATTGCCTCTTGTCCTGCGCTCTGTGGCAAGAGCGAACAATTTTCTCCAACTTCTTTATTGTAGCTTAAGTATTTGAAGACTCCAGTCATGTTCCTCTGTTATCTCCTCTTTCCCGTACTAGACATAAGCAGTTCCTTCAGCCTTCATTCATATGGCTTGCAGTCCCTCCCTTTGATCATTTTTGTTGCTAGCCTCTGGATCATTTCCAGTTTATCTACCTCCTTTCTCTACAGCAGTGTCCAAAATTCGACACAATACTCCGAGATCTAATCAGCCCAAATAGAACAGTACTATCAGCTCTTATGACTTGCATGCTTTGCCTTTGTTAATGCAGCCTACACTTGCATTTTGTTGATTCGTGCTGAGGTTATGCTGCCCAAGCCTGTTATCCCCCGTTGTGGATTTGTGCATTTGTCTTTTCTTCCCGAAGGTAACCCCTTACATGTCCACCATCTAGTGTTCTTCAAGGAGTTTCAGTATCTGGCCCTGTGTCTCATTTCCAAGGTATTCAATCCTTGGACCTGCAGAGGCTTGAGGTTACAGGCTTATCAGACCTCTGAGGCCCTAAAGCCAAAATATTTATCCTTAAACCAGAGTCTGGTACATGTGCAGGGCATCCCTATTTTTTGCTCAGATCCTTGACTTCTCAGCCTCCTAGGTGCTTGCTGCATATTGGGCTGTAGAATCTGGGTTTAGTTTCATTACCTGCTGCCAGTGGCATCGTCTCATGTCAGTGCCCTTTAGCAGCACTGTTTCTGAAGACGGTCTCATAACCTGACTCTGGCATTGATGGCAAACCAACTATCCCGGCACCTATTCCTTTCCTAGTAACAGATACACGCAAAAAGGGTACACTGTTTGCTTCTGTGCCAGTGACAATGCTACTTCTTAGACCTGGCTTCTACCGCCAAAAGAATTTCTTTCTAAAGTAAGGTGAAAAGGAAACATTTTAGTAAGAGAGAACTTTTAAGAAGAAAATGAAGCATTCTCACTTTTCTATACCAACCTTCTTAGTTCGGGAGCCATTGCTGCCAAATCAATCTGAACAGTTTTCTGTGCAGGAAAAATTGGCACGGATGTTAAAAGATCTCTCTCTTCTTTTAGTAATCTGTATTTCCATGCCTTAGTCCTATACCTCTGGCACCAATCCTGGCATCCTTCTCTTGAAAGTACAACCTGTTTTCCAGCGCCCTGGCCAGATTTGCTCTCTTATGGAAGTAGTAGGAAGCCGACTGGGTTCATTTTAAGGCAGGTTCACAGGTCCCAAATGCCATGCACTGTAACTCAGTACATTTCAACCCATTTTCCATTGTCTCCCAGATGTCTATTTCCTGAAAGTAGATATTTCAAGATCCTATACAGTTGCTTACATGGCTTATTCGTATAAAAATCAATTCAGATACTCATTGAGTCAGCTAAGCTTGAACTGTGGGCACTGTCTGACTCCCAGTCTGGGGGAGATGTCCCCACTTCCATGGCTCTAGTGAAAGCACCATAACTATAGGCACCAGTGCTAACTGTTTTGGATCTACAGATTATACCTGTTTGGTTTGCTATCCCTTTCAGGGATCTGATGCTTCCACAAGTGGATGAGTGGGATGTGAGATATTTTGAAAGAAGAATGCCCCTTAGAACACGGACCCCTGTGTGGGTATATTGTAGATAACATCTTAACCAATGAAAATTGGTGTGTGTTAGACACATCACGATCTACTTCAAGGGCATGCTTGGCTATAGTACAGTCCTCACCCACGTACTATCCATACTATCCTTACCCAGTTTTAAGTTCCATAGAGGAGATTCTTCTCTCTTCACAGAGGAGATTCCAATCCCTTTCAAGATCCACCTATTGTAGAAGGCTTTAGCAGCAATAAAGGAGCAAGCATCCTCAGCATTCTTCAGTTGGGACCACTTCATCTGTCTGTAAGAAGCAGATTTGATGGTGCACCCTACAAACAAACACATTTCTTTCCCATATAATTCCTTTATGTTCTCTCCTTTAAGTCCTCATCTGTCCTTTTACAAGATTGCTTCCAGTTGTTGGATCTTGAAGACTATCCATGGCACCCATTTTTTCCCAGTTTTGGTACCAGGTCTCTTCACAATTCTCCTTCCCCCCATCTTCAGGAAAGCTTGTCATAAAACGGTCTTCCTGGAAGAATTTGAGGTGATCCTGTCAAAGGAACCATAGAATAAGTATTACTAGAATACCAAGAAAAGGGATTTTGCACTTGTTTTTTTCTCATCACCAAGAAAATAAAAGGCCTGAGAAACAGTCTAGGTTCTAGACTTGAAGAACATGAACAAATAAGATAATCAAGAACTTGAAGTTCAGGATAACCACTTTAGGGGTTCTCAGTCCTTCACTGCATCATAAGCTGACTGGTTTGCAGCTCTCAATTTATAGAATGCATACTTCTGCTTTTCAAGGGAACAGAATGCAAGACCTGTACAAATGGTCTTTTAAAAATATGTAAGTAATGACATCTTTCACTGATGGGCCGTGCAAAGATAGATCTCTTTGTGGCAAGAGAAAAATAGAGGCCTTTCTGTTGTACCAGATTGACAGGGAAATGTCACTTGGTCACATCAGCAATAATATTTAGAGCTCCTAGAGCTGATCAAGGAAACACCTTACCCTACTTCCTCTTCCCTCCTTATCCTAAAGTGTTGATCAGTTGGAGAATCTAAATTCCAGATCATCTGACTGCTTGGAAGATATTTTCATAATCTGTATAGACTGTTTAATGTTTACAGTGTGCTGGTAATTCTCCTTCACTCAAGGAAAGGCATCTACCATGAAGTGTTAGAGACAAAAATAGACATTTTACACCTCATCCACTAATAAGAACTTGACTCCATCAAAGGTTGAATTGTGAGCAGTTTTAAGTTTTCTGTTTTTGAAATCAAACATTTTGTGTTGTGTGTCTCATCTCACAGTGCACCTAGAAGCCATTTCTGCATATCAATAACATGTTAAGGCAGATCCATACTTCCACAGTCACTAGATTTTTAAGATCTGATCAGTTCTTTTTTCTCAGGCCTTTCCTGAGATAAAAACCTAGTACTAACAAAACTAATGGGCTCTCACTTTGGAGCCCCTTTAAACACTCTTTCCTGTAACACTTCTCTTAAAAATGCCTGTCTAAATGCCAGCTCTGCCAAGTTCTTATAGGTGAGTCACAAAGATAACATGATCATAAAGCTCCAGCTGATCTCTATGCCTGAACTGACGTCTGATTTTCACATCAGTGTTTTTTCCTCTCTGTACTTTTCTCAAGACTGCAATCTTATCCTGAGGAAATATGGCTGCACACTTTAGACTTAAAAAGAACATTATGATAAAGATAAAGATAAAAACTATTAGGAAGTCAAACATGTTCTTTGAACCTTATGGAGAAGGATGTTAGGCATAACCTTTGTCTGTGTATACCTGACAAATACAGGAGTTTTGGTTTAGGAGAAGTTTCTGTATTTCCAAATTTGCTTTGTTCCAATTCTCTGTCTCAGTTCCAAAGGACCCAGCTTCAGCTGGGAGCTAGCAATCTTCCTGCCATAGAGCTGCAGGAGCATATCACCTGTCAGAGACTTTGAGATTGGCAAAGCTTTTCAACTGTGAGGGTATACCTACCTGCATCTCAAAGTCAGTCTCACAGCCTGGGTAGACAGGTTTCTGCTAGCAGAGCCCAGGTAAGTGTGCTGAAAATTGTGATGTAAACATTCCAGCTCAAGCTGGAGCTTGGACTCTCAAACCTATGGGGTCAGGTGGGTTTCAGAGCCCAACCTGCAGACCAAGGTGGAATGTCCATGCTGCTTAACATGTTAGCTCAAGCTTCCATGATGTGAGTCTGTCTACCCAGGCTGCAAGGCTCACTGCCAGCTGCTGGGTAGACATACCCTGAGAGACCTCCCAGAAAGCTGGGAAGCTCTTTGCCATGTAGTGTGCTGTTAGCAGTGCCTAGAGACGACTTCAGCTGTGGAGCTTTGATCTGGAACATTTTACTTTAGCACATCAGCATTTTCCTACGAAACTTAATTTTGCAAGAAAAATTCTGACCAGCTCTATTTTTAAGCAACGACTCTCTCAAATAGATTAGAAGTGTATAAAACCGGTACTGTAGCTAGGATGCCATTTCCTACAACTAGTTTTTTACAGGTAGTTTCTCCAGCCTGATCTTACTGTTGAGTTTTGGGACATTTGATAGGAGCAGGTAGAGACTGAATTCTACCTCCAGCTAGGGCCGGGGTCGGGGGCTGGCTCCCGCTGGTAGCGGCAGCTCCGGGTGGGCCGACCCACTCTCTTCCTGGCTAAGGCCGGGGCGGTTCCCACCGGCGGGCGGCCTCTGGTTCCCCAGCTCCCACCAGCAATGGCAGCTCTGGGCGGGCCCACTCCCCTCCAGCAGCCCTGCCCAGCAGGGTGTGGGGCCAGGAGCCGCAACATGCAGCTCTTCTGGCCCCAGGCTGCGCTGGGGAGGCAGGGCCAGCTGGGGAGCCTCAGTGGCGCCGTGTTTGTTTGCCAACCCCTAGAATAATGTGTATATAAGGCTGTTGCTGAGAGGTTATATGTCATTCGCCATATAACAAATTTAGTCAAATATTTCCTAGTTCATTGAAAACAAGCTAGCCTTCAGTGGTAGGCACATATATTTTACCATAGTGGTTTCTCCAGCCAAGCATAATTGAAGGTAAGGTGCTTTTCTTTTGCTACAATATGTTTATGTGAGGGACTAGATGGTGATGCTGCTGACGCTTTTACTCCTTTGGAGCTTTATAGTTTTCATCACAGTACCACTTATTATGGTTTCCAGTTACAGAATTGAATTTTTCTTTTTTTCTTTCAGGTTGTCTTGATACATTGGCTGCTATGCAGGACTTAAAAATGGGTGTAGCAAACACAGAGGAGGAGACTCAAGCAGTAATGAAAGTTTATTCCAAGGAAGATTATAGTGTTGTTAACAGATTTGAAAGTATGTACTCAGTGTAGTTTTGCTGCATAAACATAGATTTCCATTCCACAAATCTGGTTTTATATAGATTTATAATTATTTGTTCCTTGTAGGTCATGGAGGAGGTTGGGGTTATTCAGCCCATTCAGTGGAAGCTATCCGATTCTATGCTGATACTGACGTTTTACTTGGTGGTCTTGGCCTTTTTGGAGGTAGGGGTGAATACACTGCTAAAATAAAGGTAAGAGATTAACTCTTTCAAAACGCGGTGTTTTAAGATTGTGGCTTTAGAAATGTAATTTTGGATTGATATTTGTTGTAATGATTTTATTAATGGGGTGGAAGCCTCCTTATGCACAATTGTAAAGCCTATCTATCAAAAAAAAATACAAAAAAGCCTTCAGAAAAATATGAATCAGGTTCCTCGTGAGGCAGTATTCAATGTCTCATGATGATGGTAGTATGGGGACAGTGTAAAACTGAGAGCTTTGCCACTCATCCTTAAAATTCCATGCAATTTTTTTAAGAATAGGGATATTAGCACTAATAATCTGGCCAAATTTATATTAGGTGGTTACCAGTTATCCCATCTGAGTTGTTCCTGCAGTTTCACTTTTCTCAATGTTCTTACTACTTGTCCTAAATTTCTAAGTAGTGTGTTTTTAGTCATTTTAGTAGGGGGGTTTTTGTTAGTTTTTAGGGTTTTTTAGTAGTGCTACAGGACTCCTTGTTTGTTTTGCTGAACTAGACTAACATGGCTACCCTTTTAGAACCTGTGTAGCTTTTGGAGATCTTCAATGATGGTGGCTGAAATGATTAGAAACTTTGTTCACTGAAGTGCTTTTTATAGCATTTGGGATGAAGGGAGAATTCATTACACTATTTTTGAAGAGGTGATATATGGGTGGTTTTGTTTTCTTAAACATTACAGAATTGAGCTACTAGAAAGCTTTGAAGTTGAACAAGAACATGCTCTCATACTTACAGCAGGGAATGGATGACGCTTATTTTGTAATTTTTTCTAAAAATTTACTGCATTGTTATTAAAAATACTGGCATCAGGACCCCCAAAGCTTAAAACTTAAATAATAGGTTCAGTTATATAAGTTGGTGTTTAACTAAAACACTCTAAAAACTATAAGAAAAATTCTGTTGAGCATCAGGCAATTAAAAAAAAAGGCAATTGAGAACAGCAGTCAGTTAAAATAATACATTTAATTGCCATTTATTTGCTAACCTTTGCAGTAAAATGAAGTGATTTTTTTTGTAATTCTTTCTGATTTTTTAGATTATGTAAAAGTAAACACAACGTAAATTCTCCAGAAAGCTTTCCAGAGATTTCTGGAATCCTTCTTTCCCTTAATGAACAGCGGTAATAAGCTTCAAGAAGGAGGAATGTGATAGCTTCCAAAAAGTCCAGTTCTTTTTCCCAGTCATGACAGAAGAACTCTGTGTAATCAAAATATTTAGTTATGCCGCTGGAATCCCTTCTTCATCTTTCAAATAAGTAGAATTATTAAGAGACTCAGTTCAGTGAAATGTATAGGCTATGATCATTAATAACCTTTCCAGAGGGAAAAACTGAAATTGTGCCAGTATAAACAAACAGGATTGCCACATGGCTTGTATGAGTGTAGAGAATCAGAACTACAGGGGCTCAGTAAGAGAGCTAAGATTCTTCAGCAGTAAAAAGTATAAGTCTATTAAGAAGATAAGAAATTAGTGTACAGATGCTGAGCTCTTGTTGGGCTTATTTGTTTTATTTGGCTAATGATCTAGAATTGGTTTGCAACAGTTGTGTGTCACCAATACATTAATTTCTTGCTTGACATTAAAAGGATGTTGTAATTATACCCAAACCAAGAACTATTAATCCAAGAAATTCAGAGTCAAATTTAAAAGAAATCAAACCTAGTAAAATAGGTTAATTGGTAGTCTTAAAAAAATCTCAGTTCTGCCTCATAGTAACATTATGCAACAACTATAGGACCATTATGATCAGTGCATAATAGTGTTTGTGGTCCCAGGTCAGATTAAACTTTTGGAACTTGAATCTCTGAGGTGATTAAACAAAACAGTTCCCATTAAAATTTTGCTTTAAGGCAGAGTTGGATTTGGAAGGGTGTTCTGCTGTTGTACAGCCATTTCCTTATCTTCCTACTGTTTACAGCTTCAAGAGATTACATGGTATTGTATTTCTTATATAGAATTCTTCCTTCTAATGACTTTCATTTTGAGAACCAATGATTTGTAGAGTATTTGTCTCTGTGGATCACGCTCTAGGTTTGGCTATATATACCTCATAAAAGTGAGGTCACAGTCTTCGAACAACAATGTCTTTTTGGTTGCGCCTGTGTCCTGCATACCTCTGAGGCTTCTTTCTTGATGGCATAAAGAGCAGAGCACCTGCTAACAATTCTCAGCCCTAGTCTTCACTTGTTGCACTTTTTGGCAGCAGTCAACAGGAGATATGCAAGGTATCTCCCATAGCTTTACTAATGCCCGCATACGTCCCCCTACACACTGCACTAAGGTGAACGGCAATGCTGTCCAGTCACCTTAGCACTATGCCATTTCCAGGCTGGAGTTGTTATTGTGAACTCCAGAGCGATTGAGTGGTCTTGACAGACTGCTCAATTGCACCTGGAAGAATGCACCGATGGCGGCAATTTTGCCGCCATCAGTATAGACATAGCCTCACTTTTCTCTTACTGTACATGGCAGTGAAGTAGATAGGGCCTGCCTGCCTGCTTATTACTTCCTAGCCCATTTTCTATAGAGTTATTTCCCTGTAAGTTCCCCCTTCGTTTGTTTTTCTTTTAAAACCTTTCCTTAAATTTATTCCCCTTAAGGACAACAAAAATGTACTTATTGTTTTGTGTCAAAACCACTTTAGTTGTGGATTCAGACCCATCAAGCTTTAAATCCTGTGCTTGTCTTGTGACGCTTTCATTCCCCTTACAGCCAATCATAGCCATTGTCTATTTTGTCAGTGAGAACCATGTGCCCGACTGATGCTTCATCTGACCATCACTTTCCTTAAGCACATGAAAATTCAGGGATACTTGACTGAAATTACATTTTTGGGGCAGTTTGGGAGGAAGGTCACCTCCAGAGCAATCAGCATCAATCTCTGAGTTCCAGTCTGCCAGCTAGAATTTGACTTCCAAGACGGCTTGTGATAAGAAGTCTGACCCAGCACCCATAAAGCCAAAAGTCACAGTAGCCAAGGACCGCTTCAGCACTAATAGCTTCTCTGGCTTTGAAGACCAGAACTGTACTGTGGTAAGATATCAAAGCACCAGACTCACCAAGGTGCCCAATACTGGCCTCCTCTGAAGAAAGGGAAAGTTGAAGCTTAAGAAGAGCTCTTTTTCTTTGCTTGCTTCCCAAGAAATGAGCAGCAGAGTTGTGTGAATAACTAACTTTTTCCCTCCCACAGGCACTTGTGAATTTTTTTTTAATTTGTGGTTCAGGTGGAACCGAAAGCAAAAAAAAAAAAATGTTTTAAATCAATAAATTGAAGACGTCATCAAAACCCAAATTTGATTCATCCCGAAATGAAGCATTTAATTCTTTGAATGATGTCCCTGTGGATGCTCCACTTATGCAGTTGTGTGCCGCGGCACCCTTGATTGGAGATCTTCACAGCAGCATGAGCTCAGATATCAGCACCACTTATATAGGAGATCTCTTGTAATTCTTCTGATTGTACCATGTCACCCCCAACAGTCCTGTCCAACTAGGAATCTTTACCTTGCACACACCAATATCAGGAGATGCTTCCAAACTAGAGCATGTATTTCAGAGTCCTATCTTATCAGCACATGGATGGCAGTGTCCCAATCTGGTCAAAGTGACCCATGCAACTTTCCACTGTGTACCACTCTCCAGAAGTGGGCCCCTTTTTTGATCATTGTGAAAATGAGTTTTCATTCTCCTGTTGCCTCAGTTTCATGACCTCCTACAGCTTTTTGGTTTAATAATGAAGAACAGATGGATGAAATATCAGGTTCCAAACTGCCAGATAAGTAATCTTCAACTTATCCTTAAGATGAGTTATTTCCTTCTAATGACATAGTTTCTTCTGCCCGTGTAGCGGCCCTGGATTATTTCAGAGCTTTTCAAGAGTTCCTGTTTCAAAAATTGCATATACTACCGAGATTGAGATCTCAATGATGGAGAAGGCCCATCAATTATTTGATATCCTGTTCTTGGTGGGTTAGCAGTGCCTAAAAGTGAAGGTATTTTACAGACAGCTAAAACCTGTTGGAGGACTTCCGTTATCCTTTTCACAAATAGCAAACAAGTGGAGAAGAGATACCAAGTGTTACAGAAAGACTTTGAGCAGTTCTAGACAAATCCAGTCCTTGGATCTCTGATGATCTCTGCTGTTTAGGAGATAATTAGACATGTTAGCCCATTAAAAGCTACTTCAAAAACTAAACATCCTTCAAAATTTGTATCTCTTTAGGACGAAAGCTTACTTCTCCACTTTACTACAACTACAGCTAATTACTAACCGCATGAGCTTTCATGGGAGAAAATCCCACTTTGTCAGATGCTTGAAGAAGTAGGATTTTCTCCATGAAAGCTCATGCAATAAATAAATGTGTTAGTCTTTAAAAGTGCCACAGGATTCTTTGTTTGTTTTGCCGAATTAGACTAAAATGGCTACCCGTTTGGAGCTAATTACTAACGTTATACACAGCGAATTACTAAAGATTGTACATTAATTATAGTTTTCCCAGTATCAAAAAATTATCTCCATTCATGAACAAGCTTCCTCTAGAACCCCAGAGAGGAATGAAAACTTTAATCTCTGAAGTGGCAAAGCCCCTTATAAGAGCAGCTATGGATGGTTCTGATACTCAATCTTGGTTCATGGCCATAGCTGGTATAGTGAGGAGGGCTTCAGGTACCATATACCATACCATAGAAGATTACCCTCTGAAGGAACTGACTTGTTAAGCAGCCTCACTTTTGAGGCCTTACAATTATAAGAAGGTTGTAGGGCCACTTTTGGATCAATAGGGATTTTTACCTTTACCTCAAGCTGAAAGCCTTTCAGGTTACCATCATAAGACCAGACTGAGACCACTTACCTACTCTGTCCAGCATGTTATAGAGGTGAGTGTCCTCTGAGGAAGAAATCCAAGTCTTGAAGGAAGTCATCTTCTGTCACAGTCACCATCTACCCGACAACATCTTTGAGACAGAGGGGTTGACCTAAAGGTCAAGAGTGACACCCAAAGCAACAAATGGGTATTAGAGGTTCTCTCTTATGGATACTTGATGCAGTTTCAGACTCTACCTGAACCCTGTGCTCCTCAGAAACTCTTCTCACAAGAGACAGCTGAAAGAAATGGTTCCCTTGCTTTGCACAAGTGTCATTGAGGAGGTACCTATGGAATTCAGGTACCCTTATTTCCTTATTGTGAAGAAAAAACGGGCACCTTCAACCTATCTTCAGCCTGAGAAGACTCAACATATCTATATTCTGTCTCAGATCAAGATGATAGTTCTGTCTTCAGCATCCCTTCTCTATTGGCACAATATTTCTTTGTAGCTTTCAACCTCCAAGAATCATATTTCCACATTTCAATTTATCTGACTCACAGGAAGTATCTGATTCACAGGAGGGTCCAATCATTATCAGTGCAACCACTTGATCTCTCCAAAGCACCAAGAGAATTATTTCTAGCTGCAGTAGCTGACCTTTAAAAAACAAAGTATTTGTGTCTATCTAGATGATTGGCTGATCACAATCAGCAGGATATCATCACAGCCCTGAAGACCATTTTCAGTTTGTTCAAAGAGGTAGGCCTGAGAAATTGTCACTCCAGCCATTAGAGAGAGTAGATTTCATATAAGCTCTAATCCCCTTCAAATTGGCAAATATATATCTCCCATAAGAGAAATTTCATTCTATCCAGTCAATCATCTCCATCAACCAAATAAATCCATCAACCACCATACAAACCTGTCTCAAACTTTTAGGCCATGTGTCAGTTTTCACTTATGTAACATTACTAATTAGACATCAATTACAGCCGTTGTGGGAGTTGCTGAGATTTGTGCATCAACCTAGAAAACATCAACTGCATACACACATTGTAGTCACAAATCATATCTTATCACCAGGCTGCACAGTCATGCTCAGAGTTTTCCCACCTTACTGTTTCTGAATTTTTAAAGGGTGAGATCTTCCTTGAAATCTTAACATTGTCCTTGAAGGTCTGAGGTGCCTACATTTGAATCCCCTCTCTGAATATTCTCTTAACTACTTTGTTCTAAAAATGTTGCATCAGCCTGATATGTCAGTGAACTTCCTGCCTAAACATGGATTCCCTTTTTCATTTAACAGGTGGTGTTGAGATCTCATTATAGATTTATTCACAAAGTTATTGCACATTTTAATTTAAACCAAGTAACTAATTTAAAGGTTTCTTTCCAAAATCCCATTTTTGCCCAGAAGAGAAAAAAGGCCTTACTTCAGCTGTTTCTAGGCACTTGTAATATTTACTAACTAAAACAAAGTACTTTACATGGTCCCTTATATTTTTGTCAATCTAAATAGCACTGCTAAAGAATTAAGCCATCTCCTTCCAGAGACTAATTGCATTACCCCGTGTATATGAATCTGTCAGGTGGATGGCATATCCCTTTCACCAGACTTTATGGTTTGTTCAGTGAGAGTTCAGGTTGCCTCTTCTTCTTCTGCTTCAGAAATATCCCCATACCTAAAATCTGCAAAGCAGTTCCTTTGGCGCAATTCTCTCACCTCTATTCAACTCTAAACTCTTGATTTGACCGCAAGATTAGAAGCCAGGTTTGGAAAGGTAGCATTACAGTCATAAGTTATTGTTAGATAAGACTCCTCAATACTACCTTCTAGAGGAGAAGCTGTTCACCAGTTGCATAGAGTGGGTTCCGCACAGATTCATACTCGAAGAATTACAGTTACTGTAAGAAAGAATTGTTCTTTTTTTATATGTACTATAGTAGTACTCTGTTTATAATGTTTCCAGTAGAGAAAGGCAAGAAAGAATGAAAAGCAAATGAGAATAGTAGAATGAAATTTGTGAAGATGGAAAAATATTTTATTTTTTACAGTTATTTGAATTGGGTCCAGATGGGGGAGATCATGAGACTGATGGGGACCTTCTTGCAGAAACTGATGTCTTGGCATATGATTGTGCTGCCAGGTAAATAATTTTATTTATTTTCTTTAAAGGGGCTTACAGCCTTGCTTGGTTTTTTCTGGTAGACATTTTAAACATATTTTATAAGTTGAAGTAATCTGTGTTGTTAGAATCTCTAATGTATAGTGCTGCATTCATTATATTAAACAAAAAAAAAAAAAAAAGAGAAGGTAACAGTGCAAAGAGCAACAAAAGAAACAAGAAATACCATTTCAAATATTGTAAGGAGACTGATTTCAAATGAGAAAGTGAGCCTTTCCCTTCCCTGCTTAACACATTTACTTTGGTTCTTTGGTGGGAATGTAGACATTAAATTTTGCTTCTGCTTAATTAGAGGATAAAGAATATATTTGATAGCTCTGTCTCAGAAGGGCACTTTTTAACATATATTTCTTGTAAGTCCAAATGGGGAATGTATTGGTGTATTTTCCAGACCTGATTAGTATTATGATTACCAAACAAAGGGACATTGTGCTTTTGCCCACTTTGGAAGCGGGGGTAAGTGGAAGCATTCTTCACTGAAATGTCTATATGGATTGAATGGGGAAACTTTGATAGAAGGAGAAGTGATGAATTACTCCTATGTTAAAGAACTAGGAATGACACTTTTCTGTAACAATACACCAAGATCACAACATCAGAAGACCACCCCAGCTGATAAGCATTCAGAGAGGATTGACCTTGAGGAAGTGGAGTTTTTTCTTCTGCAAGCCTACAATTCTGTATCATTTACTTTGAGTCCTTAAAATCAGGGAAATATGATTCTATGTTATTCCAGGCTTGTGGAGTTTAAAGACAAACTTCCCCTGAGGACAGAGCTCAGTTTCAATCCTTCAGTGAGGAAGCTAAACTAATGGCAAAATATCGTTACAAGCTGCTATGGATGCAGTGGACACAGCCTCTAGAAGTATAGTCACTCTCATAGTTATGAAGTAAAACAACAGAGTCCTGTGGCACTTTTAAAGACTAACAGATTTAGTGCCACAGGACTCTGTTGTTTTTCTGCAATAGACAAACACAGCTACCGCTTTGGAACATAGTTATGAAGTATAAGTCTTGGCTTTGCTCTTCAGGATTCCCAATGAAAATCCAGAATACTATACACAGACTTACCTTTTGACAAATCATATTTGTTTAATGAAAATAAATGGATGAGGCCATACACTTGTTGAAAGACTCCACTCTGAGAATTTACACCCCAGCTCTGAAGATAAAACACCACAGGCATGTGTATAAACCAAGGCTGCCTCCTCCACAAACATTTTTTCTTGCAGTCTAGTTGAGCGTCTGCATAAATGAGAGGGCCCAGAGCCTTCATCTTTCACCTATCTCTGCTGCCACAACATCTGCACATTCCTAGCCACCTGCCCAGGGCTCCTTTTAATACTTCTGTTGAGAACTAATGACCATCACTGATGCCACCCATCTCTAGCTCCCTTATCTTTGGGGGCTCTCTCTCACTTTTCACCGACAATTGGGACTTTTATTATGACAGGCAGTTGGCTTTTAAAAATTATCTATCAAGGTTACTCGATTGAATTTCTCTCCCTCTGTTTCCCACAAGCTCTCTTCCCAGCTCCCTTTCAGAGACCAATCTCATGAAGAGGGGCTTCCAATGAGGGGAAAAAGAGTGAGTGCCACCTCAAAAGCAAGGGGAGAGGCTTTTATTCACCTTATTTCTTAATCCCCCCAAAAAGGCAGAGGATGGAGACCCATTCTTGGACTTTGGTAAACTCAACAATTTTATTCCAAAAGTGAAATTCAGGATGGCTACACTAATATGAATAATCCATATTCCACGGGAGGTAATATGGTTTGTGGCTCTGGACATGGACACCTGTTTTCATGCAGATAGTCATCTGTCCCACAGAAAGTTCCTTTGATTCATGGTAGGTCAGGAACACTTCCAGTTCAGATCCTTCCTGTTGGATTAGCAGCAGCACCCAGAGTATTCACTAAAGTTTTCTCTGTCATAGCAGCAGAAATTAGACATCAAAGTCGCACAGTTTTCTTCTTATTGAGCTGTTGACGCTTAGTAAATAGGTTGTTCTAACCATCAGGACAGATCAGTGATTTAGTACCTCCTCCATCTTCTAGCAGCTCCAGGTGTCTGTGTGACCAAGAAAAGTCCGTTTTAACCTACAGACCTATACTTGGTTCCATTTCAGCAAGAGCTTTCCTCCCCACAGAAAGATTTCCGTTTTAATGAGAAATCTAATAGCACAGATTACTCATAGACCAAATACTATGGATCAGCGTGCCTTTCTCTCTTAAGTGACATGATCACATGTGCTTGTGAAACCATTCACCAGGCTTCATCTGTGATACCTATAGGCCTGTCTTCTGTCTGTCTACTCACCAGAAGGGACCGCAGGAATACCAGGGTGATTGTTCTCACCAAGGTCATTGCCTGGTGGTCCAGCCCAGCTCAAGTGAGATTAGCCATCCCTTCGGTGCTCCCACTGCCAGTGCTAAAATAGTAAGGAATGCATTCCTTTTGGATTTGGGTGCTCACCTGAACAACTGCGCTATACACTGTACCTGACTCCATGGAAGGCCAGACTGCACATCAGCTTGTGAAACTGAGACACGTCTGCCTGGCATGCAGGGCTTTTCTCCCACTCATTCATTCTCCATGATCAAGTAATGTCAGACAATGTCAATGGTTTTTTATATTAACGTGCAACATAGAGCAAGGTCCCTTCCCATCTGCATAGAAAAAATCACGCTTTGGAATTGGTGCTTCGGAAACCACATTACTAACCAAGCCCCATACCTTCCAGTTATTCAGAATTCTGTAGCAGACTACAAAAGCTGACATTTTTCTGCAGACCGTGAGTCAGAAATAAACAGCTTTGTCCTCAGTGAGATATTCAGTTAATGGGCAACACCTAAATGAGATTTCTTTGCATCCCAAACAAAGAAGAAACTGCCTCTGTATTGCTACGGCGTAGCTATGATTTGCAACTCCCGGGGCAAGACAACAGGCAGGACCAGATTAAGGCTGGGGCTTTAGGGGCTGCAGCCCCAGGCCCTGGCCTAAAGGTGGGCCCTGTGGCCTGCCAAAAATCCAGCAGTGGCCAAGCAACGTACTTCTGCCACTCACCTTCAGCCTGCCCGCCCAGCCCTGGACTGTCTGGTTTGTTCCAGACCCGCCAGCCCGGTGGTGGGGCAGAAGCACTGTGACCGTGGCCTCTGGGCCACAGCTTCCAGAAGCAGCGCCGGCCGTGGCCCCCCTCAAAGTCCCCTCCCCACAGCAGCACCAGCCCATGGACCCACCTTGCAGCAGCGCTGCACCCCCCTTCCCCTCCTGCAGCAGTGCCAGACTGCAGGCCCCCCATGGAGTCCCTGACCCCCACATCCCCAGGCTGGATACCACTGTGGGGAGGGGGGGAACCCACATGAGTGGGCAGCCCTGGCAACAGACCAGTTCAGACAAGCCTTTCTGCCCATTCCCCTATTAACATAGGTCTTGAGAAAGGTCCATCAAAAAAAGGCCTTAGTCGTCATTGTAGTACCCAACTGGCCCAGGTAGTCTTGGTTCCCAAACATTCTAAGAATGTCTATTCGCCCACATATCAGGATCCAACCCTTCCCAAATATCCTTACTTAGGAAGGCAGGAAAATCAGACGTTCCAGTGTAGACCCAGTTCACCTCCTAGCTTGGTGTTTGATTGGGCATCAGATCTAGAATGCTCTTTCTCAATGGCTGTTCAAATAATTCTTGTTCAAAGTAGGAGAGATTCAACCAGGAGCTGCTACAGCGCTAAATGGAAATGTTTCAAAACATGGGTACTCCATAATTAGTCTTCCTCAAACTTTGTTGATATTTCAGTTGTTTTAGATTATCTTCTATTTTTAAAACACTGTACTCTCTTTATTAGCCCTTTGTGGTTGCATCTTGCAACAATTGGTGCCTTTCTTCCTCCAGTAGATGGCTGTTCCATTTTCAGTCACTCTACAACAGTTAGATTCATGAAGGGTCTAGTCCAGACATTTCCATCAGCTCTCAATTTCCCACCTCAGAGGGACCTCTGTCTTATATCAAAACTGAGGAGACCTCCGTTTGCCTCTCCAGCAATGTGTTCTGTGTACTACCTGTCCATAAAAGTTGCATTTTTAGCTGCTATTAGTTTGGCCAGAAGGGTAAGTCAGATGGGAGACCTCATGGCAGTCACACCATAGACTAGTTTTTCACAAGAAAAAGGTCTCCCTTCATCTTCATCCTATATTCCTCTACAAGGTAATTTTTTAATTCCATTTCAACCTATCCATATATTGAGCTGTTTCTTTTTGAAGCCCCATGCTTCAGTTGAACAGAAAAGATTTCATTCCCTTGACATAAGCTATGTCCTGGCATTCTACCTGCAAAGGACCAATCATTAAAAAGATCACCAGGACTATTGTTTGCCATAACAGAAAGGTTGCAGGGAGAAGCAGTTTACTCTCACAGAATCTTTGAATTTGTGGGCACATCATTGCATGCTACCAACTAGCATGTATTCCTCCATTAGATGGGATACACACACACTCCACAAGAGCCCCATCTGCTTCAACATCAGCTATACAGGGAGTAACTGTACTAGACCTGTGCAAAGTGGCTATCTGAAGTTCCATTCACTCATCCCAAAGCATTATCTTCTAATTCAGGCCTTTGCTGCAAATGCTGCAATGGGAATTGCAGTACATCCAGTATATTTGTTGCCAGCATTCTTGAACCCACCTTTAGTCTGAGTACTGCTTGTCAGTCATCCATGTGTGGCATACACAAAGGGACCACGCTGGAAGAAGAAATGGCAGTTACTTCGCTTATAGCTGTGTTTTTCAACCTTTTTGGTACCGGTGACGAGCTTCCTATACTGTGTCAGGACAATCTCAGGCTTCCTCTACTGTATCAGGGAGGTCTCAGGGACCGGTGCCAGTCTATGGACCAGTCACTGAGAAACCTTATAGTAACAAGAAGTTCTTAGATGTGTGGTCCCTATCTCTGTTCCATTACCCACCCTCCTTCCTCTCTACTTCAGATCCATTGGATTTGCATTAAAAGGAGGAAATGGAGAGGCATTGAGCTGACCTGCCTGTTAGATCCTCAGTCTGAAGCACTAGGAGAACTACTGTGCATGTGCAAAGTACGCTGCTTGTTAGAATTTCAGGACATGTGCACATACAGCTCTCTTGCATGCTACATTTGGTATGCAGATAAAGACCACATATCTCAAAGAACTTCTAGGTGAATAACTCCATTATTTTATTTTATTTTGTCACTCACTGATACCCTCCTCCCTTGGAGATATGCCTACATCACACCTCTTTTTCATGCACACCAGACAACTATACCAACCTGCCATCCATCCATCCATCCATCCATCCATTACCCCCAGGACTAAGTCATGTTCTCTGGCTTACCCCATTCATTTTTCAATCCACTCAGTCTTTATGCAATCCCTGATCAATCACCAATTAATGAACAGATTCCAAAGTGTTACCGACTTGATCATAATTTCATTCACTCACTGATAACCCCATCAGATTTCAGGTTGGCTTTCCTTGCCCTTCCCTTCCCCCTCACCCAGTTAATCAATTCTCTTCACAGTTTAATTAAATCTGTTCCTATACAGTTGTCTTTTAAAGTTGTGTGGCTATCTCAACTTTTTGCTCATTGTTGGACCACCTTGTAGTACATGATTCCCCCTTCATGTCTTTCTTCAATCAGTTCTTCATTCTTCCTTTGATAATAGGTGTCTCACTGCTGCTTCATTTGTTATATTGTGTCCCTTTGATTATGGAGGGACTGGGGATTCTGTCCTTCCACTTTGTCTAGATAGGAGCCACTGAAATTGCTGGAGTATCTGAACCTTTCCCTGAAACACAGATAAGGAATCTTCTGTTCTCTCTGTGCCAAGAGATGGATTGCCAGAAGTGGGTGAGTGTAGTCAGCAGATTCAGAGCCGTTGTACTCTGGGCCTAGCCTCAGCCAGCCAGGAGATGAGAGAGAGCCAGGTCTTGGTCCAGGAGAGTGGGAAGCCTGGAGAAACTGCTGATCATCTTAGTCACTATATGCATTAGGTAGGGGGAATCAAGGAGGAGTCAGGAGTTCAGAGGATTCATCAGTAGTCATTGCAGGTAATTCTTCACTCACCTCTGAAGTGAGGTAAAGTAAGAGAGAATCTTTTTACAGGCCCAAATTTGTAACAGCTTCTCTCTTGTCACTTGGCACAGCAGCAGGGCTACTTTGTTTACATTTCTAAAGTTATTTCTGCAGCCATAAATACTAGAAAACGCTTTTTTTAAAAAAAAAGATAAATTTGTTATTGGTAAAATCATGGTCCCACTGAAGTCAGCTGTACTCACTGACTCTTAATCCCATCATCATAATTCAATAGGACGAGGAAACCCATACATATTTTTTGTGTATTCTGTATTTGTGTGCACCCTGTCTTATATTTTGTTAGTATATTTATATTAACATATTCCTTGAATTTGTGATGCCCTGAAATTTCTTTATAAAAAGAGCAGTTCCCCTGAAGTCCTGTAATGTTGTAGTAAAAATGTGCATTAAGTATTTTATTTAGTATGCGTTATTGCAAATAATATTCTGTGTTTTGTTAAACTAGTTTCATTAATTAGCCTAGCCGGTATTTAAGATCTGTAGCTGATTTTCAGGATATCTGCTATATTTTAAAAACAATTCAAGTTTAGTTTAGTGGATCACTTGATCTCCTGGCTTTCTAAAACAAACAAACAAAAACCAGTAACACAATATAAAATAGTGTAAAGTTGAGAGTGTACGTAGGTAGGTATCTCATAATGTCACCATTCTTCTGATTCATTTGGATTTTCTTTTTTAAAGTTGATTGCTGAATTTTACACAATTTAATTTGCAGATTAATTAAAACATTTTAAACTTTGCTTCTTTCAGAGAAAAATATGCAATGATGTTTGATGAACCAGTTCTCTTGCAAGCTGGCTGGTGGTATGTAGCCTGGGCACGAGTATCAGGCCCTAGCAGTGATTGCGGATCTCATGGTCAGGCCTCTCTTACAACAGACGATGGGTAATTATTTTTGTCTATTTTATATACTTGTATGAAAGAAAAGCCTCCAATATTACTTTAATTAAAGTTTTCTTTTTCTTTCAGTGTTGTTTTCCAGTTTAAGAGTTCCAAGAAATCAAATAATGGTACAGATGTTAATGCAGGACAGATCCCTCAGTTACTATACAGGTAAAATTTTATCACTTTTTGAATCAGGTTATGGAATGTTTTTTGTGACTTGCTATAAAGATAATCCTACAGTGCATGATAGGACCATTTTACTGGATTTAGGAAACTGGTGTTTTAAAAAGGCGGCGGGGGGGGTTACAGCTGAAAAGATATAAAAGAAGCGTGCATCACATTGGAAGTTATTTCCATCTGGTTTTTAAAGGTCATGATGAGTTAAGTATTGAGATTTTGGATTAAAATAAAAGTTTGTTTTATTTCATCCTTAGTTTAGCTGCTAGTTTTGGGAGCGTTGGTTTCTTTTCCTCCTAAAATACTTCATTTTTGTGACAGATTGAAGGACTTAAATGATTGGAGAAGTGTGGCAGTTTCAGGCCTATTCAGCCTCTTTGAGTCCCATGCTTCTGTGGCTTGCTGTAGTCTGGTTTCTTCCTCCTAATTCTACAAGAGGGGGGGCCCATTTTTGGTGCTAGTCCAGTCGTAGCCCAGCTGGCCTCCTTGTTGGGTTTTGTTTTCTGTTCCGCCACCCCTGTGTATGGTTGGGTGGGAGAAAGAGGAATAGGGGGCCCCAATCCAGCCCTCTACCCTAGGCTCCAACCCAGGGACACTATGTATAGTAGCTTCCAACAGCTGGGTCCAGGAGAGCTACTATTTCCCCTGGGTCACCTGTCCTTGACCCCACTGCTCCCTGGAATGGGGGTGGAGTGGGGAGGAGTTCACAGCCTCCTTGCTCCAAGTCTTTCAGTCTCTGAAATCCCTCTGTTTTGGTGGGGTTGCCCCACCTGAAATTCAAGCCTTGCTCAGTTGTTCGAGTGGCAGGGTCCTCCTTCAGGCCACTGTGCCTAAAAGACTTAGGCCCTCCCTGGGTGGGCTTCTCCCTAACATCGTACCTTCCTGGTGTTGTGGCACACAGCAGTAAATCTGCTTGATTTACTTCCAGCAACTTTGCACCACTCCACTCCACACCCTTCCCTCTCCCAACTGCCTTTCAGCTACCCCTGTCTGCCTGAAAAGGATGCTTTAAAACAGTATGGCAAGTTCCTTAATTGGCTCCAAGTGACCTAATTAACCTGGAGGAACCCTGGCTGAATTACCCAGAGAATAAGGATTTACTGATCCTGGAGCTAATATTTACACCTTCCATTACTCTCCTATAGCCATCAGGTCTGACCCTGTCACAGAACCTTATCATTGTAGGCTATTTATCAAAAACTGCCATACAGAATTTCATACAGCACAGACCTTGACTGTTTATTTTTGAATAGTAATTGGCGTGTAGTTGGGTTTAATGCTTCTGGGCACACAGCAATTACTACATTTTATTACCATTTTTTCTATGGTTCATGGAGCTTCAGCTGTAAATATGTTAGGCCCCAATCATACAACTTTTCCTTTGATTTTGAGAGCTTTGCATTTCTTGGCATACATTTATGGATAGTAAACATTACAGAGTTGTCATTAAAGTCTGAGCCAGTCACACAAACAGTAAATCACTCTGGATTTTTTCAGGCTCATTCAGACAGGTTCCCTAATCCTCATTGGTACCACTAAGAGCTACCACAAAACCAAAATTAAATATACATGACAGATAATACTGCTTAATTGAAAAGTTTATGAACTCTTGCTTTTCCCTTTGCACATACAACAGTGGTAGCTAAGGTCAGAGTGTCATTTGGGGATATCCTTGGTGTCAGTCAGTAGATAACTTAAAATGTGGTGTGAATAAAAAAATAAAATATGGGCTACAAAAATCTTGTTTCGGACATGTCTACACATGCAGTAGTGCAGCTGTCCCAATTCAGGGGTTAGCCATGCTTAGGTAGGGAGTTCACTGATATATTTGGCTGATGTAATAGCCACTAAAGGGGCCACTTTAAAAGTAAAGTGGTCAAGAGACTATTCAGAGAGGGGGTTGAAATGTAGGCACCTGAGACTTGCAGGGACAATATTAAGATCTCAAGGAAGATCTCATCCTTTAAAAATTCAGAAACAGTAAGGGAGAACACTGAACATGACTGTACAGGAATATGGCATACTGAGACTGTTGAGAAGGCTACTTTGATTAAACTAATGGAGAAATTCTTCTTCGAGTGGTGTCCCCGTGGCTCCACTTCAGGTGCATTGATGCGCCCCGCATCTTCGATAGGAGTTTTTTCGCAGCAGAGCCTCTGGAGCCGCGCGCGTGCTGCAAGCCACTTGAGCCGGCTTCTAATGGCTTTAAAAGCTGGTGCGCGGCTCCTACCTTTCAGTTCCTTCTCAACCTCTGCCAGTCCGAGACGGAGCCAGCAGCAGTTCCTGACAGCCCCCTTAGTTTCTTAGTTCTCTTAGTTGTACTTGTTACTTTCTTTATAGATACTTGTTAGCTAGTTAATACTTTCTATCTGATACCTTGTTAGTTAGGTACTTAGTGGCAGATAGCTTTCCCTAGCACCAAAAAAAAAAGAGAGAGAGAGAAAGAGAAACAAAACCTTCTTACGCTGGGCAGAATGCCTGCCTCAGCAGGTTTTAAGTGATGTGCCTCCTGCAGGGATACTATGCCTGCTTCGGACGGCCATGACGACTGCATCAGATGCCTGGGCGAGCAACATCTCCCTCACAAATGCCCCCCATTGCAAGAATTTAAAATTGAGAGCCAGGTGGGATAGGGACCTCTGGCTCAAGATGTTGATGGAAGGGTCACTGAGACCTGCTTCAGAGCCGGGACAATCTCCCAGATCAATAAAAAAAACATCAGAAGAGGTGCTCATCATCGTCCCTGGTGACTGCTGGTTTAAAAAAAAAAAAAAAAAAAAGAGAGAGAGATAGAGAGAAGAGAAGAGAAAGGAGCTGGTGCCAAAGAGGCTTTTGGATCCTCGGGTACAAGAAGCCACAAGTCAGGAAAATATCCCAAAGGCTCAGATCATGAATACAGGGGAAAAATTAAACAGCTCCCACCGGCACCGCAAACGGTCTCCTTAACGTTGCAGCCAGACCCCTCAATGGCCATAGTGCTGGAACGGTCTGCTCTGCCATCACTGAGAGTGCCTCAGGTGTCTAGTCCTGCAACGGGACCACTGGAGAACAGCACGGCACTGGTGCCTCTGTTTTCACCAGTACCGCTGACAGCCGCGAAACCCACGCTGGCACCAGAACACTCTCGATCGCATTCGCGGATGCGATCATTGATTTCAGCGGAGCCACAGCAGGGAGCCACGGTACCACAACAAGCCACAGTGACGCACCCCCCGGCTCCAAGGAAATGCAAGCAGAAAACCCGGCATGAGCAAGAGAAGGAAGAGTCATGCCCCTCCTTGCCAATTTCACTCTTGTGTGGCACCGACATCTCGCTAAAGCGGTCTTGCATGAGTAGCCACTGCTCATTGTCCCCTCTTTCGTCAGAGGATGAAATAGATGTGAATGACAATTCTTCATTTAAGGCACAGTACGCTAACTACCTGTACCAACCCAATTACCCGGCGTATACATGGACCCCCCTCCCCCCCACCATGGTAGGCTCTACCACCTTATCGCATGCCATGGCCGGGTTGGGGAAATTGGTCTCATCATACAAGAACACACAAAAAATCAGCGGGATCTAAGAAAATAGCAGTCACACTAGCTTCCAAATCTCTGCCAATAGAGCAGGGAACCCCTGGAGATGGTGGCATCATCGCACAACCAACAGGGCAGGACACCTCAGGCTCTGTACATGAGCCATCCAGCACTCCAGAGGAAGCGGTATTGCCTCTACCCTCTACAAGTGCAGACGATCTGAAACAGCTTCAGAAGCTATTTAGAAGAGTACCAGGCAGCATGGACATCCCTCTCCAAGAGGTCTCAACCTCTCAGCACAAATTGTACAGAGTTTTACAGTCTTCCACATTAACAAAGATTACATTACCAATGCAGGAAGGGATCATGGAGCCTGTGGATATCATTTAGCAAACGCCAGCCACAATAGCTCCAACAAGCAAAAAAGTTGATAAGAAATATTTCTTAGCGTCTAAGAATGAGTTCCTTTTCCCTCATCCACAACCCAACTCTCTGGTCATAGATGCAGCTAATCAAACGACAAGACAAAGCCATAACAAATCAACACCATAGGACAAAGAGGGTAAGAAACTTGACTTACTGGGCAGGAAAGTCTGTACATCCGCCACCTTACAAATCCATGTAGCGAACTACACGGCAATGTTATCAAATTATGCCCACAACACTTACTCAAAAATCTCAGACTTGATTGATTGCATACCAGAAGAGAGAAAACAGCAGTTCAATTCGCTGATCAGAGAGGGCCATTTAGTGGCAAAGACAGGCTTCTTTAGATGTAGCTGACACAGCTGCTAGATCCATCGACACAGCAGTGGTCATGTGCAGATCTTCGTGGCTGCAGTCAGTGGGACTCCCAAAACAATTGCAGTGAACCATTGTGGATAAGCTGTTTGACGAGATGAAGCTCTTTGCTTAGAAGAGGAATGAGGAAATGCATACATTAAAGGACTCTTGTGTGACCCTACGTACACTGGGCATCTGTGCCCCAACATCAATAAGACGGAGAAATACTAGGTACCAACCATATAATAGATACACACATTTCCAGTACAACAGGAAGTACGACAACACATGAACCAGAGCCCAGCAACAACAACAATGGCACAAACAACTTCATCAGCAACACCCTTACTCTCAAACAGCCCCTCCTAAGTAGCAATTTTGAAGTTTTGGTTGAGTGTTTGTCCGACCACCTCATCACAGCTCAGGAAGACAGCACGAACATTCCGCTTTTCAACAACAGGTTACGCTCGTTTTATCATCATTGAAAGAACATCATCTCTGACAAATGGGTGCTAGAAATAATCAGCCGTGGGTATATAATCCCTTTCACTTCGAAACCTACATCACATTTCCCTTCCCCGTCCCTATTCAAGGACCCTTCTCATGAACAGCTCCTTTTGGAGGAAGTAGACAAACTCCTGAAAGTTGGAGCAATAGAAGAGATCCCATCCCAATACAGATACTTTCTCACTCAAAGGAAGACGGGAGGATGGAGACCTATATTGGACCTAAGAAGGCTGAACAAACACATCAGAGTACAAAAGTTCAAGATGGTAACCTTACCCACCATACTTCCTGCGCTGGACCACGAGGACTGGTTGGCTTCCATCAACCTTCAGGATGCTTATTTTCATATCTCGATACTCCCAGCACACAGGTAATTCCTAAGATTCTCAATTCAAAACAAACACTATCAGTACAAAGTCCTCCCCTTTGGTCTCTGTACTGTACCGAGAGTATTTTCAAAGGTACTAGCTACAGTGATGGCACACTTGCGCACACTGGGAATAACAATTTTCCCATATTTGGACGATTGCCTAATAAAAACCCACTCTTACAAATCATCTCTTTGGGCAAATCAAAGTAACGGTAAACCTATTACAGTCACTAGGATAATAATAAATTACAAAAAGACCACACTTCAACCAGCTCAAGAGATCCACTTCATAGGTGCCCATAGAGACACAATCTCTGCAAGGGCGTATCTACCAAGGGAAAGGGTCAACACCATACAAAACATAATACATACCATTCAAATCAGCCTTACTTTCCCGGTAACGACATGTCTACAGCTCTTAGGACAGATGGCAGCAACCACAAATATGGTACAGAATGCAAGATTGCATATGCAACCTCTGCAACTGTGGCTCGGGCGGATTTACAAACCCTACAGACACTCGAATCAAAAACTCATATCAATGCCGAAAAATATAAAAGATTCTCTATCATGGTGGATGTACCCTAAGAGTCTACTCAGGGGCTTAGCATTTACACCCCCAAAACCAACTATGCTGTTGACTACGGATGCTTCACTAATTGGGTGGGGAATACACCTACACAGCCTAACGGCACAGGGCAGGTGGTCAACACAGGAGAGAGCGCTACACATAAATCTGCTAGAACTACATGACAGCACTTTCTTTCTCACATAGCAGGGAAAGCGGTAAAGATAAGGACAGACAATGTGACAGGCATGTACTATATCATCTGACAGGGTGGGACACGATTGCAGTCCCTCTGTGCAGAAGCAATCAAGCTATGGAATTGGTGTATCTCTCAAAACATCCTGCTTTTGGCAATATACTTACCTGGAGATCAGAACAGCACAGTGGACACTCTAAACAGGAGATTCAGGGAGAAACACAAATGGGAACTTTACAATGGACTCCTCCATCAAATTTTCCAACATTGGGGGTACCCAGTGATAGACCTGTTCGCAACGCCTGCAAATGCAAAATGCAAGAATTTATTGCTCAAGAGCGGCCATGGGCAAAGGATCCCTAGGAGATGCGTTTCTAATAACATGGGACAAGGCCCTTTTGTATGTCTTCCCCCCCCATACCAATGATCCTCAAAACAGTGCAGAAAATAAGATAGGACAAGGACAATATAAAACTGATAGCACCAGTGTGGCCAAAACAAATTGGGTCACTTACTTGTTGAAGATGTTGATGGCACCACCAATCGCTCTCTTGATAATACCGGATCTCCTGTCGCAGAATGGGCAACAGATCACACACACCCAACTCGACAAGCTTCACCTCGCTGCATGGCTTCTGAATGGCTCAAGGGGATAGAATTAGTGTTCAGAGCCGGTCCAACATATTCTTCTAAAAAGCAGAAAACCTGCCACCAGAAAAACTTACCTTCAAAAATTGAAGAGGTTTTCCATATGGTGCCAACGGATGAACACAGACCCTTACACAGCATGTATACCATTATTGCTAGACTATCTGCTCAAGCTGAAACAAACAGATCTCAGTGAATACTCTCAAGGTACATCTAGCAGCGATCTCCATGTTTCACATACCAGTGCAAAACAAAACTGTATTTGCAAACCTGATAGTGAAGAGATTCATGACTGGAATGCACAATGTTTACCCAGAGATAAAACCCCCAATCATGGCATGGAATCTTAAGCTAGTCCTCCCGGGCTATCACAAGAACCCCATTTGAACCCTTGGCGTCCTGCTCATTACTTTACCTGTCAATCAAAGTCACCTTCCTAATAGCCATAACATCGGCGAGATGTATCAGCGAACTGGCAGTACTTATGACGTATCCATCATACATGGTCTTCCACAAAGACAGAGTATCTCTCAGACCACATGCAAAGTTGCTCCCCAAGATAACATCAAAATTTCACCTAAGTCAAACAATTCACCTACCCACTTTCTACCTGAAACCACACACTGACGCCAGACGGGCCGCATTACATACCTTGGATACTAGACGTGCAGTCGTGTTCTACTTGGACAGAACTAGACCGTTTAGAAAATACTCTAAATTCTTCATCTCCACTGCTGAATGCTCAAAAGGAGATGTAGTTTCGAAGCAATGATTGTCCAAATGGGTCTCCACGTGCATCCGGATAGCCTATACACAATCAGGAACTAATCCATCTGAAAACATAAGAGCACACTCCACCAGATCACTTGCTACCTCAACGGTGTTCTTAGACAATGTTCCTATCCTGGATATTTGCAAGGCTGCTACATGGGCCTCCACCGATACTTTCATAAAACATTATGTTATTGAGCAAGAAGGAAAATGTGACCGAGCGGTGGGACTCGCCGTGCTGAAATCTATACAACAAAATACTCATGAAGATCCCACCACCAATGGGGAAACTGCTACATAATCACCTGAAGTAGAGTCACGGGGACACCACTTGAAGAAAGAAATGGAGGTTGCTCACCTTGGTTCAGTAGCCTAAGTTCTTAGAGAAGTGTGTCCCCATGCCGCTCCACTACCCGCCCTCCTCCTCTCTACTTCAGAGTATTTGAGAATAAAATCATACAGGCAGGCAAAGATACTCCATAGTAGAGAAGGAACTGAAGCGTAGGAGCTGCACGCTGGCTGTTAAAGCCATTAGAAGCCAACTCAAGCGGCTTGCAGTATGTAGGTGGCTCCAGGGGCTCTGCTGCGAAAAACCTCCGATCAAAAACACGGGGCACATCAATGCCCTGGAAGTGGAGTGGCACGGGGACACACATCTCGAAGAACTTAGTCTACTTACCAAGGTGAGCAACCTCCATTTTTGTAATGAGCTAGCCATTCCAAGTCCCTATTCAGACCCAATCTGGTCGTATCAAATTTGCATGTGAGTTCCAGCTCTGCAGTTTCATGCTGAAGTCTGTTTTTGAATTTTTTCTTGAAGTATGGCAACTTTCAAGTCTGCTATAATAGCTCATTACAAAAAGTAATTGTCCCTCCTCACACATTCTCACCTTCTAATCAACTGTTGTGAATGGACCTCATCTACCCTAACTGAATTGACTTCTTTAGCACTTGCCCTCCCCATTGTAATGTTTCATACCCATCTCTGCATGTGTGTATATATACCTCCTAACTGTAGTTTCCACTTCATGTATCTGACAAAGTGGGTGCAACCCACGGAAGCTTATGCCCCAAATGTGTTGGTCTTATAAGGCCACAGGACACTCATTGTTTAAGCTGTTGATGACTGTCATAACGGTGGAGAAGGGTTTGGCCTCAAAGAATTCCAGTAAGAGTATGGTTAGTTCATTTCACCTGGCTTGGAAGGTCTCTAGGACTCTTTTCTCAAACTAAAGGGCCTCCATATCTCCCTTCCCTCTTGTTTCAAGTCCCCTCAGAGTCCTGAGTCTACTTTTCTCCACATTTTCTTACTCCAATACTTTTTTTGGAATGGCACGTGAAATGCTCCATTAAGAGAACTTGCTAGCCAGGAGAGTTTTTGTATCCTGTCATTTTCCTGATTATCTCTTTTCAAGCTCCTCCCCACACACACACACTCCCCCAACCCTTTCATTGTTCAATCAGTAAACTTCTCCCCCATTTCAGATATTTTCTCTTCTGAGCCAAAACACATTGAGCTACCTTTAACCAAAAAAAGTGTGGGAAATTTAAAGTAACAACAAAATTTAAAGAAACAAAAAAATGTCAAGGCCCCAAACCCACATTGGATGCTCTTTATTCTCACAAGAAAGAAATTTCCCACACGGTTTCAAGAGAGATATTTCAGATTCAAATGGCTACCCATAGGCTATTTGAAAAGAATAAAATTAATAATTATATTTCCAATGTTGGTTAATTTTATATTTTGCGGTATAATACAGCAATTAAAAAGCACCTATCCAGGTGCTTACACACTTTTGAAGCAACTTTTAAAAGTACAGTAACATAGATAAGTGGAACACACCACCAATTTGGCCAATATACTGAATCCTATCTACATGTTTCATTTGAAAACTGTCTGAGGGTCAGGTGTGATGTGGAAATGTCAAGTGGTGCCATTACCAAAGAAACAGGGATAAACAACATAACAATGTAAAATGACCACATTGAAATCTTTGTATTCTTTTCTGTTAGTTTTATGAATGTGTGTTATTACAAGACATAAAATTGGATTTCTTTATGACCTCAAAGCATCACAACAACAACCCAAAAAGAAACAATAATACATTTGTACAGGTATTATTGAGATGTTGTACTACTGGTGACATTTCTAGTCAATATCATTATCTTGTTTATCATTGTGTTTTCCGTTGAGAGTTACCACAGTCTTCATTGTCTTGACATGCACACAGTTCAGTTCAGGGAGAGTTATGACTACAGAGACAATTGTACAGAGACCCTTACTGGTTCAGGCCCAAAGGAGATCTTGAAACTAAGGTACCATTGAACCCTTGAAAAATACAAGAAGTATTCATCATTCACATTTTTCCAGTGTCACAACAGTGATCCAGTATCTTGTTTATCTATGTGCAAAGACACCAAATCCTTGTTTGCCAAGATGCCCTTTTGATATGCTCTTTAAAACTCCTCACGTGGGGAGAATTTGGCCAGGGACGACTTCTTTTTGATGGCTAGTTTGAGATACGATCCATTCAGGTCTCTATGGCTCTGGTTTTCTTAATTGTTCTGGTCATGCATAGCTGCCACCAGATGCCTTGCCCCACAGAAGGTGGCCTTGTCCATCACTCTCTTCCAGTTCGGCAGGGTCTCTGAAGTGGTAAGCTCCCTTTTTATTTTGAAAACATTAAACACAGATTTTTCCTAGTGCCAAATAGTCACATTCTGTTAATGTATGTACAGGAAGTAGCATGTTGCAGAAGTCAGGAATGAATGTGTTATGCTTGCATGCATAGGGATATAGTGACACTTGTTAGTTATGCTGGTAATGGTGCCTATTTCAGTCCATGTTATGGGAGTGTTCCATTTTTGGAAAGCAGTGAACAGGAAGGATCTAAACATCTGTCATCTGACCTCATTACTGTAGTTCCTATGACACCACTGTGCTGAAGCATTCTGTGTCCACTATTTCTTGCGTGCTGCATAAGTCCTGGGCTTCATCAGCACTTCTACTGGTGATGGTCTTTGCTACTTCACCATTGGAAAAGCCTCCAACAAGGAGGAGTTTTTTTATTGGCTTTGTTTCTGCGTTCTCAGGTGAGTTGTGAACCATATGTTCCCAGATGAATTTTGCTTGTTGGGTGCCACATTTAGAAACTTTTACACTAGAGACATAGGGTATCTACCAATCACCTGGTATTTTTTCCATCCAACTGACTGGTGGTGTCTTTCTGCACTTTTCACAGAGTTATTGTTTTCATGTCTGTCAGACTTCAGTTGCAGAATTAGTCTGTCAAATCTTTTTAGGACCTACTTTAAGTACTCACAAGCTAATTAATCAAATACATAGCATTTGTCTCCAGCCATCATTTGTATGACAGCCATGGCATCTCTGATGTACACTGTGGTTTCTTTGTTGCATGTTCTTAGGTTCTTTCAGCTTCATCTTTGTATATTCTTGTCATTGTTTCATCACCATGGAGGCACAGGTCTTGTTGGGTGACTAAGAACAGATACCTTTGAAATATCATCTCTGCATCTTGAAAAGGATAGGATTCTGTGGGAAACAATTTCTGGACTAATAGCTATTGTGATTGTTCCTTCCTCCACTTATCACTTTCCTTGGATGGGTTGCACTGGGGTTTCTGGCACAAACCTGAAACTCTATGGGAATCAATAGTAAAATGCTTTTCCCCCTATTTGTGCAAGGAATTTAATCTTCTTCAAAAACCTGCAAAACAGTGCTTGCCATCTTAAGGGAAGGGTCTTTAGCTCACTGAAATTAATGGACAAATCTTTGCTTTGGGATTTGCTAGGAGACAGAGTCCTCTAATGATGCACCTTCATTTTCCATTTCTTAAAGATCAGTTCTAATCTTAAAATCCAGGAAAAGGCTTACTTTCCAACTTGGAATCTCACGTTAGTATAATACCATTCAGAATCTTCTCTCTTTCTCCAGGTTCAGCTTCCCATTTCACTTCAGCCAAGATGTAGTCTTAACATCATTGTGCCTCAAACCAGGAAAGTTCTACTGTCTTCATTCCACAGAGACTTTTTCAAGAGGACTCTTCCATGACAATAGTCTGGATGATCTGTTCAGAGGCTAGAACAGAGAGTTTAGGGCCTCTATGTTGACATTTTAGATTTTTGTATGAATTGATTCATCTTCTTGTACAATGAATATGTAGGCGGCTCAGAATCAAAATTTTGCAAATTTACCACCTAATCCTGATTGTTTCAGCTTTATTAGTTTTTTCTCTCTCTGTTTGTCCCTTTCCAGTTTTGTGTGACCCTATTTTAGATTGTGTCTTGTAGTCTTGAATGTTGGTTATCAAATCCCTTCTTCTGGAGAATGGGACACCATTGTTCCACCTGTAATTTGGTTCTCATAGAAGGATATCTGTAGATCATTAGTTCCTTGTGTTTCTTCATCTTAATTCTGTTTCACAATGAAAAGATTCTGAATTTAGGAAATCTTCAGAAGTTTCTCCTGAAGTCATGTGCCTTAGTCCTGAATTTTTCCTGTGTTCTCTAATCCAACAGACCATGCTTCAATAACCCATCAGTATTTGCTTGAAGGACAGGCCTCCTTCCCAGTAGTACAGAATCCAAACTGGCAGATAACATCCCTCTGAGAAGACTAATTTACAAATAGGATATGTTCTCCAAGAATATGCCATATAAAGAACTTCAGTGATTTAATATATTAACTTGAAATGTGAGGTGGATCATAAATCACATGCATTCTGTTTCATCTTAGTCTCTAGTTGCCTCAACGACATCAGTCATTTGGGTACAATTCACAGAGTTTGACAATCAATTTAGGACAGGGATAGCAGACAAATACTTACTCAGAATGAAAGTATTTTTAGGTAATTTTATTAGGCTATCTCCACTGCATCATTGCTATATTAAAACCAAACATACTTAAAAACCATAATCCGAGTGTCTTATCTCCTTTTTTAACTTCTGCTTTCAGGCTGCCAACAAGTGATGGCAATGCATCTAAAGGAAAACAGCAAACCAGTGAGCCTGTGCATATTTTAAAGAGGTCATTTGCAAGAACTGTCTCAGTAGTGAGTAGCAGTTGGTCTTAATTTTCTATGTATTCTTTTCTGCTTGCAAAATCTAAAGAATTTCAAGAAAAAAATGGTAATGTTACTGTATTTTCAGATACAACTTTTAAAAAATGCACACACTGAGAGGAAGCTAGATCTATTAATGTATTAAATGTAAATATTTCACTTCTCCATCAACTGTTTGAATGCAAACTTGTGCCCAAGTAAAGTTTGGTTACCATGGTGTTGACCAGATTGAATAACTGCTTATTTGTTGCAGTATGCTTTTACTTTTTAATTAGTAAACTAGTTTGGAAAATTTTCTTCACTTTTCATGTTTAAATGTTCATATGTATTGATAATATCGCAAATCATTCTCTTCACCAGGTAATAAGTTGTTAATGATTCTGTGCAGTTATGAGACACTTAGTACTGTTGTACTGTGTGGCATTCAGAAGATTGCTGATTCTTAAGTAGTTACTGGTGAAATTAGTTTTTCTCCTAGATAAATCACATCGCTTTGGTGTCCAGAGGACATGCCATTTGTGGATCTCAAAGTACTTATTTAAGCCTCATAACAGTCTATAAAGTGAGGAATATGATGTATAGGGGCACTGAAATACAGTCAGCTCTGGAGTGGAAGACCTCATCTGTTGAAGAATACATACCAGCACAGCAGAAGAGTTTAACACAGAATACAGAACAGCTGAAATTCAAAGACTATTAAAAAAAAATGTTGTTGAGTTGGAATGTGGCCATTTCATTCCTTCTCTTATAAAACTTGCCATGGGATCTTTACTGTTTGTAAATGATGATAGGTTTTTGTTATGAATTTCATCACGAGTTTACATCTTGTCTTGTACAACACCAAGCATATGGTCAGCACTTGGCAACCAATAATTTTCTGAAAGGTGCTGCCTCCAGAAGTACACTTCCACACCCTAATTGTTACTGTTACAGAGTTCCTGTCCCCTTTAATGGGAAATGGCCCAATCCCACCTTTGTCGTATCCAGCTCTCCTCCCTAGTGGAAGAATGAGGAGAGCAGATGACCCAGATCAGTCCTGGGGTAGATAAGGAGGGGGCCTGAAGAGAAGAGAGACTAAAGGTTGGGTTGGCAGATGCCTGCAGGCATTAGAGAGAGTAAAAAGGCACTTCAGGGGCCTAAATCAGCAGGGGAAAGACACTAATGGGGAAGGCAGCATTGGAGAAGGCAGAGAAGGTCAAACTCCAGGCAAGAAGTACTGGGAGACCAGGAAGCCAGACTATCAGGAGAACGGACTGTCCAGGTTGGAACTGAAAGAGAAAACTGAACTGTGGAGGCAAGACAGACCTTAGGGAAGAGGAGCCATGCCCACTGTGAGATTGGGACTGAAGAGACTTTCTGAGTTTATTTTATGCAAGTAAACCAGTCATCGAGATCACAAATTGTTATTAGACAGAAGCCTTTATGGAGATTATTGAGAAGCCTGAATGAGAGGAAAATGAGGCAGGGTGTCGCAGACCCACCCCTGGCCACAAAGGGCAATTCAGAGATAGCCCACCTGTTACATTCACAAGTTAATTATTTAACGTCATCTTTTATGTGGCCCTTTATGATTGTGGCATTATCTGTGTTTATCTGTCTTTTATGTAGCCACCTGTGGCCACTCCTTTAATTATCCAGTCTGTTATCTGCTGTCCTCTTTTAAGTGTCTCCTTAAAATTTTCTGTATGTCAGGCAAATTCTAGCTGCCTTTTAAAAATATCAAAACAAACTAACAGTTACTCTCTACCAGACCTATATATACATCATGATATCTGCTCATTAACCAAAGTAGTTACGTGATTTTTATTGGGTATACATCTTGTTGTTGTCCTTCCTTATCCTGTTAGTGTTTGTTATCCCTTCTCATATCATTCTTAACCTAAATTGTAAACCATTTGGAATGGGGATATCCTTTTGCTTTTCTGTAGAAGGCAAGGCATGCTTAGGCTACTTTTGTAAATAACCACATTTTTTTCTCCACAGCTTTTAAGGGTTCCTAGGTGGTATCCAGTCCATCTACTGTTGTAGTTTGAACCCTGATTAGCTTGTGATCCTTGACCTTGACAGCACCAAGCATGTGTAGCTGTAGACTATTTCTTTAAGGCAAGGATGTGCTCTGTTGAAAATAAGTAAATTACCTCCTGCATTCCAGTTTTTTTATTTTTCTCATCCTCAAATTAAAAGTACTCTGTTAATGTTGTTGGTAAGGTTTCGTGTGCGTTTGCATGTATAGATGTAAGAAATTTTTGTGGTACGAATGGAGATAGGTTCCCTTAATATTTAATTCTTCCTTAGAAATTTGAACTTGACTTTTTTTGTCTTTGACCTGAATTTGTCTTCCATATTCTTCTTATCCTGAAATAGGAATGCTTTGAGTCATTGTTGAGCATTCTTCATTGGAGCTGGACAACCTTAGTGCTAGGAGTTGAAGAGCTTCGGGGATTGAAAGGATTCCAGTATACAGCTACCCTTCTCGATCTAGAGAGGTTGCGTTTTGTGGGCACTTGTTGTCTTAGGTTGCTGAGGGTCTACACGTGTGAGATATACCCAATGTCAGGTAATATTTTTTGTTCTAATGCATGTGATTCATATTTATGACCAGACAGGCAACATACAATATGGAGATAACTTGAGTAACACTAAATTTTCAAATAATTTTTAGGAGTTGTACTCGGTCAGAAATATTTTAAGAGATTAGAGATTGATGCCTTCAGAATTAGGAAACTTTTACACTAGCAATTGTGTGCCTAACTGAAAATACCACTGGATATGTTTGATTAAGTTCCTAATTATGTTGAAATTCATTTTCATGCTGAAGTAGACAACTCTCTCTCCAGGACTATGCTGTGATTTATTATCCACTTTCTGTGCATAGTATTTGTTTTGCTAGTAAGCATCATCAATTAAAATTTAAAAGCTAATGTGTTTTCTGTTTCCACAACTGTAAGTTAAGTGCATCTTTATTAAAATTTAGTGGAGTCTATATAGCCTTGTTTTGTTTCATTAGGAACTAGGGGTAAATAGATTCAAGTTCTTATCGCTCATGTATATTTAACATTGTTTAATTTTGATTTGTCTTTCTTTGTGTTGCTATGTACAATTACTATACTGTTTTCAAATTTCCCTTGTTAAAATAGGCAAAAGTAATGTTTTAGCTTTCTGTATAATGTTTGTGTTTAACTACTATGTTTAATTTGCATTTTAATAGATAAGAATGTCAATAGGTCTTTTGTTAATTGTAAATTTAATGTACTGCTTCTTGTCTACTTCTAGCTACTGCTAAGGCTGTTGTAGAGGAAACTAGTAAATTAGCAGACTGCATTGGGAAAACAAGAACATTGCTGAGAAAAATTCTGTCTGAAGGAGTTGATCACTGTATGGTGAAATTGGACAATGACCCTCAAGGATATCTCAGTCAGCCCCTGAGTCTTCTAGAAGCTGTTCTTCAAGAATGTCATAACACTTTCACAGCCTGCTTTCACTCTTTCTGTCCAACACCAGCTCTACAATGGGCTTGCCTTTGCGACTTGCTGAATTGTTTAGATCAGGTATACGCTAAATAGCATCACTTAAACAGGAGTGCTTACAATGCTGTTTTGCTCTACACAAAAATAAGATTTCTATTCTACTTTTTTCTCTTTTTAGATAGATTAATTTTTATCCTATATTCATAGTTTGAGTTGTTCACTTTTATAAATATACTGTAATCTTTTAAATACAGTGAAACCTGGATTATCCGGTCCTCAATTAACCGTACATTCGGTTAACCGGGATC
>ML685903.1:10140993-10251139 GCA_007922175.1 Pelusios castaneus
GCCACCCGATTCCCCCAGCTGGTTGGCTATCAGCAGGAGCTTCGATTATCCGGGCTTTTTGATTATCCGGCTCACGGGCGCTGGTCATTAACCCGGATAATCGAGGTTCTACTGTACGATCTAAAGTACAATATTCTCGGGGTGTTTACCTTATGAATTGAAATTGACATCCTAAGTATAGTTTCAGAAAGAAGGTGTAATAAAAAAGGAGGAAAATAGATACATTCTTAAGGCTTTTATAGACAATCTCTTGGACGCAACATTTTGGAAAATAGTTCAGGATGCCTTCTTAATTTGATAATTTTTCTTTTGTATTTGTATTTGTGAGATTTGTCTTCAGATGGAAATATTTAGTTGAAAATATAAAAAATAAGCATATGTTTTGCTTTTAAATCTTTAATAAACAAAATACTAACTGTAGTTAGTGAATTGGCGGATAGTGTGAATTTGAAATCCTGTACTTCACTTACTACTTACTTAATTTTCTCTCTCTTCTCTTTTTTTTTTTTTTTTCCCCCCAAGGACATCCAGGAAGCAAATTTTAAAATGTCAAGTAGCCGGCTTCTTGCAGCTGTAATGTCAGCCCTGTGTCATACTTCTGTAAAGCTGACCTCTATCTTTCCTATCACTTATGATGGAGAAGTGCTGCTTCGATCCATGGTCAAACAAGTTAGCACCGAGAATGACTCTGCACTAGCCCATCGTTTCCCTCTGTTGGTAGCCCATATGGAAAAACTTAGTCAGGTTAGGAAACATTCTGAAGTATGTATGTATGTATTTATAATTTGTGTAGCAGCAAATCAATAAAATGGAAAGGTAGTTTTGAATCTGATTTACAGGTTTGTAGCTGAGGTTGCCTAGATGTTTCTGTTCTAATGGGCCTGTTTCAGATGCTTTCAGCTTTGTCAAATATTTGTCTTCTAGGTTGAAACTTCCCACTTTTGTTCTCAACTGGAGAGAGAATTAATTTTTTGGAAAGTTTGAGCAAAAGTGACTTAATTATTTGAATACATTGGGAAAAATACATTTTTGCCATTATTAGTTTTACTACATGCTTTTCATAAATAATCTCAGCTTTCTGTTGCCTTTGTATATATGACCCCATAAGCTAAGTAAGACTCTTTTTAATATATGTGAACATGACTGGCAACAATGATGCCCTTTAAAGAATGATCTCATGTTACTTTTGGATCATAAATGAGACAGGGATGAGTAGTGACTGAGGCTGGTACCTAGGAGATCCCAGTTTAATTCAGAGATTGGAAGGTCTGCAGAATGAGGCAGGGGACTACACATAAGCAAGGATAAAAACAAAATTAAAAAAAAAAACCCACAAGCTACCCAGCCTACATATTACTTGCAAAAAATAGTATGTGCATATTATAATGCATCAAGGATTGTTCATGAAGACATAGATTTGGCCGGGGCCCAGAATACAAACATAGGAAAAGCCATATTGGGTCAGACCAATTTTCTAACTAGTCCAGTAGTATCCTGTCTTCTGATAGAGGCCAATGCCGGGTACTTCAAGGGGGATGAACAGAATAGGTAATCATCAAGTGATCCATTCCCAGCTTCTGGCCAACAGTGACTAGGGATGCTTCAGAGAATAGTTTTGCATTCCTGCCCATCCTGGTGGTATGTCCTTATCTGGGGGGGGGGAGGAGGCGGGGCGGTGTTAAGTTCTTTTAGACAATGCTTGTCCAACCTGTGGCCCGCGGGCTGAACTCCAGCCTTCTAAGGGCTTTCATCCAGCTTGCGGAGTGCTGCTGCAGGAGCCTGGGAGCTGGAGCAGCTGGGGCCCTTTTAAATCTCCCGCCCTGCTCAGTCACAGTGGGGGAGTAGCCTAGCTGGAGAGCTGTGCCATCAGGGGCTTGACTCAGCCCCTTTCAGGTGGGGGGGGCAGGGAAGGGGTTGGGGAGCCCCCACAGCATGCAGCCATGGAAGCAGTTCTCCCGCAGGGAAAGGGAAGGGAGGAGGAGAGGACGGAGAGCCTGTGTGAGGTAATGGGGGGAGGAGGAGAGAAAGTGTGCGTGGGGACAGGGAGTGGGGGTTGGGGACTTGGGAGAGGAAAGGAGCCGTCTGGGGAAAGCGAATGGGGGGGTTGGGGAAAGGATCCGCTGTGCACGGGGACGGGGAAGTAGGGGGTTTGGGGAGAGGAAGGGAAGGGAGGGGGTGGGGTGCAGAGGCAGGGAGAAGGGAAGGGAGGGGGAGAGCTGCCCATGCAGCGCAGCATGGCACAGCAGGGGTCGGGGGGGGGGGTTGGGGAGCCAATGGAGCTGGGGAAGGAGAAGTGGTCAGGGAGCCCAAACAGCACAGGCTGGTAAAGAGGTTGGGGAGCTGGGGAAGGGGAGCCTGCCATGCAGCACAGGGCAAAGGGGGGGTTGGGTAGCCCACAGGGAAGGGAAACCTGTGCTGCTTGGTCTGGCAAAGGGGTGGGGAGCCTGAGTGGCTTGGGGCAGGAGGAAGGGTCAGGCAGCAAGCAAGGGAAGTAGTGGGGGTCCAACCACCAAGCCACATTGCTTCCTTCCCTTTCCCTACCCCTGCCATGCTCCCTTGCTATCCTGCCTCTGCCTTCCCCTGCTATGCTGCCCAAGTTCCCCCTTGCCACCCAACACGGCCATCCCTTGCCCTACCACCCATCTATGTCTTGCCCTGCCCTGTTCCCCACACTCCCCCTTGCCACCCCACATGGCTATCCCTGACCTTGTTTGACCTGTCATGTCTTACCAATTTCTCACCATATGGAAGCTTTTCCATACCCCTAATAATTTCTGTTGCCCTTTTCTGTACATTTTTCTAATTCTGATATCTTTTTGAGACAGTGTGACCAGATCTGCATGCAGTATTCAAGATGTGGGCATATCATGGATTTAGGAGGAGGCAATATGATGTTTTCTGTTTTATTAGCTATCCCTTTTTTAATGATTCCCAACATTCTGTTAGCTTTTTTCACTACTGCTGCAGATTACAGAGAACTATCCAGAATGATTCCAAGATCTCTAATTTTATATGCATATTTGGGATTATGTTTTCCAACATGCATTACTTTGCATTTATCTGCATTGAATTTCATCTGCCATTTTGTTGACCAGTCACCCAGTTTTGTAAGATTCCTTTATAACTCTTTCAATCTGCTTTGGACTTAACTATTTTGAGTAGTTTTGTATCATGTACAAATTTTGCCACCTCACTCCTTTTTCCAGAGTACTGGTACAATTTTTAGACTGTGGTTCTTTTTGTAGCTAGTTTTGTAGCTACTCATGAGCATTGCTATGTCTGTGTTGTTTTTTAATATCTTTTGTTTAAGGAATCAAAATTTAAAACTTGCATCACCATTGTAGTTCTGAGAAATGTCACAGTCAATGCAAAAAACCACAGTGATATCAAAAAGATATTTTATACATAGAGGTATGAGAAATGCTGCTTACCAGATAATCTGCAAATGTTTAGCATATTTATGCAAAATGTATGAAAGGGAATTTAGCATAAAAATTTTCTTATGGTTGGATTTTAGAAAGGTCTGAAGTTCTATTTTAAAAGGGCACTGATACCTCAGTTATTGCAGATAATTAATTTAATTACAAACTGATTTGTTTATAGAGATATTGTTCATCATTTCTAATTTTTCTTTACATACCACAGAATGAGGAAAATATCTCAGGGATGACAAGCTTTCGGGAAGTGCTAGAAAAAATGCTGGTTATTGTTGTGTTACCAGTCAGAAACAGCCTTAGACGAGAAAATGAACTCTTCTCTTCACACCTAGTTTCCAATACCTGTGCACTACTTGCTAGTATTGTGAGTGAGCTAACAGCTTCTGCACTGGGATCTGAGGTAATGATGATTCTGCAAAATTATCTTTAATATTAGAGTTTTGCAATATTTTTACCTTATGCACGTTGTATGTACTGTGGTTGCACTTAATGTTTCTACCTGTGTGGAAAATTTTTACTGACTCTAATGCTATTCCTCATGTGTAAATGAAGATGCTCTCAAACCACTAAAATATATATATTTTTTAAATTGTATGATCTCTCTGTTATAGAAGTGTTGCTCAGCATTAGCTGTTTTGTTATGGCTGAAAAATATAGTGTACCTTCCCCAAAATTACAGCAATTAATTTTGAGTATGGAATGAATTTTCTGAGACTTTACATACTAGACATGTAGCACTAAAATTAATGTAAATGATTTTGTATGAGACATTTATCTGGCACCAGACCACTTTTTTTATCCCACATTATTACAGTAGGACCTCAGAGTTATGAACCCCAGAGTTAGGCGTTGACAGGTCAGCTGCACACCTAATTTGGAACCAAAGCAGCAGCAGAATACTCCCCTCCCCCACCAAAAGAAAAAGCTAATACAGTACAGTGCTGTTTAAAATGTAAACTACTAAAAAGGAAAAGCATCATTTCCCTTCTGCACAGTAAAGTTTCAAAGCTGTATTAAGTCAATGTTCAGTTGTAAGCTTTTGAAAACAACATTTTAAGATTGTGTTCAGAGTTATGAACAATCTCCATTCTTGAGGCATTTGTAACTTTGAGGTTCTATGGTATAATTATTATAGATAAGCATATGCACAGTGTGCCCAGCCATTTGATGGCATTGTCATCAGGGAAGTGGAGACCCAGTAACCTACCATCTAAATAAATCAGTGGATGCTTGATAAGAATATGTGACTGAGCCTGAAATTAAACAAACAAGGAGTCCTGTGGCACTTTTAAAGACAGATTTATTTATTTATTCTTAGTTTTTAAGAATGCCATAGGAATCCTTGTTTGTTTTTGCTGAACTAGACTAACAGCTACCCCTTTGGAGTCTGAAGTTGAGTGCTGCTAATCTCGGGTCATTAGAAAAACCCTGTTTAAAAAGATTCACCACATAGTTGCCCTCTCCTGTTCGAAACCGGTTGAGAGATGACCACAGGTGCCTTGGCAGATCAGAATTTGGAGGACAAATGGTTGAGACAGTGACAAGAGTGTGACTAACATATATCATTGCTGATCACTCTTGTTCCAAGCAGATTCCACTGTCATCTACTGTGCTGGTTTAAATAATCATAAAGGCTATCTAGAAGACAGGCGAGCTGGTGGGTGGTTGGAGAGGTGTGCCTACAAAGGCAAATGACTATTCTCGTAGATCTTGGCCAGTGGCATGACAAAGGGCTTCTCATGATGAATATGGGGTGGTGCTATGTTACTAAGTATCGGTAGCCATGGCAACAGAGTTGCCTGTAAAGTCCCAATAACAATATGCATAGTTTTGTTAAGCTCTACATCCTGAGCCTCAAGTTAGATGAGTGACACAAGTAGGAGCGCAGTATTCTGCTGTTAAATAGCAGAGTAAGGCATTTCTAAGCATCAGGGTGTTTGCACCCCAGGTTGAACCGACCACTTTTCTGAGTAGGTCATTCCAAGTGTTTACTTTGGCTGCTATCTTCCTCAAGTGACTTCAGTATATCAATGGCCATTAATGATTAATGCACACTGTCACACCAAGATAAATTGGGGTTTGGATCATACTGCAGACATTGGCCATAGAAGAAAATATTTAACTCCTCACCTACCCTTGTGTTGTTCAGATGAAATACACTAGAAACCATCTTGGGAAAAGCATGGCTGTAGGTGCCATCGACTTCAAAACAGTGTCCATTTCTGAGACGGATTGAACTTGGTATCTGTAGCAGATTTCATTGGCATGGATAAATTTGTTCAAGAGTGTAGCTGGCAGGTCATTAATGCATACAGTGAACAGTATTGGTGAAAGAATTGAGACTTGAGGAAGGCCATTTATCTGAAACTTCCGAGATATAGCTGTTGCCCATGTGTATTCTAAGCTGCCTGTTTTGGGGAAAGAGCTCTACTACTTCAACCATCCAGTTCAGGGCAACTTGTCACCGGGCGATGCTTTTCTAATCAAATGGAACACAGCCCTTCTCAATGCCTTTCCCCCATAGCACTGTTACACAGAGTTCTGATCAAGACCAAGTTGAACAAAGCATCCTTAATCATCATAGTCCCAGCCTCGCCTCACCAAACAAGGTATTCCAATCTCACAACTCTCTCAGGGTGCAAACACTTCCATACAAACATGCAATGGTTAAAGTATAATTTGACAGGCCCTGCAACCCTCCTAATCTCTGGGTCCCCTTCCCATATTGTCTGAGCCCCCTTGATGCATGTGCAGGCCCCAGCCAAGGTATGCATTTGCGTCCATTTCTCAGTACCATATGCATCAGTTATCGCTCCATAAAAATATTTATAATTTTATGTGGCATTTATGTCTATATCAATTATTTTCACAAACTAGCAAACATTGCATAACACAGTAAGTATTGTGATCTTTATATTCCCAATATGCACATTTCACTTCATTAAATGCAATGCCAAACTTGGAACGCAAAAATTTTATGTCACTTTCACCACATTCCGATGACAGCTGTGTAGCGAAACGTGATGGGTCAAGTGCTTCAACAGCACTGTTTAGACATTTTTCTGAGTCTGGCAACAATCTTTTCACACCACCACCACCACAGAGCACTTTCACAATCTTCAGTCATTAATCTGGGCTGGATTCGAACTAGCCACAGGTGAAAGGTTCAGCAACTCATTACCTCTCTCCCCAGCCAGTCAGTTCCCCTAAAATATGACAGTTGCACTAACGTGTATGGTAAGCAGTCTTGTATCAAGAAAGCTTTTAAAGCCTCCTGCCTCACCACTGCATGAGACAAGCTGCAGACTCATCTAACAAAGCACTTCTCTATTCATATATGAAATGTAACGTAGCAGAGAAAAGACCTGGCATAAAAACACCAAGTTTTGTTAACATCAGCCTCCTACCTGCATGCACATACACAAGGGTCTTGGTGTCTAAGGAAACTGGCTCCTGCTAGTGGCTAAAAAGGAAGGATTCTATGGCAGGCTGTGAGCATTAGGCACCAGTGCCTGCTGGTAGCAAGAATAGAAGCATCTGCCCTGCTAGCTATCAATGGCAGGATGGAGACACTAGGTACTGTCTCTTGATGCACTGAGGAAGAGGAGAGTGTCTTGCAAGGCATGCACATGTAGAATCCAAGGACTGGAAGGGACCTTGAGAGATCATCTAGTACAGTCCCATGCACTCAAGGCAGGACTAGGTATTATCCAGATCATTCCTGACAGATACTTGTATAACCCAATCTTAAAAAACTCCAAGGATGGAGATTCTACAACCTCTCTAGGCAACTTATTTCAGTGCTTAATTACCCTGACAGTTGGGAAGTTTTACTTAATGTCCAACCTAAACCACCCTCGCTGCAATTTAAGCCCATTGCTTCTTGTCCTAGCGTCGGAGGTAAAGGAAAACAATTTTTTTCCCTACTCCTTGTAGCCACTTTTTATCTATTAGAAACCTGTTATCTCTGTTATGCCAGGAGGCTTTTGAAATCCAGTTCTTCCGCTGCACCTTGCAAAGCTATACTATGTTTATTGACAAGGGTCTGAGCAAGGATTAGACCTGCATTTCCAGGTAACATTCACACACACTGAGAGAGAGAATGAAATATCCCAGATGAAAAATCACTGTTGGACAAACTTGCCCCCAGTGTAATGCCACTGAGTTCACTGGAGTTACATTATCGATTATTTTGACCCTTTCTTCCTAACTCAAAGACATTTGGGAAATAGCTACCTAAAGATATTTATGAAAAAGCCAGTGTCTGCAAACTATAGGCACTAAAATAGCCATTTCCAACTATCTGCCAAGCATCCATTTCAGCCAGCTCCATTCCTTCTTTCTGTGGGACTACCATGTACCTCTAGATAACCCTCAACATCAGAGAAGTCATGTTCAGATAATTCCCAGCAGCTGGGTATAGTACTTTATTCCTGCTCTCCTCAGGTTTCAGCTCTGTGGAAGGCTGGGTTACAGAGCTCAGTTATTTACAACACTTGATATATTAAAGTATTGTGGCCACAAATAATCTGTCACAAGTGCTGGTGGGAGAGTCCTTTGCAAGCACTAACATGATACAATAGATGACAACAATGTAGTTAGGAAGCGTTAATGCAATGGTAGATTTTTTTTTTTATTAAATCTTTTTAAAGCGGTTTAGATCATAAACCTGCCACATAAGACTTGCAGGAGAGGCAAACTCTCTGAGCCAATTCCTCTCCAGGAAATATAGCTTGGGACTTTTTCCAGAACCACTATCTCAGGAGGTGTCCCCATTGCTCACATCCCGTAGGACAGCCACAAAGGAAGAAAAGTCGCTTTGAGAAATTAATGCCATTCGAAAGACTTTTTATAAGTGTCCATGATTTGATAGCCAGCCATTCCCTCCCTCCATGTCTCCCCCAGGTACCAGCTACCATGGCTCCAACCCATTTCTCCATCACCACTCACTTTTCTAACCACCCCACCCACCAGCAGCCCATCTTCTTCTTCCAAAACTCCCTCCCATCCCCCACCACATCCTTCCCTCTTCCAATTCCAAAGGGGTAGCCGTGTTAGTCTATTGTAGAAAGACAACAGAGTCCTGTGGCACTTTTAAAGACTAACAGATTTATTTATCGCATGAGCTTTCGTGGGAGAAAATCCCACTTCGTCAGACGCTTTGAAGATAGGAAAGTTACAGAGTGGTAGGAGATTAAATGCAGGGGAGTGTATGACATAGCATCAGGTCAGGCTGTAACAGCAAATCAAAATAGGTGTTAGGATTCAAAACACTGGGGAACAGCACATAGAGGAGGGGGAGGTCAAATCACTTGTTGTAATGCGAGAAAAATCCATAGTCCCTGTTTAACCCCAAGACAACTGAGTCAAATTTGCATATAAGTTCGAGTTCTGCAGTCTCTCTTTGAAGCTATGATTTGTTATTCATCTGTTTCAACACAGCTATTAACAAGTCGTCAGAATTCCACCTCAACCAATCTATTCACTCAGTCAATCTATTTTTTTATTCAAAACCCCATAAAGATGTCCGCGAATCAATCCTTCATATACTCAATGTTCGTGGGGCACTTGCTTACTACCTAGAAAGAACAAAGATTTTCAGAAAATCAGACAGACTGTATCCATAGCCGACTGTTCAAAAGGACAAGCAATTTCAAGTCAAAGAATTTCTAAGTGGATCACAGCTTGTATCGCCACATGCTACCAGCAAAAAGGCATCCAGACCCTTTGGGGGTTCAAGGCTCACTCTACAAAAGCGATGGCAACATCTCTCACTGATGTCCCTACTGCTGACTTTTGCAGAGCAGCCACATGGACATCACCCCTAACTTTTATCAAGCATTATGCCATAGATCAGTTAGCCTTCAAAGACTCGCTAGTGGGTGTATCCATTTTATCAACCATCCACAAGAAGTAATTGAAGTCCCTCCTCCTCTTAGAGGCATTGCTACACAATCACCACAAATGGAGCACCCACAGGGACATCGCTCAGTGAAGAAAAAAAGGTTACTCTCACCATATGCAATAACTCCTCCTCCTTCGAGATGTGTCCCTGTGGGTGCTCCACTACCCTCTACTTTGTAGTCTCTCTTTCAAAATAGGTCACTCTGCAATAGAGAAGGAACTGAGGGTGGGGAGCAGTGCATGTGCACTAGCAAGCGCACAAACGCCCTTTGCTAGACATTGCCATCATATGTGCTGGCCACACCGATACTGCTGCAAAGGATCTCGGATCAAGGGTGCTGTGGGATGCGACACTACAAGTGGAGCACCCACAGGCACACGCATCTCGAAGGAGGAGGAGTTACTGCACACGGTGAGTAACCTTTTCATTTCCATCCAAGGATGAAAATGGAGAGGAGCCAGAGACTGAAGTTTTTCTTATAGAAATGTGTCTCTAACCTACACTGGGCCTGGCTGAGCTGACATCCAGTACATCGGCTTTGGTTGTGAGTGTACTGGAGTCCATGCGAGAACGACAGTGCCAAGGAGGAACTCTGACTAGACACTCTCGGCACTGTTACAGATCTCTGACACCAAGAGATTCCTCATGGGCGTGACACTGTTTCTATTCCCCTTTGCCACACAAGAAGCAGGGTAAATGGACAGGAGGTGCATGCCAATACCCAAAACAGTGGCTAGAAACTTTTGAGTGGAGTGTCATTCATACGAGGCCTCTCAAACAGTGCACCATTGCATGGTGGATAGTGTCGTCCCAGCTGGTCCATTCAAGGTAGCACTGCCACTAATAAAACCATTCATGACATAACAAGGTCACTATGGCAGACCTGAGCTTCCCTGCCTCCAACTGTTAAGAGGGTGGAGAGGAATTATTTTGTTCCCTTCAGAGACCATGAGTACCTGTAGCAGAGTGGGAGGGATGGGGCCCCTCAATGCCTCTACTAACCCCCCTTCTCCCAACTACCTGGGCTGGAGAAAGGAGGAGCCACTGAGGTCCCACAGCTGCATGCACTAATTAGAGGTGGGTCTGATTAGGGAACAGGGAGCAGCTGTCTCCCTAGTGGGAGCAGAGTTTATAAGCTGGCTGAGAAGAACCCAGAGGAGGCTAGCCGGGTAGGAGGATTGTGACTCTACCTCTGTTGTTGGTTGACCAAGGCTTCCGGACCCAGTGAGGGATCATGTTTGGGGTTTATGGACTGTAATCTGCACTGTAAATAAAAGAGCATGGATGAAGCACAGTGAAAGGCATACGAGACCCTTTCTGTTGCCTCCAGAGGAAGAGGGGGCGGCAGACAAAAAGGAGAGACCACATGGGAGCGTGTTACAGTACCTCTAAACTCATCCCCCACCACGGTTACTCATTGCAATGGCCAATGAGCAAGAGAGGCAAGGTCAACATGCCTAAAGTGAAAGATGCAAAATAAATAAATTAATTTAAAAAAAAATTAAATTGTACTGCTTTGGAAGAAAGGCATATTCTTCTGGGGGGACTCTATCTCTGTATTGCAGAGCAGCAGATGGTGTTGAGTAAGATACAATTTCCTCTTGGGGTCCACTTTAAAATTTGTGGCGTCTACACCAACAGGTTCCAGGATGAAATTTGCAGCCCTGTTTGCGGAAGGCAAGACAGTGGAAAGAGCTTTCCTTGAGGGGGCACTGGACATGGTGGATACTGCAGCTTACACAATAGCTTGCTCATTGCTACAAGCATTAGGTCTCCCTCGTGAAGTCCAGCAGACAATCTAGGCCCTTCCCTACAAAGATCCAGTGCTGTTTTCTGAGCAGACAAAGTCGAAACTGCACAGTGATAAGGACTCTTGGACCTCTCTAAAGTCCTTAGGTCTCTGTACCTCAGCGCTATAAAGGAGGTATTTCAGACCTCAACCTTTGCTTCAGTTTGACCAGTCCCAGCAGAGACAGGAATATAGCTGCGAAAGGGGCAGAAATTACAGGAGAAAACCTCCGTAGCCCTCTCCTAGCCATAGTGTTGGTCCACTGAGACAATATTCTGGCACGAAACAGAATTTTTGAGGGTGCACCTGAAAACAGCGTACCAATTCAAGACTTGGATCCTTCAGCTCAATTCTTTTTGGTCATATTATTTTGTTTCTACCAGGTGCGGGCCCAAATCACGTTGAATCATTGGTTGCTATGCATAGTAGAATTGGGATACTTCCTCCAATTGAGTTCACTCTCACAACCCACCTTTCCCATCCATCTCCATTTACCCGTCTCATGAGCGACTTCTAATCTAGAAAGCGAAGGTCCTCCTAAAGATAGGAGCAGTGAAAGAAGTTCCTTGGCAGCTAAGGGTTCCACTCCTGCTACTTTCTAATCTGAAAGTCAAAGGTGGTCTCACATCCATTGTGGATTTGTGAAACCTCAACAGATTCATGAAGAAGTTGAGGTTCCATATGGTCTCTTCAGCCTTGATTATTCTTTTCTTGAATCCAGGGGATTAGTACGCCACTCTGTTTGAAGCACAGATTTTCACATGTCGATCATTCCAAGTCACAGAAGGCTTCTTTGGTTCATTATTAGCCAGACCCATTACTAGTTCATGGTTCTCCCCTTCAGCCTTTCAGTGGCTCCCCAAGCATTTACCAAACATATGGCGGTTGTAGTCACATTCCTCAGAAAGCAGAAGCTATCGGGTATAGCTGTACCTCGATGACTGGCTGATCAAAGGTTGCTCCAGGGATAAGGTGGAAACATATATAAAATTGATAAGGTCAACCTTCGTCAAATTGGGACTCCTGGTCAATGTACACAAATGAACCTGGACCCCCACTCAGAGGCTAGAGTTCATAGGAGCAATTTTAAATTAAAGCCAGAACAGGGTCTTTCTCCTGGATTCTCGATTCTGGGCCACATGCTCCAGCATAGAAGAGTGGAAGTGGTACCCCACCCCCATCGCCCGAAACTATTGAGGCATCTAGCTGCATGCACATACGTTGTCTAGTATACCAGGCTTTGTCTCAAAACATTACAAGATTGTTTAGCCTGAGTATATCACTCCTCTGAGGTCACAGATTAGGCTTGCACCTCCCCCCTGTTTTAATTCCACTCACAAGCAGTCTGTGGAGAAGTCCTCTTTGCTGCACCTCCCCCCTCACTGTTCCTGGTGACTGATGCCCCAGTAATGGACTGGGGAGCGCATCTAGAAGGACTCAGGACACAAGACCTCTGATCCCAGGCAGAGCTCTCACTTCACATCAACATGGGAGAACTGAAAGCGATAAGCTTAACCTACCAGTCCTTCTGAGCCTACCTGGAAGGGAAATGTAGATCAGTAAGGACAGATAATATGACAGCCATGTTCTATATAAACAAACAGTGTAGAGCAGTTTTCTACTCAAAGCCACGTGCTATCAACCAAGAGCAGAGGCTGTACACTCTGGGTGTTATATGGGGTTTGGCTTTTTACACTGAAAGGACTAAACTCTTTAGGAAAACAGCACATCTCTTCATACCAGTAGCAGACAGGATGAAAGGCCTTCCAGTTTTGTCACAAAGACTCTCCTCCTGGATTACATCGTGCATCAGGACATGTTATGAAGAGGCAAAAATACGAGCCTCATCTTTCAAGGGCACAACTGTCCTCAGAAGCATTCCTTGCTCAAATCTCAATCCAAGACATCTGTTAAGCCACATTGTGGTATTCTAGTCACATCTTCGTGGAACACTGTACAAACTAGAGACAAAGAGACAAAGTGGCTTTTGGTGGAACAGTAGTGCAAGTAGGAGGTTAAGTTCCTACCCCTCCTCCTGTGAATCTGCTTGGGAGTCGTCTACTTGGAATTGACATGAGCAAGCACCCAAAGAAAAGATGGTTACTAACCTTCTATAACTGTTCTTTGAGATGTGTTGCTCATATCCATTTTGAGATCCATCTGCCTTCCTCTTTGTTGGAGCCATCCAGCAAGAGAGAATCGAAAAGGGGGCATTTGGCAGGGCCCTATCAATGGTGCCATGAAGACACATCTTCTGGGTGCTCCAGAGCCAACCCCACAGATACCACTGGGGAAAAATCTTTTGGTGACACTGCCTGCAGCGCATACACATCTACTTGGAATGGAAATGAGTAACACATCTCAAAGAACAAGTTATGGAAGGTTCATAACCGTTTTTAAAAATTCCCATTTAACTATAGGTTGTCTCAGCCTATCTGCATAATGAATTTCATTTATAATTTATTTTTGAGATAGGTGACATAATCACATTTTGAAAATTCTTTTAAAACTTACTCCCAAAAGATACCATATATCCTATTCTTGAATAGAGCTGGTTAGAAAAATAAGAAAAGTTCATCCAAAAGAGAGGATTAAATTCTGTTCCCTCTCTTTGAAAGTGAAAACTTTGAAAATTGGAAAATTTCAACAATCTCTGCTTGCTATAAGGAACATGCAAAAATTCAGGTAAAAAGGTCTTTTTATCAAGCATTTGTGTTTGCAGGAGTTAGGTGTTCATAAAACTAGGTTTATCATAGAAAACAAGAGTTTAGCTGAGCTTTTCCATAGTTATTTCATCATAAAATGTGTGTACATGACGGATATACTTAATACCAATACTGTCACAGTTTCAAAGAGCTTGTTTTTCCCCCCTGTTTTAGATTTAACTTGTTTTCCAAAAGGTCAATAAAATGAATTAAATTCTAGTTTTTTTTAACTGGGCAACTTATTCACAGCAAACCAAATGTTTTGGGGTGGGGGGTGGTTGTGTTTGAAGGCGTGTTAAAAATGTGATTGCAAAAGTATGTACCATACAATTGCTCTGTCTCTGCCTGATTGTGAAACCAAGATTTTTGTATATTTCAATCAGTAACAGCTTGCTCACAAGAGCAAAACAACCAAAAGAGAATGATGTACAGTTAGCTATCGTCAAAACTGAAATAATAAGTGTAATCTGAATCCTCCTAATCTTTTAATGTCTTTTAACATATGATGAATAAGCATACCCTAAGAAGAGTGCTGTCCTCCATGTCTGTTCCACACATTGTACTTGTACTGTCCATGCACTTGAGACCAGAGAAGTTGCAAATAGTGTCCATTATTGCATGTCTGCACCCTGTGAATGTCCATCAATCCTCGCATCAGCATCCAGCCCTTCCCAGATCTCCTGATTCAGGAGAATGTTGGGATCAGACATGACAACCCAGACTATCTGCACCTCACAGCCTGGTATTTGGATGGGAGTCAGATCTAAAATGTTCACGTTAGTCCATTCAGACTGTTCTCAACCACAGCAGAAAAGACTCCACCAGAAAATGTTGTCTAGCATAATGGAGGGATTTCTTTAGCTGTGTGGAATAAAATCTCTGCTCTCCAGAGACTGCAGCAGCCTTGGTATTCTTCACTACCTCCTTACTTTCAAGACAAGCAGGCCTTTCTGCCTGCTCATTGTGAATTGATCTAGCAGCAAAATGGCCTTTCTACTAGCTTGCTATGTGTCTTCCTAGCAGCAATCAGTGTCTTCCAGGCTTGGGAGTAGGACTATTCTGTTTTTTTTTCCTCATCTGCTTACCACCAAATTCCTAAAGGGCTTCATTAGGACCTTCCCATTGGTAATGAAGCCTACATCCCAGTGAGACCTCCATCTTGTATTCTCAGTACTTACCAGACTGCCCTTTGGACTGCTAGCGACATGCTCAATGTCCTACCTGTTTGCGAAGGTTACTTTTTTCAACCCCATCATGTCAGACAGAAAGATGAGTGAAATTGGGAGCCTTTATTGCTGACTTTCAATGCACCACATTTCATAAGGGAAAGGTTTCCTTTTGCCTTCACCTGAAATTCATCCCTAAGGCTGTCACCAAGCTTCAGATAAATCCACGAATTCACTTGCCAGTATTCTTTTAAAAACCTTGTGCTTCCAGCTAGAAAAGGAGACTTACTTCTCTTGACTTCCGATGAGCTTTAACAGTTTACTTGCAAAAAATGAAATCAATTAGGGTGTTGATTCTTTGTCACTATAGAGGATGATGGGGGCAAGTGTTTTGTGCTCAAAGGCTCTCTAAGTGGATTTCTGGCTGTATCATCCTATACTGTCAGTTAGCACATCTTCCTTCTCCAAACGCAGTGTAGTCTCATTCCATTAGAGCACAGGAAACTTCATTAGCATCTCTTCCAGAGGTATTTATATTGGACAACATCATGAAGCATTAAGCTTTAGTTCACATTTCTTTTGCAGATGTAATTATTGTTTTAGCAGTATTAGACATTTATATTGCTTCGTCCTTTCATAGCTTCCTAGTTGAATACTGCTTAGCAGTCACCCACATGTAAAATACACATAGGGATTAACATTTGAAGAAATTGAGGTTATTTATTGATAACTGGATGTGTTGTCCTTATCTGTATTCCACTACTCATCCTCCTTCTGCTCTACTTGGGATTATGCCTGAGGACACTAGAGAAGGAACTGAAGAGGCAGTCAATCCTCACCTTCCCTTGTAACCTAAGCATGAGGAATGCTGGGGCACTGACGCAGACCAACAGACACAACTTGCAAATTCTTCAGTCTCATGCACATAGAGAGCATGTCTCATGTCTTCAGTCTCATGCACATATACTCCACACGATCTGTGGAGTATAGGTAGGGACCAAACATCTGAAAGAGCTTCCGGTCACAAGTAAGTAATTTACATTTAGTAGTACAGCAGTGCTACCTTATGAATCAGTTTATCAGTCTTTCTTCCCAGAATTTGACTTTATCCATTCTTAGAACAAAAGCTACAAAAATCAACTGAACTTTTTGACTCCTTAAGAATGAATAAATTGATTCCATTTGATCTGCTAGCAGTGACAGAAGTGATACATGCCATTACCATATTGTACATCTTTCCTTAAAAAGAAATGTCAAGTTAAATTTGCCATGTTAAAGTTTCTAACATATTTCCTGCTTAATTTTGTCAAAGAATATTTAGTCAGATATTTTAGATAAATTGAAAAAGATGCAGTTACTATAAATCTTTTTATTTTTGAAGTATCAATGAAGTCCTCTTTTGTGATGTTGCTAATGTTCAAACATCTGCTTTCTAAATTTACTAAGTCAAAAATTTATATATTTGAGATAATTTTGTTTTCTTCCTTTAAAACAAACTGTATTCTAATTATGCTTATTTATTTCTTTACAGATTGATGGACTTAACTCCCTTCATTCAGTCAAATCCAGCACAAATCGATTCACTAAAACAAGTCAAGGAAGAAGTTGGAATACTGGTAATGGGTCCCCTGATGCAATCTGTTTCTCTGTGGATAAACCTGGTGTAGTAGTTGTAGGTTTTTCTGTTTATGGAGGAGGAGGAATTCATGAATATGAGCTGGAGGTGCTAGTTGATGATGTAAGTATTGCACTTTAAAAAATCCAAACAAAAATAATAAGTTATAGTAGTACATGTACATTTATATTCTTCAGGATATCAGTGCACCAGTACAGGGCATTAAAACTTAATTTTAATAACATTATTCCAAAATAAAACCTTAAAATGCTTTGGATTTAAAAATATGACTGTAGCAGTAAAGCATGGAAAGAGAGAAGCTGTGTAAAGGGCAGCCATATCATTTCAACTGAATTTTGTCGGTGCATAGATTTATTTCCTACTCTGAGGATCAGAATATTAGACAACTTGTGGGGGATGAGGGGACGAGGGAGAAACCTGAAACAGAATAGTGTGTGAGAGTAAAGTTGTTTCCCTCCCTCCTTGCAAATGTGCTTTTTCAGCTATTATAAAGCAACCATTGGCTTCTAAAAGCAATCCTCCATCTTTGCCCGCTTTCTCAGTGAACCCTAGGATAGCTGGATTTGAAAAAATCATGTGTGCATAATTATGGATCTGGCATTCCATTACAGTGATGTATTGGGACTGAGGAAGTGTGAATTAATTCCCATATGTGCCACAGACTGCTTGTGTGACCTTGGGCAAGTCACTTGCAGCTTTATCCAAAATAAGTGGGAGTCCTACTACTGATTTCAGTAGGCTTTCGTCAGGCCTTTTAAAATCCTTGTCATTCAGTTCACCATGGATAAAATATGGGGTGATATTTCCTTTCACCATTGGTTTAGATTTTTAAATGTTCAGGACAGCTGTTTTCTCTAGCTATGTGTTTGTACGAGCTCCTTGCAGAATGGGTCTCTGATATCTTATGGACTCGAGGATCTACTCTACTACAAATAAAAATTTATTAATAAATCACCCCAAGCTTTTGTTCTTTGCTGTGGTGGCACTCATCTTAGGTGCAAAAGCACCTTTGTTCTGGCCTCTGAATTTATCCATGGCTAACTAGTTTCTACTCCTTATGTCATGTAGCCTTCTGGTGAATGGGAGAAGGGAGGAGAACGCCAAGGAGAGTTTGTGGTTCTGTAAGACAGGAAAAAACAGAGGGGAACATCCAGAAGAAGGGAAACAAAAACAGGATGAAAAGCCAAAGACTACAGCCATAGCCAGTATGAAGCACTGCTATGCAAGGAATGCATTTACAACTGGAATTAAGTCCTTTGCTCCCATAATGATATTGGGGAAAAGTGTGTTAGTGACACTTTCATTCTAATGAAGAAAGAGGGTGTGATTTGCTGTGTCTGGAGCCCTAGTTGTTTACTTTTAGGAACAGAACCCAGGCTCTGAATGGTGAGAACATGCAGTTATAGGGAAATGACTTCTTTGTTTTAGAAGTCACTTTGTATGAGGAGAGCCGTAGGTTATGTGTAGATTACAAGCTTTGCGGTGGCATTGTGGTGTATACACTTGCTACAATGGCAGAAGCGATTTTTCCATCACTGTAGTAAATCCGCCCTTTTAAGAGGCAGTAGCTAGGTGGAATTGTTCTGCTGATTAGCTGTGTTTACAGTGAAGGTTAGGTTAGCAACAGGGCATGGTTTTTTTCATAATCCTAAGTGACAGGGGTAGTTTGACCTAAGTTTTTGGCGTAAATGAGCTCTTAGTTACTTGCAGAAGGGTTTTAACAGTGGAGTTTGTATTATACAAAGTGCTGTCACAATGCAAGCTGGATTCAGAAAAAAATGTAACTTTGGAAGTCTAATTTATTAGAATAAGTGCATAAGCTGAATAGGTGGTTACATTTCATACAAATTAATAACTGATTTTATATTTCCTCAAACTAGAGTGATCATACTGGAGATTCAACTCATTCTCATAGATGGACATCCATAGAGTTAGTTAAAGGAACATACACCACAGATGATTCCCCCAGTGACATAGCTGAAATTAGGCTTGACAAAGTTGTGCCTCTGAAGGTAAATAAAAGAAGCTATATATTTCCACTTTTATTGTCAGTAAATTATAAGAATTTATTTAAAAAATAAAAGGTTAGAATTAAATTTATATTGAAAAATAGCTGTCATTCTGTTTGTTACATAGATGTGAAAAGTTAATGCTTCATTTAAATTTATATTGTTTTGTTGAGAAATAAAAAGCACAACATATCTAGAAAAAGCTATCATTTCATTAGATACCCAGCTAATCTCAAATTCAAATTTTTGTGGCAAAAAATTGGGGTGGGAGGAGGCTAGTTCTGAATTTTACTTCATGCCACACTTTTTCTACTTAAGGGAATACTTTAAAAATAAAATTAAGTTGAAAGTTAGTGTCTTCAAAATACCTTTCAGACCTTTATTGTTTTGTGTACAATTGAATCAAATTATATTAATTAGACATGTCCCTCCAACATGTTTACTACAAACTATTATGAAACATATTTTGTGTATCAGTTTAATATTATATGCTGTTTCTGGCTTTTGTTTTGAAGGAAAATGTGAAATATGCAGTCCGTCTGAGGAATTATGGAAGCCGCACTGCCAATGGAGATGGGGGAATGACCACAGTCCAGTGTCCAGATGGTGTAACATTCACGTTCAGTACATGTAGTCTGAGCAGTAATGGCACAAACCAAACACGAGGACAAATTCCACAGATTCTTTATTACAGGTCTGTGTTTTCTCAAACTTGGTTTTTAAAAAAAATTTTCATAAAAACTTAACATCTGTTTATGAGAATTCATAGGAACTAAATTAATTCTGTAGATATAGGGTTTGGTTAGAAGAATATCTCACTCTTCCAATTCAACTAATTGGTTTTAGCTTTGTTTTACTGAAAACATTTGCTTTCTGGATCATGATCTCTCCCTCTCATTCAGGGCATTAGGACTGTGCCTCTCTGTCTGCAAATCTTGGCAGCAGGTTAGACTTGTCTATGAGGCTCTCATGCAAGGCTGTGCCTCTTCTGCCCTCTGTCTTCTACTCCAGTCTGGCAAACATTGCGGTAACTTAGCTTTCCTGCTTTATCCATTGTTTTCCTGGCTTTTAAAGCCAGATTTTGGAGCATCAGTCAGTAGTGTGTTCTTCCCCCTATCTTTGATGCAAAGCACAACATTTTGATTGAGGTCATTCCTGGAATGAGACCACTCCATGAGAAATATTCTTTAGTCCTGTGTTTCTTTCTGTCTTCAGAGAATCAGATTGTACAATAAAAGGAGTCTACATAGAACTTCTACCTCATTTATATTAAAAGTTGAAAGGTGTGTAGAGAATGAGGCAAGGGACTACAGGAAGGTAAAAGATAGTCATGTGGTAAAGTCCACTGAACTCTACCCAAGAGAAGGCTTTGCAAGACTAGTATGTGATACTGGGAGAGTCACTTAAACTACATTTTTTGCAAGTAGCCACTTATTTTCTGGCTGGCCAACTTAAGAAGTCTAGGCCCTGATCTTGAGAAGTGCTAAGCATGCGTGACAACATCTGAATAATATAGGAGTTACTGTCACTCCCTCTGTGATAAAGGAAAGCTTTTAAGTTTTCTGCATCAGAATTAGAACTCCTGTATGATAGTTGCTGAGTCAGCATTTCAGGAAGTAAAGGGAGCAACTGAGGTTAAGAACTATGTATCAAAGCCAGATAATTTCTTTGCATTATTGTTCACCACAGCATATGCTGCAGAGATACTTAATCTAGACATGTTCTCTTACCAGTTAATAAAAATGAGACACCATCCAAGATTGAAATGGTAGAAGAGATGGTAAGAGAACAAATTGATCAATAAAACAGTAACATGTCTTCAGGAACTGATGGGTCTCCCAAGTTTTGAAGAAATTGAGAATGAACAGAACAGGCAGTCATTGAGTGACTCATCCCGTTATCTGCTTCAAGCTTTCAGCAGAGGCTAGGGATGCCCAGAATATGGGGCTGAATCCCTGACCATCTTGGCTAATAGCCGTTGATGAACCTATCCTCCATGAGCTTATCTTGTTCTTTTGTGAGCCCTGTTACTAGTTTTGGCTTTAACAACATCCCCTAGCAACAAGTGCCAGAGTGTGGGAAGTAGTATTTCCTTTGTTATAAATTTGCTGCCTGTTAATTTCATTGGGTAACACCTGGTTATTGTGTTATGTGAAGGAGTAAATGACACTTCCTTATTCACTTTCTCCATACCATGATATTACAATATTATAGACCTATCCTCTGTCATATCCTCTTTTCATCATTTCTTTTCCAAGCTGAAAAATCCCAGTCTTTTTAATCTCTGACAAAATGCTGTTCTACACCCTTAATCAATTTTGTTGGCCTTCTCTGTATTTTTTAAAATTCTAATATACCTTTATTGAGGTAGAGTGACCAGAACTGCAATATTCAAGGTGTGGGTGTACTACGGATGTATAGAATGGTATTATGATATTTGCTATCTAATAGTTCATAACATACTGTTAGCTTTTTTGACTGCTGCTGCACATTGAGCAGATGTTTTGAGAGAAATATCTATGATGAATCAAAGATCTTTCTTGAGTGATAACAGCTAATTTAGATACTACCATAGTATATGTACAGATGGGCTTATCTTTTCCAACATACATTACTTGGCATTATCAACATTGAATATCATCTGCCATTTTGTTGCCCAGTTACCCAGTTTTGTGAGATGCCTTTGTACCTCTTCGCAGTCAGCTTTGAATTTCATTATTTTGAGTAGTTTTGTATTGTCTTCAAATTTTGCTACCTCACTGTTCACCCCTTTTTGAAGATCATTTATGAATATATTGAAAAACACTGGTCCCAGTACATATCCATGTGGGACACTGCTATTTATCTCTGTCCATTCTGAAAACTGATTTTTACTCTCACCCTTTGTTTCCTGTCTTTTAACCAGTTACTGAACCATGAAAGGACCTTTTCCTTTATCCCATGATTGCTTATTTTTCATAGGCCCCTTTAGTGAGGAACCTTGTTGAAGGCTTTCTGAAAGTCCAAGTACACTATATCCTGTGGATCACCCTTGTCCACCTGTTTTTGACCTCTTCAAAAAAAATTCTAAGTGATTGGTGAGGCATGATTTCCTTTTACGAAAGCCATGTTCACTCATGTTTGGAATATAAAAGGAATAAAACACCACAGCTTCTGCAAAGAAAAAGAATAATTTGACCTATTCTTCGATACTGATGAGTCTTAAATTAACTGTGCTATTTAAGAAAAAGAACACAGACATCTCTGTGGATAATTCAGTGAAAATGTCAGTTTTCTATTTGGTGCTTTGTGCCAGATCAGACACTTAAGTCTGATTTTTCCTTTCATGCTGATGGAGATAGTGCCCAAAACTTTGTTGGCAATGTCATCTTTTGCACATAAAAGGCTTTCTGGCTCGTAATCTGTCATTGCTGTCTACAGCAGGTGATAAATTCAATGCTTTGCAAACGACTGAAGAGGAAGTAAGGGGCAGCAAGGACCCCCAAAATCATTCTGAGACTGGTATATACACACTGTGGGGCTGTCCCTGGCAGTTCTCAGGGAGTTATTGACATTTTTTGTTTTGCCTTTCTCACTTCATGGTCTGTTTGCTGAAGACTTTAGGATGTCCGACTCTCGTAGGTGACATGAACCATACTTGACGTGATAATACTGGGGCAGCACTGAGTGGAAGTGTAATCATTGAGGCTCTTTGATGAATATGCCTAGGAAAGAACAGGCAAAATAGAGGCCCAGATATTGTGTACTAGAGACCTCTTAAAACCAGGGACTCCAAGCAGGGCACAGGACAGGGGAGCATTCCTTCTCACAGAGGTCAGAGTCAGTGCTTTACTGAGCTAGTCCATGAACAGCATGGGAGTGTGTGGACCATTCCATCTTGGCACATCTCACCTGGGTTTGGGGACTTAAGGGTAGGTGATATCTTTTCTCAAGAATCAAACTACCTTCAAAGGCACAAATATTTCTCTCTGACTGATGGTACTTATGTACCTGACACTTGCAGCTGCATAGCAATAGTCCTGCCTCTAAGCGGTAGACTGTACCCACACTCCTCTGTCCCAGTGTCATTTTTCTTTTCGTCAACCCACTCTTCACAAGAAAGGTATAAGCTTGTCTGAAGTGTGGTAGGGAGAGACAGCCCAGCAGCTGCATCTTACTAACAGTTGGGAGGGTGTTCTGAAGTCAGAGTTGATTTATGTATTACTGCAAGCTGAAGTGAGACTGACATAAGAAAAAGAGGGAGCATAGACCTCTCCCAAAGCCATTTTGGGTGCACTGTCGTAAAATTCTGAGCACCAATTCAAGGACCATTGTTTTTGGTCTTAGACTGAGGTCCAGAAAATCTTTGGGATACGTTCCCAACTTCCTTCATCAGTCAACATGACTTGAAGCTGGTGGCCAGAGAATAGATACCTGCAAAATAGTTGACTTTATGGATGTGAGCCTGTCTTTGAAATGTGGTAGCCCAGAATAAATGGTCCACAAATAAGATCCAGTTTTCAATAAACTGGTTTGAAATGAGGGAATTGAGACTGTTCTTGCTTCACTTCTGTCACTGGCTTACCAACAAGACCATTTAGGTACAGATAGGAAACGTGATCATTATTTGATACATAAATTCTGAAGAGGGACACAGGCAAGGAAATGTTTAATGTGCTACTGACCTGGACAGAACAATAATAGAAAAATCTGTTGGCATTGTATGTAGAAGACTAAAAAATGGTATGGATGGCTGAAATATCCCATTATCTAGAGTAAATCTGGAAGTAGAGCCATTGGCTGCAGAACTCCTAATACAAGGTCCCATTGTCCATGACTACGGAAAAAGATATGGTTATTTCAACCTTGATGATCTCTGCAACAATGTACTACAATACATCATATGTTGTTTTAACTAGTATTCTCTGCCTACTGTGACAATTGAAGGATTTACTACAATTGTATCTACAGTCTCCAGTTCCTGGATATTTTTTTTCACAGTGGTCTGGACTTAAAGATAAGTTCCAGTTCACCAAAAGTCCACTTCGCAGTAATTATGACCTTTTAGGGTGATTTAGATAAAGTGGTGTTAGGGGCATGTTTGCGCCATAAGTTTCCATAAGACTGAAGAATCTGAGTCTGCTTTTCAGGTCACCATTTATATCATGGATCTAGATTCGGACCTGAACACTCTTACCAAACTACCATGTGAGTCACTACAAAGAATTCTCTGTGGTCCCTCTCACTTAAGGTCCTGTTCTTGGTTGCCATAAATTCAGCTAGATGAATTGGTGAATTTTTCATGACTTTTTCTGACAGGCTTCTTCTACTGTGGAGGAGGAAGTGCTTAGGACAGTGCCAGAAATTTAGCCGAAAGGAGTCTTTATTTTTAACCCCAAATGTAATTATTCATCCTTTGTGTCCTATTCCAAGGATTGTCCCAAGAGAACTCAGACATTCCAGGGTGTCAAGGAGGCTTTCCTTCATGAAAAAAGAATTTAAGAAGAGAAAAAGCAACGGCCAAATCTATCATATTGGGTAAAATAACTTCCTAGTGAGGGTTACATCAGAAGCAAGAAGGAAGCCCCAGAACCACTGAAGAACTGCTTGTTGAAATTATTGGCATAAACATATTTGCTGATAGTTTGTAAAGAAGTCTTTTTGGCATTACTCTGAGTATTTCAAACATTATTGAGTGGATGCCCAGGTCTCTTCCAGCGCAGTGTTTAGAAGGAGCATCATGTGGTGCACTGTGGTATGCTCATCCCTTCTATTGATCTAGACTTCTACTTTGGAAAGTCTCATGTTTTGCACTAGTATAAAGAATCCAGGAGAGAATGGGACATTTTCCTTATCTGACCCTGTTAAAATCTGGATATAATTTCACTTTGGGTTTAAAGTAAAATGTGTATTTTAAAAAAATCATAGGAATCCTTTCAAAGTGTCAACTCATTATGTGCATAACTGGAAAGGTTTTGTGTTGTGCTTCCATTAAGTCATAGGGAGGAACTATGTCCTAGCGTAATCTTGTCAAAGAAGGAAAAATATCTGGTAGGGAAATTTGCTCATCAAGGTCTGTTATTCATAAAATTAATCCTTCAAATTGGTGCTAGGGGAATTTCTAGGGACATCCTAACACAAAAATATCCATTGTAGGAGTTTTACACATTCCTGTAGTGAGTTTGATACAATCCTTTGTTGGACAATTGATCTAGTTCAGTATTTGAAGAAAGGGTCTAAACAGAGGAATTTATGTCAACTTTGGTATACAGTTTCCTTTCACATCAGAATAAATTGACTGGGAAAGGCTTATGTGCTTTTGTCACTCCCAAAATTTTTCCATGGCTCTCACTACACAGGATATTGTTTGTTTTATTTTCATGCTGTTTCTTTATAATTGACTTTTGTGTAAATTAAAATAAGCCTCTGCCAAGATTTGTTTAAAAGTCATGTGTATATAATATATTTTAAAGATAAAATTTGTGTATTACAAGCTCACTTTAATTAATTTGCTATCCAGGAGTGAATATGATGGAGATCTGCAGTCACAGCTTTTAAGTAAAGCTAATGAAGAAGATAAAAACTGTAGCAGAGCTATTTCTGTTGTGAGTGCTGTGGTGCGAGCTGCCAAAGACCTGTTACACAGGGCTCTTGCTGTAGATGGTAAGATTTTTTTCATAATTGAAAATGAAACAATTTCAATTTTGGCAACATGAATTAATGGTAATGAGATCAGTTTCTCTTCAATATTGATAGTATTAACATATAATTCTCCCCCTCACCCACCAAGAATGTTCATCTACTATATAAACTGACTGTTTTTCATTACAGTCATTATCAGCAGACTGTAAAATATGAGCGTTTTCACAATAAATTCCGATTTTTAGAAGGTTATAATTAGCCTTAAATATTTAAAGTGGTGTTGGGCTACTAATTCATAATAAGGACTAATTGACTCTAAAATATTAGGCCATGTTTTAAAATTTGTAGCAGATTTTATTTTTAACTTAATTTTTAAAATACTTTTTAAAACCGTATTTGAGAGAATAATTTATATCTGCTCTAACAAGTGAATCATCTTTTATACAGTAAATGTTTAAACTGGGGCTGTTAGCTCAAAAAGAGTTTTTCAGGCTAAGTTAACTCTGAAACAGGATGTACTTTATGATGAATGTAATTTATACTGAATATTCATCAGTGTAGATGATCAGTTTTTCACTTTAGGAACCATTCTTATACTGTAGCAAAATAGAAGTATTTTATTTAGTCAGAGCTATAGTACATTCATTATAAAGAATAATAATAGCTAATTATTGTAATTATCTTTGTTTAGCTGAAGATATTCCAGAACTGCTCAGCTCTTCTAGTTTGTTTTCAATGCTGCTTCCCCTTATAATAGCCTACATAGGACCAGTAGCTGCAGCTATTCCCAAGGTATGTTTTTCAGTAGCCTGTACAGGTGTATTTTTAAAATGCTGAATAGGAGAAGTTGTGGTGAAAAGCACTTCTTTATATTTGTGTATTCTTGTGAATTCCTGACTAATCTTTGAACCCTTGACATATTTTAAAAGCTGCCTTAGAAGTTTTAGGAATTTTCGGCTATGGTAACAAATGTTGCCTGTAGGCACTTACTCTTCCCTTATCTTTCTGTTATCTCAGAATATTTTTTAGGATCTGAAAGACCACTTTATAGCAATGTTTCCGTAGCCAGTTTTTCATAGATACATAGAAATGTAGTTCTGGGGGGGGGGACACCTTAAGAAGTCAGTAAGTCCAGCATGCTGCATTGAGGCAGAACCAAGTAAATAAGCCTAGACCATCCTGGACAGGTGTTTGTCCAACTTGTTCTTGAAAACCTCCAGTGAGGCGCTACCACAGCTTTCCCTGAAAGCCTATTCCAGAGCTTAACTACTCTTAAGTTTTCATCTCTCTCTCTATCTCCCCTCCCACCACTTTCTGCAGATTAAGCCCATTACTTCTTGTCCTATCTTTAGGTCCCCTTCAGTCTTTTTCTCAAAATTAAACATGCCCAGTCTTTTTAATTTCACCTCATACCCCCTCTCCAGTTTATCCACTAACTCAACATCTAGATTCTTCTTCTTCCCTCCTTCTTTTTAACAGCTTTTTCCAACTGCCTCCCCTTCTGAGTTCCCCTCCCAACTTGAACTATTCTCCAATTAGCTGTTTTTCCCAGGTCAGCATTCCATGCTACTGCATCACAGCTGCAGGCTCTAATAGCCCCTCAATAACTCAAGCTGCAGCAGGTGCTAGTACTGGGGTCATGGTTACTACTCAGTGAAACACTGATAACTACTCATTGGCTACAGTTAACACAATTTTGCATACACCTTCTTGACACATCCTTGTTGGGTATTTTTATAGCCCTATAATGCTCTTCTGTGTTTATAGATTGATCATTTAATATTTAGTAAGTGTTCTTTCCACGTATTGAAGTTAAGCAATTGGTCTGTAATTCTCTAGATTCTGTTTGTTCCCCTTTTTTAAAAGTAGGTGTTGTTTGCCCTTCTCCAGTCCTCCATGAGTTCTCAAAGATAATTGCTAATGATTCCAACATGGCTTAACTAGTTCTTCAAGTACTCTATGATAAATTTCATCAGGCCCTGATGACTTGATTACTCAGTTTAATTTCTGCTGTTATACCAGTCTTTCAAAGGCTTCTGCTATCTTTATTCGCATATGGCTGTAACTTTACAGCCCACAAACTAATTTTACCAAAAAATAAAAAAAAGATTCTTTAAGATGGAAGCTCTCCATCTTTTGCTGTGCATGCATTGGTCACTCCAAAGTAACAAAAATATGAGGCTTATTTGATATAATTTCATCATTCTCAAATTAAGCAATAACTCATGGGATTTAATTGTTTGTTTAAATTTTCCCATTGCTGTGAATCTGGATCTGAAAGTGGGGCTTCTTTGTTTTAAAGAGAGACTTTCCTATTTTTCCATGTGAAAATAACTTTGTTTGTGGCTTGATTAAATCTATGCCCCCTTTTAGCAAATTCATAAGTGAAAGTGATTCTCTACGCATCCATCTGTGGTTTTTTTCCAGCTTGGTAATTGTTGTAGCCTATGATGATGATTATTAGCCATCTCTGTGTTGCTGTGAATGTACATGGCACTAAACTTCAGAAGGTCACTGCCAAATATAAATGGCCCTACTCTGAAGTGGGCTTAAAATAGAGGAACATAGGTGTGAAGTAAATTTTACATTGTTTAGTGTCCCTTTACTTTATTTATAGAAATGTTAAGTCTAATTGGAGGAGGGGTACATATTTTATGTTTAATTATCCTCAATGGAGAGATACAAATTCAAGACTTCATACTTCCCTCAATTCACAGTAGGTAATGTCTTTAGGAGGTCTGTGCAGATCAAAGGGAAAATACAGCATTTACGTAAACAGGTTCCAGAGGGGTAGCTGTGTTTAGTCTGTGTACAGCAAAAACTATCATACAAATAAGGGATAGACCCATTAACAGCACCCTCTACCGACTCACCACAATACATACCTTCATGCCTCCAGCTTCTACCCTGGACACATTACATGATCCATCATTTACAGCCAAGTCTTAAGAAAAATTGGATCTGCTCTGATCCCTCAGATGGAGACAAACACCTACAGGATCACTAACAAATATTCCTAAAACTACAGTACCCACCTTGGGAAGTGAAAAAACTGGTCGACAGAGCCAAACAGATACGTAAGAGTCACCTAGTACAGGACAGACCCAACAAAGAACACAACAGAACACCACTGGCCATCATCTACAGCCCCCAGCTAAAATCCCTCCCACACATCATCAAAGGTCTACAACCTATGCTGAAAGATGATCCCACACTCTTTCAAGCCTTGGGAGGCAGGACCATCCTTGCTTATAGACAGCCCCCCAACCTGAAGCAAATACTCACCAGCAACTAGACACCTTAATATAAGAACACTAACCCAGGAACCTATCCCTGCAACAAACATTCCAATTCTGCCTGCACATGGACTCCAGTGATACCATCACACATCCCAACCACATCAGCCACACCATCAGGAGCTCATTCACCTGCACATCTACTAATGTGATATATGCCGTCATGGGCCAGCAATGCCCCTCTGCCATGTACATTGGCGAAACTGGACTGTCCTTACATAAAAGAATAAATGAACACACATCGTACATAAAAAAAAAATGGTAACATCCATAAACCAGTAGGAGAGCACTTCAATCTCTCTGGAACCTCAGTAGCAGACTTGAAAATTGCCGTACTTCAAAAACAGACTTCAGCCTGAAAACTGCAGAGCTGGAACTGATTTGCAAATTTGACACAGTCAAACTGGGTCTGAATAGGCACTTGGAATGGTTAGCACATTACAAAAAGTAATTGTCCCTGTTTACACATTCTCACCTTCTGATCAGCTGGTATGAATGGGCCTCATCTGCCCTAACTATATTGACTTTGCTAGCACTTGCCCTCCTTCATCCTGGCATGTGTATATATACTTCTCAACTGTAGTTTTCACTTCATGCATCTGATGAAGTGGGTTGGAGCCCACGAAAGCTTATGCCTGAAGAAATTTGTTAGCCTTTAAGATACCACAGGACTGTCATTGTTTTAACATTTATGTAGTAACTAAACTTTTATGTATTGGGTTTATTATTTTTACATTCGATATGATTCAGTGAAGAATCATTTTTAAACTGTTTCTCTTTTTCTCCCTCTTGTCTGTCTCTGTCTGTCCCCTTCTGTTCTTTCCTCTCCTTTTCCTTCTTTGCCTGTTTTCCCTCTGTTTTTCTTGCCTTCTTTGCCCGTCCCTCTGTCCTTCCTTCTCCATTTCTTTCTTCCTCCCTGAGGGTTTCAATCCCAATCCCGTCTTCTGGTTCCATCTTCTTGAAATAATCAGCAATGGAGTACCCATTGCTGACATTGAAATGTACGAATTGGACTGAGAGTTGATGATGCAATGAGAATAAGAGACTGGAGGGATTAAATTTATGAGTTAGTGTTTCATTGTGTCAGCACACTCAGTGAGACCTTATGTCATCAGTTTAAACTCTATTCATATTTGAAAGGTTGGTTCTGCAGCCATGAAGCTCAGAATTTTTTTTTTAAATGAAAGCTTAGTTCAGTGCTACGTGGATCACATAAATACATCCCTTAGGCTTGATCCAGCTTGTTTGCCAGGTGACACCTCTGATTTACAAGAACAATACATCTTGATTAAGATATGGTAATTAGAGCCTGATTCCTTCAAGAGAAAGATGGGTTTTTAGGTATTTGCATGAAGATAGAAACAGAGGGATTATGGTATATGTTAATTGGAAGACACATTGGATGGCATAAGGCAGAGATAAAAATGGGCTTCAAAGACAACTACTTTGAGTAATATACCTATGAGTACTCCATGTCACGATATATGCAAACCAGTGTACTCTCAATCAGAGATTTTGGTCGGCATTGTGTATGCAGGTCCATGTCTCTCTCTGCCTTGAGTACAAGGCATGTTGGGAGGGGTACACCCACTACCACTTGAGTTTCTGCTCAGCTGTCTGTGACTGGAATATTGTCTGTGTCTGTTAGCTAGTTGTGGCTTGCTACAACTCACTAAAAATTGTGGCAAAAATATAAGAATTTTATCGTGTTGCCAGTATGTGGAGTTGCAGTAGCAATGCTTGCGTGGCTTATCATTTACAATGACTGAAATCACTAGAAATAGAAAGTCCTAAGTGGTTGGGTATCACCACTCTTCCTATGCCATTGTGACGGTTTAAGTCAGCAATAACATTCCAAGCTGATTGCCTATGTTCCCTCTAAGCTGCGCAGGTGCACGGCCACACAGTGGCCATCGCACACCTATTACAGACTCCCGCACAGCCCAGTCTCCATGTCCCTTCTTCTTCCCGGCCCAGCCCGACCTTCCCCGGCCCCAGCTCTCCCCTTTTCCCCAGCTCAATCTTCTCCAGCTGCGGCTCTCCCCAGCCTGATCTCCCCAACTGTGGCTCACCCCTTTTCTCCAGCCCGATCTTTCCTGGCCGCAGCTCTCCCGTTTTCCTCAGCCCAATCTTCCCCAGCCGCAGCTCTCCCCAGCCGGATATTCCTCGGTCTCAGCTCTTTTTTTTCTTCTCCAGCCCAACCCATAGTAAATTAATAAAACTACAGTGTTTCATTTTAACATTTTTATTAAAGTTCAAATGAAAAGACAACATTTATTCATTTCTTTTGAATTAAGGTACTGATGCTTCCAGGGCCAAAAAACTGTTGCCCATGAGGCACCATGCCTCACAAATTGCCGCTCCACAAGAATGATAACTTGCTCAGCTGCATCATCAGTTTAGAGGAAACATTGCTGTTTTCCCTCATTGTAAATAGAAGGGTGCTGCTGGATGAACATTCTCCATGTGTATTCCTTGATTTAGGATCTCATTCACTCCTTGGTCTATTAGCATTGTGATAGTTAACCCTTAGGGCATGTTGCAAAACCAAATTTGGGGGGAGAGTAGCTTTTGAGGAGAGGATTGTTGAAATAAAACAGGTTTATTTTTATATATTTAGCAAATATCTGTATGTGGATTCAGATGTTCTTTAAACTGCATATTTTCCATACATGGAGTGATCATCCAGAAGAAAGGATGGGTTGCATCATTAAATTTTCTTGAATGAAAATGAATTTTCAACTGTTGATACTTGAAGGCCATAAATCAAAGCTATGCTCACTCTTTCATGGGAGCATATGCTTTATATAAATGATTTTTAGTCAGAAGATACTGTAAAATTCCTCCAATAGAGTTTTTTAATTAAAATACTGCTAGACATTGTTTCGCACACAGTGGTGCTGCTTGTGAGATTTTCTCTTCTGTGTTCTTTAAGAGGACACTGAAAACTTGAATCTAGTCAATATCAAGTTAAAAGTCGATTTGACATGTTATTTATTGTGTTATCCCTGCCAATTTTTAGTGTTACAACATGTTTTTCTGCTTAATTTTCTTTTTCTCTGGATTCAAAAGCTACACAGAACTGGAGGGGAAGTGGCTGTACAAAAAGTTCTGTTGAGTACATAAACTGGGACGGAGTCTAATCCTTCAGATACAACAATCTTCAATATTACTTTAAAACATTTCAGGATTTTTAAAAAAATCATCCGAGCCTGATTTTAAGTTTACTGTATGCCTTTAATACAGTAGTTGTGCTTTGTCTCCCAATTAGTATGTATATTGTCCTAAGTATTTGGTAAAACAATTTTTCAGTACTCAAATACTTGGCTCCCAAACATAGTATTTTAATTAACATGACTTTAAACTGCAAAGAAGGAATCTCTTACTTGTTCCATTCTTGTGTCTGACTCTTTGGAATCCGCATTTAATGTTTTGACATTTGGTCCATCAGGAGGGTGGAGGGAGAGGAGAGGAGAGTGCTGTTACAACTAAATAAAACAGATCACAAGACTGAACTGTAGTAATGTTAATTTTGAGACTATTCAAACCAAGTACTCTAGAGTACTATAAGATTATTTCCCTCTATTCTGCACTGATGAGGCCACATCTGGAATACTGTGTCCAGTTTTGGGCTCCCTGCTACAGGAAGGATGTTGACAAATTAGAAAGAGTCCAGCGGAGGGCAACAGAAATGATTAGGGGGCTGGGCACATGACTTATCAGGAGAGACTGAAGGAACTAGGCTTACAGAAGAGAAGACTGAGGGGGAATTTGATAGCAACCTTCAACTACTTGAAGGGGTGCCCCAAAGAGGAGGGAGCTACGCTGTTCTCAGTAGTTACGGAGGACAGAACAAGGAGCAATGGTTTCAAGTTGTGGCTGGGGAGGTTGAGGTCGAGGTTAGGAAAAATTCTCACTAGGAATGTAGTGAAGCAGTGGCATGGGTTACCTAGGGAGGTGGTGGAATCTCCATCTTTGGAAACATTTAAGGCCCAGTTAGACAAAACCCTTGCTGGGATGATTTAGTGGGAGTGGTCCTGCTTTTAGCAGAGGGTCGGACTAGATGACCTCATGAAGTCCCTTCCAACATGATTCTGGCTTTTTCTCCTCCCGATTCAGGTATTTTATTTTTTGTCATATTGCAGGTTGCTGTGGAAGTCTTTGGCCTAGTACAGCAGTTACTTCCCTCCGTAGCAGTTTTGAATCAGAAGTATGCGCCTCCTTCCTTTAACCCCAATCAGTCTACAGACAGCACCACAGGAAATCAACCTGAACAAGGGCTCTCAGCTAGTACTACCTCTAATCACTATGCTGTCATAGAAAGTGAACATCCTTATAAACCAGCTTGTGTTACCCACTATAAGGTAGGGACCATTTCTAAGTCTCTATGCACTTTTTAATACATATCATAGATCGAATTATGTATAGATTTTTAAGAACATCACTGAAGTGATTAATTTGTCTCTGTGTTGTGAGCATGCAGCATTTGCAGTGTTATTTGATTTTATGTATATTAATTTCATTATACTGTAATGAAACATGCACTTGTTCTGAGACAACTGAATGCAAAGCTGTTAAATTCTCATTTTGGATACACATTTTTAACAGTTGCTATATTTGTTTTCTGGTGTTTTCTGATTTATATTCTGTTCAGCAGCAATGGTCTCTTTAGATGGTCTATTTTTAAATGTAAAATGTTATTTCTTGTTATAAATCAAAGGAGACACAGGATAATTTAATATATACATCATCTTTTCAAATTTTAAAAGAACAAAGTTTAAGTAGTAATGCTGTGCTTTGACTGATAAACCTTGTTTGTCAGCTCCTGGCAAGCTTCTACCTACTCATGAACCTAACAAATAATACCCCACAAGTTTGTTTTTATAGTGAAAAATAGTCCAAATGCATATCCCCTGTCTTCATATTGAGTGCTAAAAATGTACTCTGATGAAATCTGACATCAGAGTTTAAGTGTAAGTATTGTTAACTCTGGGCCAGAGGAGACCTAAGATGGTGCAGCACCTCCAGTTTTGTTGGCCTGAAGATTTGGCAATTTAAATTATTTATGAAGTCACCTCCAATCTGATCGCCATTTAGGATGCAGAATTCTGAGAGGTGAAGTCTTGCCTATAATTTTCATTAAATCATTTCATTTATAGAGCTGATGCTTTTCTCAGTTGACTTCACAATGAAGTCAAAACTATGAAGTAGAAGGCTGCAAGTACTGAATCAATAGAAGCTGCAGTTAATTCATATCTCCTGCTCTTGAAAATAAGGTGTTCTGTTTAGAGAGGAGGGTGGGTGATCCAAAAAATAGAAGCAATCAACTGAGCTTTAAAACGTGGGCTTCCTAAAGTAGTTGAGTTTCTGACCCTGAAGTATGTTCTCCAACGTGGAATACCTGAAGTTTCAGACAAAATACAAGTAAATCTCTTAATTAGTTGGAGTTAAAATTTAATATAAAATGGTTTAAGAAATATAGCTTCCAGTGTCAGATTTTTTTGTCTCATGTGATCTCAATAATATTTTAATGTATTCCTTCAAATGTTGCCAATAGATGTCTTATGCATAAGATACATTCGAGGAAATGACACTGAAATTAAAATAATGTATTAGTAACTGTTATGATTATAGGCAGTTCCAGATAAATATATTAGGTTGTTCTTAAATGAGGCTGTTGTAACATTAGAGGTAACACAACCAATCATCCTTCTTTTCCAGTTAATTTGTTCTGCTTATTTCATTGATTGAAATGACTCAGTGATAAAGAAGACTGTACATATGTGTAAAGTGTTCTTCGGTAGAATACTGTGTTCTCACTCTCCCTTACCTTGAAATTCTGTAGCTATATTCTGACATGTGAAAGGTCAGATTCACCAGTTTGTTTCAGCTACTTTGTGCTTTTTAGGAGACCACAATAAAGCCAAAGCATACCACTGAATCTTGTTAGGAATCCCTCCCTCAGTTCTTAGTTCACTGATAGAAGCGGAAATCCAGAGTCCAGCAGCAGGCTATATTATGGATTTATTTGGGTAATCAAGCAAGAGTCCCAATTCATTCCACCAGTAATATCCCTTCTTCCCCTTCCTCTACCTCCTGTTTGACCTCAGTTTTTATAGAGTATCTTAACCATCATTTTCTTAAAAACATTAGAAATGAATTCTTTAACCAATCCTAACATACTGAAACATAATTCTCTAAACCAGGGGTCGGCAACCCCCAACCCACATACCAAAAGTGGCATGCAGTCCGAGCCTGAATGGCATACGGCTCCGCCACTCCCAGCGCGGCCTGGGGCCACAAGAGCTGCATGCCGTGGCTCCATGCCCCCTCTGGCCATGCTTCCCCGTTAGGGAGCGCAGCCATCAGGGAAAAAGAAGCCGCGGTACGGGGCTCCTAGCCCCTGCTGGCTCCACCCCCTGCTGGGCAGGACTGCTGGAGGGGAGCCCACCCAGAGCCACTGCAGCCAGCAAGCCGGCCCCAGCCATAGCTGGGAAGAGGATGGGTCGGCCTGCCCCAGCCGCCGCTGCTGGTGGGAGACGGCCCCGGCAGGGAACCGGAGGCTGCTGGGCTGGAGGGAGACTACCTCGGCCCCAGTCCTGGCCAGGAACTGGAGGCCTTGTCCCACCCCCTTTTAGCCCCACCCCTGGCACCTGCTGCACGTGCAGTGGGCGGGGCTGGCAAAGAGGGCCGGCAAAGGTTGCCGAACCCTGCTCTAAACAATCATACCCCACCACCTTAACTCAGTGGTTCTCAACCACTATGTCAGGACATGTTACTGTGTTGCAGAGAGCTGGGAAGACAGCTGGATTTGTTCTGAGGGGGCGTAGGAGGTGGGCTGGTGTGTCCTATAGGGGCATGATATGCCACCAAGTCTGTCGCGACCTGCGAAAGTTTGAGAACCACTGCTTTAACTAATTACAATCGAAGAATCTGACAGAAATTATCAGAAAAGTGGGTGCCATTGCCACCAAACAATAAAAAGTATAGATTCTACAACCACAACTGTTGAGAAGTGTTTAAAGTCCAGACAGAATACTGTCAAACAAAGATTTCTTTAAACATTCTAGGATCTTTTCTTTATCTGGATTGTTAAACTGGATTGCCTTCTTAAAAATCTGGTATTGCCATATTTTAATGTAACATGTTTGGAATGTGTGGATGTGATTGCACATTCCCAGTCTATGGCTGTCTCTGCTGTTTAGACAAAGTACAAGGCCACAGACTGTCACAGTGAGAGAGATCCCATAATTAGGCAGCCTGAGATTTTGATTTTTTGTTTCTATACCATTGGTTCCCAACCTTTTCAGTAACATGTCATACTTCAATGAGACAAACAATTCCACTTCTCATAAACATCACATTTACTTACACTTACTATGGTTACAGTCTTATTAGTGAGGTTTACAACATAGTGCATATAAAAAACTAAAGAAGAATCAAATGCATTAATGTTTCAAGTCCACTGGAAAAAAAAATACATGTCATCTCAATTTTTCCTTTTGGCCACCTGTATTTATAATGTTCATGTTTTAGAATCGAAAGAACAGTACCTCACTTTTAATTTGATTGATTTTCACAAGTTTTCTGAATTGTAATTTTGGATGGATAGAATGTTTAAGATGAATCAATGTTTGTTTTATATTGATTTTCATTACTTTTGTACAAAATTTCATGGCACACTTGGACAGTTTTGTGGCACACCAGTGTGCTGTGGCATACTGATTGAAAACCACTGTTCTATATCCATATAACAAGTTAAGTGATAAGAATATACTTAAACAATTATAGACCTTTACAAGTGGACCTAAATACCTATAGTCTAACAAATGTGTCCTTTGAAGTTAATATACAAAAAATTATCCAAGATTAATACTATACATATGTGATGTTCCCTCCTGCAATCTGGACTGGTGTGCCCCTGTGTCACCCCAGTTGTCCATTCCAGTGCCCTGACTCACCCTGTCTTGCTGTGTGAACTCCCACTCCTGGGTCAGCTCATACCCAGCTGCCTGCATGTAATGGTCCCCCAGCAAACACCCCTCCCATCCCACCCCCCACACAGCTATCCCAGATGCAACCTTGGGAACTACCATCTTGTAAGATTCAGTGCACACCCACTGGGGCTTGCAAGCTTATTTACACTTGTCTGTCAATTTAACAAAAATTGATATGCACCAGCTTTGCTGTCATTGAGGCCTTACACGCTCTCATTTAACATTGCACTGCTTTAGATAAAATACCCATAAGTTTATTGATTGCAGTAAGATTTTAAGTGAATATACATCAAACTAATATGAAATCAGTTAATCATTCACTGAAGGACATAATCACAATCAAATACAAGAAAAAGTTGCATTTTAAACTAAGATCATTGTTACAGTATTCAGCTACAGGCTTGGCTATGATGATCTTTAGCCAAACTCTGTCCTGTGGGTAGGTGTCAGTCCTTGATGTTGCTTGGAAGATGGAATCTGGCGAAGAGCCTCAGACAGCTCAAGGTCTCTCTATTTTTCTTTTCCAAATCCCTTCAGTCTCCCCTGTGGTCAGGTGATTCTTTATGTCTGGCAATGGACATGATCTTTCCCTCTTGAGCCAAGGGTGCTTAAATTTCATTGTTCTTGTATGTATGCTTCTGCTGAGTGTGTAAACACAACTCTGTTTGTCTCTTTCTATTTGAGCCATGAGAGATACATGTAGGGACATGACAAGGCAAAATTTCAAATCTGTACACATGTGCAGTGTTGGAAGAAACATGCTACCATGAAATAATGTAGAGCATTCCATGAGCATTCTCAAAACACCTTACACGACATACTTTACATTAGATAATACACAGTTACATTGTAAGGGTGAATGTGAATGATTCACAGATGACATTACAAGGGCGTATATGGGATGCAAGTGGTCAGGAAAATGCGAAGAGAAGGGGGAAATGGGCAAATAAGACAAATCTTAATTCATTATAAATCTTTATATAAGGAAAATTTTATTCTTATGCCATCTTCTTTGACTTTTTTTGAAGGGTAATTAGACTCAAATAAAGATAATAGGTTACAGACTAGTTTTCTGCAGTTTCTTGAAGTCAATCATTTTATTCAGTTGATTTGTAGATAAAAATGACATGTTTTTCTTTGAATACTTTTCTGTGTGTGTGTCATTTCTGGTGAGCAGGTGCCAAAGATAGGATTGTTTTAGCCAGTGGTATCAGTGGGGCAATGACTGTACCTTTCATGCCCTTCAGCATCTTCTCTCCCTCCAGGAACATAGAGGGGGCAGCGCAACCAACCACCTCCTTTTTTTTTTTTTTAATGCCTAAAGCTGAGAGATGTAATTGACTTAGCAGAGTCTTGTCTCTTGTACTTCCACTCCTACTTTTCCCGATTTATCGTTAGTTGTTCTTAGGATAGGGTAATTTTAATATAGTTTAAGAACATTGACAGGAGTCTTATTATGTCTTAGTGTAGAATTTAGTTTAGGCAAGGGTTTTTGTTTGTTTGTTTGTTTGTTTTTTCATTCAGCCAATACCAGAAGTCAGCTTCATGGCTGGTCGAAAAATCTCTTGGCTTTAAATATTGTTCATTGTGTGTAAGGAAGCTGTGCCATACAACAACAGATACTCTAAGTGCTTATTTTGCCTTAGGAAGAAACACATTGAAGACCTATGTACTTTCTAATATACAAGTAATGAACTGCTGAATCCAGGGAGGCAAGATTCTTTATCTCCTGGATAAATCCATGAGACCTGCCTCTGGTCTAGAGAGGCAGGATCCATCTGATTTAGAGCAATATTCAGTTAGTATGCTCCTGTTACTTCCTCAGCTTCCAAAACTCTTTGTCCCTGTGAGGCATTTTACTGCAGCTTCTGTGGCTGCGTCTTCCTCTCATGTTGAGAGAGGTAAACCCTTGCTTAACTCCTCGAAGGAGCATAAAAGTGGATCCCCTGCCAAAAGCTTTTGGAAGGGAAAAAAACAGAGGAACAAATCTCTTTTTCTGCTAAGAAGGGCAGTTCAGGGCTGAGCTGTGGTGCCCTAAAGCATTTAACTGAAAAGTATTCTGGGCTGATTGAGTCTTCCAGCTTGCTCACTGCCTTGATACCATCCCAGGGCCTTCTCATGTGAGTCTCCAGCACTTACATCTTAGCAGCAATTGTTTTGTACTTACTATATCAGCACTGTTAAATTTGGTACAGACTATTTCAACTTTCGTTTTGGCACTGATGCAGTTGGTATAATGTTTTTGATATCAGGGATTTGACTTTCTCTGTCCTTCCAGAATTCTTTTTGCCTTCTTCAGCTATATTGGGTGTGTCTCCAACACTATCTACAAAGCTCCCTGCACAACATAATTCTCAGACCCCAATCAGGTCTGCTTCTCCATTGAGGGAGATCACTCCTTTATCTTTTCTGCTTTGAACATAAGGTTGTTCCATCCTCCAAGGGTTCCTTTTTATGAGCCATATACTGCAGATAGGCAAGGATTCAGGACAGAGTAGCTTAGGGAAGGGCCCCCTGCCTGCTATATCTGCCTCCCACTCTTTACTCCTGTATACTACTCTCCTGGCCTTATTGGGGACTGTGGTCTTTTCAGCACAATAGTAATTCAACTGAAGTATTGCAGATCAAATCTCTAGAGCCCTGTGCGGATACAAATACGTGGGTCCGCATCCAATCTGCATCTTCAAGAAATGGTCCACAGATATCCGTGTTACATCTGCAGATGTGGATATAATGCGGATATCCCCGGATATCCACAGATTTGCAGGGCTCTAGCCCTGCACCGATGCAAATATGTGGATCTTTATCCAATCTGCATCTGCAAGAAATTGTGTGTGGATATCCGCATTGTGTCTGTGGATGTGTATATCTGCAGATATAATGCAGATATCCGCGGATTTGTAGGGCTCTACAGATTTCCATCCCTATGGCAGCCATCGACAGGTGGCAACAAACAAGGAAGTGCCAGATCTACTCCCTTATGTAGAGAAACTACTTTGCTGTAGAAGTAGTTTATCCAACACTGGACAATGAGTAGTTAATTTGCCAGGTCTTCATTACACGTTGGGAGATCATCTGAGCAGACACTCAAATAACCACAAGTGGTTGATAAAAGACTTTGTCATCAAGACAATGTTCAGGCATTTGTATGTACTTCATTAAGATGTGTTTTCAATATGGGAAAATAAGCGATAAAAAAGTTTGGGCTCCAGAAGGAGTTAGTCCAATTTGAAGGTGAATGGTTTTCTGATCCCGTAGAATCACAATTTCTGTTGCGCGCATCCTGCAATACCATTAACCACTTGGGATTTGAGGAAAATTGATCAGGATTCTGCATGTCATTCAGTCCTAGCTCTGACCTGCCTGAGGCAATATTCATTTCCAGATCTTCAGGCTCTATTCAAATGTCTGTCAAATATCATTTCCTCTCTTGCCAGAGTTGGTCAGTCAGAATAATTAACGTGCACTTCATCAAGATCTTGCCTTTCTCGTATTTCACGGCCTGGCAGGTCTCTGGTTAAAAGATATGGAGAAAATTCGATGTATGGATGTGCAGAATATCTTGATTCAGAGTAGAAAAAACCCTAATAAGTTTGTTTATTCTGCAAAATGGAAGTCTCCTTCTATGTGGTTAGTCTAACCTAGCCTAGCCCCATCAAACACAGAGATCCCTCATATCCTTGACTATCTATGAAAATATCTGGATTTATCTATATTCTCTCTGTTCATTTGACATCCATTTCTGGTCGTCATCCACTGATTCAGGGTCATGGTTTTTTTCTCATCATCCAGTGGTCATATTTCTTTGAGGATTCTTTCAGATATTTCTTGAAATCCAAAACATGTTTATCAAAATGGGAAGCCATCTTAGACCCTTTAGATGTTGTCCAGGTCCTGAAATTTTGTTTACACAAACCAACTTCATCTAGAGCATCACCTTGGTTTTTCATTACTTTTGCTGAAAGATTTAAAGGGCAGGCAATCTGATCCACAGGCAGGTGCTGTCAAACTATATTAATGTGCTCTAAAATAGTTAATTTAGAGCTTCCAAATGTAAATTAGAGTTCATGTGACCAGAGTGTCTGCATCCTCTTTTAGGAGTATTTCCATAACTGCTATACATATAGCAGCTACCCCAGGCACCTTTCTATTATAGAGACATTTATAGCTAGTGCTTTGGCAGACCCATGTCTCAGTCATTATTTAGATCCCTTCTATCCTCTTCTACTAATTACCTGCTTGTGAGTCACAATAAGTTAAGTACACAGACAAACACTCAAAGACAGGAAAGTTACTTATCTCTTCAGTACCTAGAGTTCTTCAGAATATGTTGTCTGTGTTTTATGCTCACCCTCCTTTTTCTACTACTACAGAGTCTAATAAGATCTTAACTTTGTTAGTTGGTTGTGCTTCTTCTCTGTATGCCCTTGAGGGGAGGAGAGCTTAGGGGCTCTAGGATATGATAGGAAGAAGCCTGACACTGCTGGCTTATATGTTCTAATTTATGGTCCATGCATACCAAAAGTGGGGCATTCATAGGCAACACATCTTGAAGACTACAGTTATTGTAGAGGTAAGTAATTATCATTTATCTTTATACTTGACCATTTTTAAAGATTAATTTCAAAGTAAGATACTTAAACCAAAATTAATTAGCAGTGCACAATGATTTTTGTGTTTATTTTCCAACTGTCGTTTGTTTTAGGTGACTTTCCCAGAATGTGTCAGGTGGATGACAATAGAGTTTGATTCTCAGTGTGGTACAGCTCAATCAGAGGATGTCCTTCGCTTGCTAATTCCTGTCAGAATTCTCCAGAACTCAGGATTTGGGCCAAAACAAACTCCTGTTCATGAAAACCTTAATTCATGGATTGAACTAAAGAAATTTTCAGGCACATCTGGATGGCCTACCATGGTTTTAGTGCTGCCAGGTAAAAAGAGTTTGCCTTTTTAAATAAAATGGAACATTTTGGAGTATAACTCTTAAAAATTAACTTTAATTACAGTAAATACCAGAGGCATAAACTTTCTTAAGTCATCAAAAGTCTTATTTTTCTGAGAATGTGACTATCGTAATGAAAATGTCATTAATATTGATTGTTTTAAAGAATGAAAGTGAATTATTGGTTGGATGTCATGGAATAATTCACTATTTCTTTTCAATTATGAGGTATAGATAGGCAGATATGTTTAAAGGCTAATTTTCTTATTTAGTTTAGTGATATAAAAATGCATGAAAGGAATAATTCACATAGATTTATTTGTTATGTTAATTTTATTATTTCCTGTTAGGAAATGAAGCACTCTTTTCACTGGAAACTGCATCAGATTATGTGAAAGATGAAAAGGCCTGTTTCTATGGCTTCAAGTGTTTTGCAATTGGATATGAATTTAGTCCTGGATCTGATGAGGTGAGAAGAAGTAAAGCTATTAAAATTACACCAAATAAATGTGCTTTCCTAAAGGCAAATTATTTTGTACATCTCTTCACTCCGTGTTTTTGCTAATATATTAGCAAAATATTTTTAAATGGTTTCAATATATCTTTTGAGTTGTGTTTGTATTCATTGTTTCAAGCCTTTTTGTCCAGCTGCATGTTCATTATCTTAATATGCAAGGGTTCTCAAACTTTCACATTGTAACACTATGGATGTGGAAGGCACTATAAAGTTCTATTATTGATACAAATAATATATTCATTGTATCAAAACTCAATATTTCCTGTAACTGTATCCAACATTTCTGCCCTGATGCCATTATGTTAAGGTATCCAAAATCTAGGACTGCTTAATAATTATTAATTTATCATTACATTTTATTAGGATAAGTCATTGGAGGAACAGTCTATTTTTTTTCCATCACTGACCAGTTCCAAACTCTTCAGAAGACGGTATAAAAATCCTTAAAATAGAAAATAATGCAATAAGATGCTTATTGAGAGAAGGTTCTTTCTAACACCAGCTATTGTCTAATGCTATGAAGAATGAAGATTAATATTCTTTATTCATTTTTATCTTAGCTAGTGTAATTGTAGATATTTTTAACCTCTAATATTAGTATATCTAATATTCTCTCAAATCCTCCTAGGCATGTTGTCTGAGTCATACCTTTAGAAGTGAATTTTGCTAATTATTCTTTTGCGAAGAAACTATTCTTTGGCTTTGTGCATTCTTTCATTTGGCATATGGCATCCCTATGCTTTGAAAAGCTGTGTTTTTTAAGGGAGAAGTGTTCTTGTGTAAGGGTGACATCACTGCACTGTTAAGCAAGCCCCCACCCCAATTACCTGAGTTTCTTTGTTGCCATAGAGAATGAACAGAATTCCTTGATGACCTCAGAACACCTTTTCCTCAGCCTAGTTTAAGATCTTATTGTAAACAGTTAGGTCATAGTAGCATAGGACAGTTTAAGATAAATATCCCTTCTGATGTCTGAAGAGCCTTCGGGCCTTCAGCCCTATAAGTCCTTTAAGAGGTGCACCTCTTTCTTGGCAATCATAATACAACCTGCAGATCAGATCATTTTCACTGGCACATTCCTGAACACCACTGAGTCCAGAGTATTTTTTTTTTTTTTCCCCCTGTGAAAAGATTTTTCGAAACTTGAAACTTCTTGTTAATTCAGGAAATAACCAGTTCAGACCTTACAATTTTTCTGAAGACAAGTTGGATTGATAGCTTAATTTACCTACATCGTCGCATCGTATGACATTTCCAGGTGCAATCCAGGGCAGTGAGGGGCTGTGTTACTGCTTCCCTGGAAAGCTGGGTACTTCACAATGCTTTACTGCTGTAGTTCCCACCTTGGGAGCTTGTAAACAGCTTTCCAGCATTCATGTCCCACTCTGAGTGTCTATGTATAGCCGCAACCCTGATCCAGCAACTCTGACCCCAGCAGCATGTCAGCAAACATGAGCCACACTGTGCCTTCCAGCAGCCTTTGATTACTACTTGAAGGGTGAGTCTAATATACTCCCAGTACCAAAATTTCCACCTTTCTTCTGGACAGTCCAAATATATTAGGTCTATTGCCCCTCTGAGGAGATCAATACATGACAATCTGCTAACTGAAGTGGAGTTATCCATACTGTTCACAACTGGATTAATTTTGATTAAAAATAAAAGTTTATTTAACTACAAGAAGATGTGATTTAAGTGAGTACAAGTGTAAGACATTAAAATAAGAAATGACAAAAGTGAAGATAAAATGCTTCCTATGACTAAAATTCTTAACATATGCTACCAGCAATGGGGTGACCAAATTTCAGGTCATGATATCTCCCAAAGTCAAATGGGCTGGGTTTTTTTTGTCGTCATAGGTGAAAGACCAAGAGATGGATAGGGAAAGATCCTTTGGGGTTTTTTTGCTTCTCACTTTTATAGTTGTCTCCCTTTGAAATGCATTTCCATGTGGGTTATCCTAGCTAAAGTTCTTTCCTCCTGTGGGGATGGAGGCAAAGAGTCTGGCAGTGAAAGAAGTTCCACACTGTATTTGCTAAGATGCAGATCTATTTGTTCTGTCTCCATAAAACCCCAAGGATTTTGCATATCAAACGCAGTTTTGTGCTGTCTGTCACACAAAAGATAGACTTCCTGTTTCGCCAGAAGAGAGTGGTTGTATAACCTCCCTAAGAAAATCTGAAAAGGAGAGGGATATCCTTGCCCCATCAGCATAAAGGCAAATTATCTTAGTGGCAAGATAGTACATGGGCAGAAAGAGTATGGTTCTGTGTCTGTGGAGGTGATGTAACAAGCAGCAATCTGGTGGTCAATGCACATGTTTACTCAACATTACAGAATCTGTAATATGAGTCTAACTGGGCTCACTTGTATAAGGACTGGGTCCAAGACACACCATCTAATTACAGATTAGCTAGTCTGCACCTGTGGAAAGTGAGGCATAGTCAAGATTCCATATTGAAGGGCTCTTTGGACAGAGGGATTTTGTTCTTTCTTTGTATGTTGTCCATCTCTGAAGGAAATCATTTTCCTGAAAGCTCATCTAGTTGACTGTTCCCACTAAATTGTTTCCTTTTCATGTATGTGGAATGAATAACTTCCTGAGGGAGAATTTAGAATCCATGCCAACCAACAGTACCCTCTGAGTGAAACTGGCATTGCTCTCAGCACTTATAAAAATCATACTCTTCGAGCACAGTGATAGAAACTGCATTCCTAGGTTTAAAACTTGAGTTCAGTTGCTCATGTTCCATTGAGAGAGACATGAAGAATGTGGGAGGAAGCACAACAGTCCCCTTCTCACTGACTGGGGAGGAACAACACTCCCTTTCCCTCAGAAGAGAAACAGCTGGTAGAAAAGGGAACCTAGCATCTGGAAACTAATGTGAGGAAGAAATGTGGGGACTCCTTCCCTCAGGAGCAGAGCAGAAGAGGGTTGAGACAAGCCACACATCCTTTCTCAGCCAAGAAAAAAGGGGATTCTCTATATACAAGAAACAGAAGGGGGAGGAGGTTCTCATTTCCCAACAACTGCCAGAGCAGCAGCATCTGGGGGAGAAGAACCGCAGAGCCTTTTATCATCCCTGGGTGGTCAATATACAGAGAATAAATAGTCTGTAAGGGATTTTTCTGAGGACCAACAGCCAGGTGTAAGGAGGATCTGGAGGCTCTTGTCCCAGGGCATAGGGGAAGGAAGAGGAGCCCTTTGAGTAATAGTACCGCTAAGTTGCATATGTAAGTGAGCATGCTTATAAGGAACACAGTTTTAAGGTCTTAATGTATGTAGCTACAGTTGGTTTATCTAGTAGTATGTTTCAAAGATACCACTCTTTTAAGTAAATTCCACAGGCTAAAGAAAACTGTAGCTTCCAGTAGGAATATTCTGATGAGTGTAAAAGCCTAGCAACCAACTACATTTAATAAACCCTGTTAACTAGAGAAATTGTTCTTGAACTTTTTTCTATTGTGACTCCATGTTACAATTTTAAAAAGGTCACAATTCCCCTCCTTGATAGCTATAAAAGCAAGGAGGGTTGACTGTGATTCCTTGAAGCCTTTTTGTGACCCTAAGGATAAGCACCCTGAGCTAGAGCATAGCATTTCTGTGTGTCTCAACATTAAGTAGTTTGTGGGACTCCTATTAATACAACAATCCAGCATTTCTTTTCTGAAACTATATCTTTTGCTTTAAATTATTCTCTTATTTTTGAAGGGTATTATTCAGCTGGAGAAAGAGTTGGCCAATCTTGGAGGAGCATGTGCAGCAGCTTTGATGAAAAAGGATCTGGCACTTATCATTTGTAAGTCTCAAAGAACATATTTTTACCTTTATTTGTATTCTATTTTGTGAATGACTAAAATTCTTTGAGTTTTAAGTTTGCTTCTAGCTGATGATAGACTTCCGGTGACAACAGAAATTTGAAAAATAAATTAATCCACACCAATAAATAGTGTTTTCCTCCTCTACTCCCTTCTTGTGTATGGAGAGGAGGAGGGAAACCTAGTATTTAAATCTGATCTAACTCCACCTACAGGTAGAGTACCAATGTCTGAGCTATATTCTCCAGTTTCTTAATGGTACCTGCACATTTGTGAAGTATCTTATTATTTATATTTCTCATCACTTATTTCTCACCACACTCTACACCTTCCTGAAGGAAAGGCAATTGTGGTGCTGACTTGTAAAATATGAAATTATTTGTTGAAAATTAAGTGGTCATGAATATGTGTAGATCTTGGAACCTAAAATATTTCCGTTTGAAGTTTTTAATGGTCATCCCTAATAACCAGCCTTGAGTTGTGATATTTGTGTTTGGATTTTTTCCATCCTAATTTGCTGTATATATAAATGTGAAAATGAGAGAACTGAGGGAGGGTTGGGTTAGATTTTTCTCTTCCACGCAAATGTTAAGCAGTTGGAGAGTTTGCCTTTCAGGGGAATAGGCCAGATATCAAAGTCTCTAAGGTGAGGTTTGTTTTTCGGCAGGGGGCATTGTTCTTTTCTTCAAAATTGAGCCATTTGTTTAGATGTCTAACTATGGATTTAGGATCCTTATTTTATACAACTATTAGTGAAAATTGTTGCTCTTGGGCGGGGGATGTTTTGGGGGAGGGGGGGAGGGGGTTTTGTTTTTTTAAATCTCCCATCTCTAGATTTTCATTTATTTCATCACTAGTATGGGGACTGGGAAGCACAAGAATATAAGACATTTCCTCAGCAAGCTCTGGATTCTTAAAACATGCAATAATACTGTTCCAATCCACTGAGATAAGTGTCTATACCAAAAGAAAAATGTGGAGTTGCAGGATCTGAGTGATTCTCTCTTGAAACCATTACATTCCCTATCCTTCTGCTTTTTATCTGTTAATTTGGCAATCCTAGTGTCCAAGCTGGGATGAAAGGGACCATGTAGTTGATAAAGCACTGATCTGGGTCTCAGGAGAACCCCAAGATTAATTCTGATCAGTCACAAGCTTCCTATACGACTTTGGGCAAGCAATTTAATCTACTCTGTGCCTAAATTTCCCATGTGTAAAAATGATTGTAGTGCTTCCCTACCTTGTCAGGAGGGCTGTGAGAATAAACTCCATTTATGACTGTAAGACATTATTATGGTAATGAAAGATTATCTATCTATATCTGGCTGGCTGGCTGGCTGGGAAGGAAGGAAGGAAGGAAGAGTGAGAAAATTTAGGAAGTAAAAATAACATGGAAGCGTAAAGGGTAGTTAATTAAACAAACATCAGTACTCTTTTGCTGCTTTTCACCCATTGACAAAGTTGGTAATGACCCTTCCTCAACAGGTATCAAGATGGCACACTCCAAAAGATTGATGGTATCATTCTTTAAAGACACAGCATGCACTAATTTAAAAAAAAAAAAAAAAAAAAAGCAAAGCAGCATACCAAACTTTGATCATGTTCACTGGATATAACTTCTGATAACAGATGGCTAGATCTGTGGACATTTTTAATTATTAGGACTTGATCCTTCCTTTTCTGTCCCTCTCTTATCTCATTACTGATTACATCCTGTATGTGCAGCATTGCCTGACCTAATTTTGAGAGGGTAGAAAAATATACCCTAGAATAAAAAATTTCAATCATGTTTCTGATAAAGAAATATGGTATAGGGTTCTCCTGAACACCTTTGGATTTTGTTTTACAAAAGAATTCATAATTGGCTAGTGTGATATTTTTTTTTTTTTTTTTTTTTTAAATGAGTTATTTGTGAGATCTCCTCTGAGGAGCAATTGGTGGGCTGCCATCTGGATGTCAGCTCTAACTGCCTCCAAAATCCCTGGAAGGTAAACCGGTTATATAGAGAATTGGCAGACATACTGTATTGGAGAAAATAAATGTAAAAATATAAGAATTTTTTAAAATATGAGTTAAAGTATCATATTTGCTTGTGCACTGAACTATACCATCCTGCATGTTTTCAGTGGTATATGACAATATTATTTTATCTATTCATTAAGAAGTGCTTTTTAACCCTTGAATGTTTTCACAGTGCTGGGATAAGCAAAATGAGTGAAGTTTTTAAGTTCATAATAACAAGGTGCGACATGGAAAACATATTGCTAAATGGAATTTGAACCAAATTTTAAGTACCGGAAGTGTATAGATTTATCTTGATGTTTATATTAACCAATATACATTTCAATTTGTTTATACACCAGCTAATGAATTCGAGGAAGATATTGAGATTCTTGAAGAGGCTGCATTGCAGGTATAGCATTGTTTTTAACATTGCAAGGCACTTTGGTGCTAACTTCCATTAACTCTTTTTTTCTTACTGATTGCCAGAGAAGGTACCTGTTTAGAAGATCTTGGCAGTATCAGGGAATCTAGCACATTATTAGCAAATGTGGTAAAACTGCTCTTGAAACCATCAAAGAAAAGGCTCTTAAATCAAGCTAGTGGGTCACAGTATTTAATTATTTGGATGTATAAACATGATTAGGTGGAGATTAAGAGCTCTAGTTAACATTTTCAAATGTGAATCATGATTTTGTATGTCTCAATTTTTATGTGCCCAACATGACACCTCAAAGGGGTTGGAATTTTTTAAAAACATGGTAAGCACCCAACTTCTGAAAAGCATACTCCTTCTTAGTTTATTTTGGGTATGTGTATGCTGCAATTAAATACCCGTGGCTGGCTCATGTCAGTCAAACTGGTCTCACAGAGCTTGGACTGTGGCGATGTTTAAGTGCATTGTAGGTGTTCAAGTATGGGCTCTGAGACCTGACAAGCAGGAGCCCGAATGTCTGCACCACAATTAAACAGCCTCATAGCCTGAACTTTGTGAATCCAAGTCAACTGACGCAAGCCAGCCATGAGTGTTTAATTGTAGTGTAGTATGCATAGTGTGTGTTATATGGAGCCTTTCTTCTATTTACTTGTTAGAACTGTCATATTATTTGGAAGTAAATGATCTTTTGGGGCACACACATTATTTTTGATGTTATAAAATGGTTATTCTTCTTTGAGTAGTGCCTATATGGGTGGTCCATTCTGGGTTTACAAACACCTTTGTACCTTTGATCAGAGATTTTTCTCAGTAATGTCAGTTCAGCTGTTGCATGCTTGTCAACTTCATGTCCTGTGTCATTGCTATATAACACCGTGCAGGTGAACCACCTCAGTTCTGTCTCAAACACTTTGGCCTGAATCAGAGCTCTGGCAGTTGTTGTCCTTGATGAGATTTCATCAATTTTGTCCTCATTTCTTGTTGTAGTAGCTCTTAGCATTAGTCTAGTTAGTTAGTAACTAGTAGTTTTAGTTTCCTAGTTTTAAATTAAAAAAAAAAATCTCTCACATGTATTACATTTAGATAGATACAAGTTAGAGGCTCTTGATCACTGGGAGGTTATGCTCTCTTCTTACAGCTTAAGACATTGTCTGTTGTTCCAGGAGGCGATCTCAGTAAGTGATAATCACTCTCACTCCATCCGTGTCTTTGGGACTCTCACATTGCCCAAAAGTGTAACTTCTGCCTGGCACTGAAATGCAAAGCCAGAAAAAAATAGATAAAACTTCATTTCCTTATGATGGCTTTTGATCCATGCCATGGGGATCCCTGCTGTATGCACTGGTCTCCGAGCAAATCTTCTGCCTCCACCATATCAGATCCCTATACCTGTAGTGCATCTAAGAAGAAGACTCAAGAACTGTGCCCTGAGCTCACCAAGTACATTAATCTATCTCCAAAAAGCCAAGATCATCAGTATCTTCAGGTCCTCCAGCACCACCTGCTCTCAAATAAGGTACCTATGAGACTGTTGGTTCTTCAGCTATCCAGAGCACTAGTAGACTGGAGGACACCAAAGCCTTTGACCCAGAGAGATTGTCAGAATCATTAGCTGACCAAAGTGGCAAGAAGAGCTCTTCCTCTGCTTCTTCAGTGCTGAAGAAGCCCACTGGGACTCCAGTCACACTTCCCTCAGAATGTCCAAAAGCCATATTACCGTCAGCACCCTTGGACACAGATTCTGTACCAGTAACATTCTATTGCAGGAATTCCATTTTCACAAGATCCAGGGTGTATCTGAGATATCTGCTTCTTTGCTGCTCAGCACCTACATGCTGTTGGTATTGTGAACTTCAGGCGATCTCTATGTTCTCCCTCTACCAACAGTTTCACATCAGAGCTCTCAAGGTGCTCCACCATTCCCGAATGAGTTTGAGGGAAAAGATTCTGATGAAGACCTTGCCTTGATGTCTCATGAATCAGTTCAGGGTTCTCCTCACTCCTGTTGAGGCCCCTTTTCAAAGGCTTCTAATGAGACTATAATTACTCTTGACAAAAGATTGCAACCAACATCTCAGTGATATGAGCACACATGGGTGCCTCCTCATATGCCTGATACACATGGTGGCCATATAGGGACTCTTGGGCGGCCTCTCGCTAACAATTCTCTAGGGCGTTGAGCACCACAGAGAGGCAACCTGCGTTACTTGCTCCCTTGAGGACAGTGGTTCCCAACCTCTTGAGTGAAAGCTCCACTAGTTAACACTAGGTAAAACATGTCCCTCTAACCCTGCCCTCTCACCATTAAACACACTTAACCCCTATAAATACATTTAATAACAACACAAAATTACATTTTCATAGAATCATAGAATAATAGGGAAGGAAGGAACCTCATGAGGTCATCTACTCCAACCCCCTGCTAAAAAGCAGGACCACTCCTACTAAATCATCCCAGCCAGGGTTTTGTCTAACCGGGTGTTTAAAATCTCCAAAGATGAAGATTCTACCACCTCCCTAGGTAGCCCATTCCAAGGCTTCACCACCCTCCTAGTGAGAGAGTTTTTCCTAATATCCAACCTCGACCTCCCCAGCTGTAATTTGAAACCATTGCCCCTTGTTCCGTCCTCTGTTACCATCGAGAACAGCCTAGCTCCCTCCTTTTTGGAGCACCCCTTCAAGTAGTTGAAGGTTGCTGTCAAATCTCCCCTCAGTCTCCCCTTCAGCCTAGTTCCTTCAGTCTCTCCTCATAAGTCATGTGCCCTAGCCCTCTAATCATTTTTGTTGTCCTCCGCTGGACTCTTTCTAATTTGTCCACATCCTTTCTGTAGTGGGGAGCCCAAAACTGGACACAGTATTCCAGATGTGGCCTGACCAGTGTCGAATAGAGGGGAATTACCACATCCCTCGATCTGCTGGCAATACTCAACAATATTTTGTTGTTGTTGTTACTCTTACCTGAATAAGAGATCTGATCCTTTGGCACATTCCAGTTACTGTTCCATGTACATGCAAGAAAGCAAGATAAGAAATATTATGTCCTAGAAGAGGACTCCAAATTTTTTTTTCTCATTCCTCATCTAATTCCTTGGTAATTGACCCAATTAATGAATGTGGAAGGCTAAATTAAAACCACAGTAAAAACAAAATTAGCTCAAAATAAAAATAGGTAAAGCCATATTCATCCTAATAGTTCTGACTTCACCCAGACAAATATGGTTTCCTTACCTGACACAGCTGGCCATATACTCACTGTTCACTCTCCACACTGTTCCTCATCTCCTCTCCCAGGAAGGCGGAAAGATCCTTCACCTAAGTGTTGAAGTTCTTTGTCTCAAAGGATGATTGGTCAGTGGTTTATAGGATTAGAGAGAGCTTAGAGGAAGTAAAAGGGGTACAATTACACAGCTTGAAACCTACTTGCTATACATACTCTCAGAAATGAATGAGATTTGTCTATTGGTGTGCCCTCAGGCATATTACATGAATAACTTCATCACTGCCAGATATACTGAGTTGCATCCTAACTTTAAAAAATTAAGAAATATCGATGAGCTCCATAAAAATCCACCTGGCAGTCATCACTGCTTTCCATCCTCCTGAGGGATATTCTGGTGTTACCCATCTAGCAACAGCAATGTTTGTCAGGGACTTGGAAATCTCTGTCTGCCAACATCCTATTTCTGTTTGGCACCTCAATCTGGTCCTTAAATATCTTACAAGACTACCATTTAAATATACAAGATGCTGGTGAGACTTCATCTGGAATATTGTGTGCAGTTCTGGTCCCCCACATTTAAGAAAGATGAATTCAAACTGGAACAGGTGCCGGGAAGGGCTACTAGGATGATCCACTGAAAGGAAAACCTGCCTAATGAGAGGAGACTCAAAAAGCTTGGCTTATTTAGCCTAAACGAAAGAGCTTGGCTTGTTTAGCCTAACCAATAGAAGGTTCAGGGGAGATATGATTGCTCTCTCTTAAATACATCAGAGGGATAAATACCAGGGAGGAGCAGGAATTATTTAAGTTAAGCGCCAGTGTAGATACAGAAACAAATGAATAGAAACTAGCCATCAGGAAGTTGAGACTTAAAATTACATGCAGATTTCTAACCATCAGAGAAGTGAAGATCTGTAGTAATCTTCCAAGAAGAGCAGTGAGGTCAAAAAACCTATCTGGCTTTAAGACTGAGTTTGATAAGTTTATGGATAAGTATGATAGACCAACCTAATTTGGCAATTAACTGATCTTTGACTAATAGTAGTAAATATGCCCAGTAGCCTGTGATGGGATATTAGATGGGGTGGATTCTGAGTTACTACAGAAAAATTTTTCTGGGTATTTGGTGTTGGGACTTTCCCTGGGCAGAGGCTCTCAGGGTTTTTCACCTTCCTCTATAGCATGGGTAACTTGCTGGTGAATTCTCTGTACCTTGAAATCTTTAAACCGTGATTTGAAGACTTCAGTAACTCTGTGATTAGTCAGAGGTCTATTACAGGAGGAGGGGTGAAGTTCTGTAGCCTGCATTGTGCAGGATGTCACACTAGATGATCATAACTAGCTCTTCTGACTTAGTCTATGAGGATGGTAAACCAAACCAAACAAAAAACCACCTTCAAAATAACTAAAAGAGAAGAAACTGTTCAGTAACAACAAGCCATTCATTTTAGTGCTGGAATGTAAGTGGCTGGGCCTAGTGTTTAGCGTAGCGTAGAGCTGGAAGCCAGATCTCCATGCCAGCTGTGGTTCATAACCAGGAGGTCAGGAACTGAGGATCAAATACTAAGAATCAGGTAGAATCAGGCAACCAGTAGATCAGTACCAGTAGGTAGAATCAGGGTCAGGAGAAGACAGGAGCAGGACGCACTGACTGAGCATTCCAAAGTAGGGTGAGGCCCAGTTGTATTGATCACTACCTCTTTCTTCTTCCGTTTTAAGTAGGATGAGCAGGCCAGCCAGGAGCTCCACTGTTTCACTAGTTAGGGCCTAAGGGTGGAATCTTCTGTCTGAGCTGTACTTCAGGGAAATCCTGTTCCAGCTGATGCTCATAAGCAGTGAGGTAGAGATTTGGAACATGGCAGGATCATGTTACAATTCCATGGCTGCAGCATTTTTTTTCAGTCCTCCATTGTAGAAGTCTTGTGTGCACAACATATGCTAACTAAAAAAAGACAGAAGGAGCCTGTGTTGGCAGAGTGTTGATGAATGATGTGCAACTCTGGCACTCCACTGCTCTGGGCTCCTGTCTCCCTTAGTCACACATACAAACAGGAATACAGTTCAACTAGGAGCTCTTGCCATTCTTCAGACTCTCTTCTCTCCCATCCCCACACCCACACGCATACTCTTTACACTCACAACTTACTCAGCCTCTGCCTGGGTGAGAGAAAGGAGAGTAGTTAGAACAGAACTTCAGGGGTCAGTGACAAGCCTATGGGTGATTGTGCCCAGAGTTTAGAGTAGGAATCAGGTCTAGTGGCTAAAGCAGCAATCAGTAATCAGAAATTGGAGCCTGAGGCCCTATCTGGAATCAGAGGCCAGGTGCTAGAGCCAATAGTTGGAGCTAGAGTCAGGAATCAGAGCTCAGGGTCAGAATTGGGTTGCTTGGAGTGAGGCAAGATAGGAGCAGACGGGGTCCAAGTGTGAAAATAAGTAGACCCAAGACCTGTTGCAGTCATGGGCATATGCTATGAGCAGCCACTGAATTGCTGCTACTTCTGGATTTAAGAGTCAGTCTTCTGACTCAGGCTGCCAGTCAGAGTAGCTGGTTGGACAGTCTACTGCAAGCTAGGTATGCTCATTAGGTTGCCTGATGACTGGTTGTGCTTCCAGATGGGAACTGCTGCAGCCCCTGATTTCTGAAGGGACCAGGCCTTCCTTCTTTTCTGCAAAGGGGAAGAGATTTTCCATGATCACTCTATTATCATTGATAGTATGGAGATGGTGTTTTCCTTTCCACGTGAAATTGAATCCAATCCAAAAAAAATGTCTTTACCAGTATTGTCACGTACCGGAAAACATCAACATGTTAGAGATTTGTTTAACTGAAAATACTAATTTTTTTTTAAACAGGTGTGTAAATCTCACTCAGGCATTCTTGGAAAAGGTTTGGCACTGTCTCACTCACCAACTATCTTGGAAGCTCTTGAAGGAAACCTTCCACTACAGATACAAAGCAACGAACAATCATTTTTGGATGATTTCATTGCTTGTGTACCAGGGTCTAGTGGCGGACGCCTTGCAAGGTAATTTGTCTGCTGTGTGCATGAGCCTATCATTGCATTATTCTCATTTTTAATGACTGTAGCAAAATACAGAACTTCAGTGCTTTCTAGGTATTGCTTTGCGTAGGATCTTGGTTTTAATTATGTAGTGGAACTTGAAAACTATTTATTTTAGTCTTCATTATCCTGAAGTCATGAGTTTTTATAATTGTCCCTTTTATTAATATCTGTATTTTTAAAAATGTTAATTTGATATGTGGATTTTTATTATTTTCATTATGAAAATATGTAATTACTTCATACTTGACTCTATTTGCTCCTTAATTACAAGTATGACTAATGGCTTTTTGTAGTATCTGTGTTTGCCTTCATTATGATTAGAAGGTAGTACAAAATCTCTGAATGTTATGTTAAATTCTTTTAACTTTATTCCATTCTAGATGGCTTCAGCCAGACTCATATGCTGATCCTCAGAAGACATCCTTAATTCTAAATAAGGATGACATACGATGTGGTTGGCCAACTATTATTACTGTGCAAACAAAAGACCAGTATGGAGATATTGTTCATGTGCCCAATATGAAGGTAATTGTATATGAATAGTCCTGTCTGTTTTCAGCCTATAATAAATTTGTCTGCATTTCTGGTTGACATCACACAGAAGATTCTTGATTAGTGCAGAAAGTGGCATTCTGAAATTCTGGTATACCAGTGGGACTTTCTTACTGCAATTGTTGTTTAGATTATGCTGTTAAGTACACTTGCTCAACTCTGTTGTCTCCAGATTATATCATCCTACTCTATAACGGTTTTATGCAGGTATAGCTATGGACATAATTTGGCCTAAATGGTCTTTATTATTGCTGATGATGTGTGAGAAGAAAAGAACCCATTTTCTGCATGCAAATTAGGAAAATTAGCCTTTGAAAAGGTCCCTCACCAAAGACTCTTAAGCAATAAGCAGTTATAGAATAAAAGGGAAGTTTCTCTCATGCTTCTGTAACTGGCTAAAAGACAGGAAAAAAATGGGTAGGAATAAATAGTCCTTTCTCGGAATGAAGAGAAGTAAATATCAGACTACCACAGGGATCTGTACTGGGACCAGTGCAGTTCAACATATTCATAAATGATTTGGGAAAAGTTTAACATGGTGATATTGTAAAGTTTGCAGATGCAAAATTATTTGAGATAGTTAAGTTCAAAACTGACTGCGGAGTGTTACAAAGGGAACTCGCAAAACTTCAGTATTGATAAACAAAAAAACTACATACTGGAAAACATAATCCCAACTATACATAGAAAATGATGGCATCTCATTCAGCTGTGAATACTGAAGAAAGAGATCTTTGGAGTCATTGTGGATAGTTGTCTGAAAACATCCACTCAATGTGCAGCAGTAGTCTAAAACACTGTCAGAATGCTAGAAACCATAAGGAATGGGATAAATAAGAAGACAGTAAATACCACAGTTTCAGCATATAAATCATAGTACACCCATATCTTGAATACTGTGTGCCACTCTGGTCTCCCCATCTAAAAGAAAATATATTAGAAATGGAAAAGGTATAGAGAAGAGCAACGAAAGTGGTTAGAGATATGGATGAGCTTCCATATAAGAAGCGATTAAAAAGACTAGGACTGTTCAGCTTGGAAAAGAAACAATTAAGAGGAGATATAATAGCAGCTTTTAAAATCATGAATGATGTGGAGAAAGTGACTAAGAACTTATTTACCTTTCTAAATAACACAAGAACCAGGGGTTACTCAATTAAATTAATTGGCAGCAAGTTTAAAACAAAGGAAAGGAAGTACTTTTTTTGGGTAATGCACCGTCAATCTGTGCAACTCACTGCCAGGGATTTTGTGAAGGGTGAAACTATAATCCTTAGATAAATTCATGGAGGATAGGTCCTTCAGTGGCTGTTAGCCAAGATAATCAAGGATGCAGTCATGTGCTTTAGCTGTCCCTAAGCCTCTGACTGCTGGATCCTGGAGCTGGAAGATGGGTGATGAATCATCTGATGATTGCCTTGTTCTGTTAATTCCCTTTGAAGCATCGGGCATTGACCACTCTTGGAAGACAGGCTCCAGAGCTAGATGGACCATTGGACTGATCCAATATGCCATTCTTATGATTTTATGTTTTTAAAATAGTAATTTACATGTATGTGTGTTGTTAAAATCAGCAAGACTTGAATGTGCTATTTTTAGAATAATTTTTGAGAGTAAGCCCACACTTTAAGTAGAAGTTCTCATGTTCAAGAGAACCTGTAGTTGCTCAGGTAAATTAGGTAGAGAAAGTAACCAGTACAGTCTGAGTTTTTTCCCCACCATTCAGTTAATCATTGGTCTTTGTAGTGCCTATAAATCCTGGGGTACTGAATTGCTTGTGACAGTAGCAGTTGGAAGTCAGTGTCTTCCCAGATATTCTGTGAAAGGGAGTTAGAGAAATTGTGCATATATTAATTTTTAGTTATGTATACTGAAACTATTCAGAGGAATTCAGAATGAACAAAAAAGAAGAATAAATTAAGTTTTATCTACATTTTAAGGTCTAATATCACTTTTGACTAGTACAAATGTTCTTTGAGTGTTTCTTCATGTTGATTCCAAGAGACTTTGTGCACGCTGTGTGCACAGTCTGCTGGAAAGCTTTTCTCTAGTGGTATCTATAGGGTTGGTTCTGAAGCCCCCTGGAGTCATGCCTTTATGCCACTCTATATAGTGCAGATCCTACATTTTCCTTCTTACCACCTGGTCACTGGAACAGCAGATCCTCCTGCTTTGGAAGTCCTTCCCCTTTGTCTTGTTTTCATCTCGTTAAAAGCTTGTCAATAATTAAAAGTAGTAGTAGTTCATATAGTTGTAGGATAGATACTCCCGCTTATCGGGTAGACATTTTCTGTCTACCCACCCTAGGTTCAGGACATGCCTGGTTTCAAATCTTGTGGGTACTGCAGGAAGCCTATACCCAGAAATGACCCTCATTCTTCCTGTCTAGCAGAATTACACCAGTAGACGCACTGTAACATCTGCAGAGGCTTCCATCCAGGACTCAAAAAGAATGAAGCCAGAAACTTGTTTTTATGTCTGGACTCTGCCCTTCATCCCATGGAGAGCTCCACGGTAGAGAGGCCATGTATCTCGGCCTTAGTGAGGTGTGCATTAGCATCAGTGAAGGAAAGAGCCCCTTAAAAAGAACTCTGCTCCCAAGAAGCCTCAGCACCAGCACACTTCCCAGCACCGAATGGCACGACAAGTGGAGAGCAATGGCACTTCTCCCACTCTCCAATGCAGTGTAAAAAGAAGGTGCTGGACCAAGATCACTCACTGATGCTGAAGAGCCCAGTAATCAAGGAAGGGAGCAAAGTGTGAGCCATGTCAAAATACTTGAGTCCTGAGCTTGAAAGCACAGCACAGCCCTGAGGAAGGGTTCGTTGATTCTGGTCCCTGTGGACTCCCCACTGAGGGAGACGCAGGAGGAGCAATCGCAGCTCCTCTCCATGCCTGTGGCTTTCGAAACTGCAAGGGAGCTGATCAAGGACCTGGCTTTGCTGCCTCTACCTCACCATGACCAAGATCAAACACCAGAACCAGCATTGAAGAAATCTGTGCAAGCTGGCAGTGATGGCCAGTCCTCGCTCCCCACAGCACTTATCCCTGGCACCGTCCAGCACCTCACCTCATGGTCTCCGTGGAGCAAGTGGTTCTCCTCAGACTCCAAGGTAGAGTCCGTTTCATTGAGGAAAGCTAGCATCATAGAAGACATCAGAAGGTTGAGGCAGTTCACCCTCTTATGATACCATGACCCCTGCAGTGGTTTTCTGGACCATGCGGGCATTCCACTAGACCCAAAGGTCCCAGTCTGACAGCTTGCACCCCTTCAGTTCTTCAGAAGAGTGACTTAGGATACCATCTCACTCTGCCAGAAATTTGCCTCATGGCACTGAAGAGTGTTCTGTTCCCAATGTTGTTTTGGATTTTCGCCATAACGAAGACTCCAAGGATGCAGATGCATCACTTCACAACCCATGCAGCACCAAGGAACAGGAAACATCAGCACTGACCGTTAAAGTATCATCATTTTCATCCTGGGATGAGGCTGTGGTGGGAGTAATATCAGCACCAGTACTGGATGACAGCATGACACACCAGGGGCTACTCTGTAGAATTGCTCGGAATTTGGGCCTTCAGGCAGATATGGGTCTAATACAGGTTCCCTTTGACAGGTTGGCTTTTATGATCAATGAGCAGAAATCAGTGCTTGTGCCTGGACAGAAGACAGAATTCATCAGGGCGGTGCTGGACTCAGGGCAGGCCCCAGTATCTCTCTCAGAGGCTTGTTTCCTGGCCCTTCGTGGCATAAGTAGAGTACTTGAAATGCTATCTTCAGACCACAGTTCAGAATTGCCTAAGTTGCTGGGCCACGTGGCAGCTTGCCTCTATGTTGTAGGGCATGCAAAGCATTGTCTCAGGCCTCTATAAGCATGGCTAACCTCAGTTTACAACCGAGCTCAGGGCAACATAGACAAATAATCTCTCTCTCTCCTGACTTTGAGACACTAGATTGGTGGCACAATCCTCACATTGTATGTGCAGGATTCCCCTTCTCACCACCCCATCTTTCCCTGTCTGGTAACAGATGCATCAGCATGGGATTGAGAAGCTTATCTGGGGGACCTCAAGACCCAAGGTCTCTGGTCTCAACCAGAGCTATTGCTTCATATCAGTGTGAAAGCGTTGATGGCAGTGCTTCTGGCTTGTCAAGCCTTTCAAGGTCAGCTGGAGAGCAAGGTAATCTTGCTCCTAACAGACAACACAACAGCTATGTTCTGTATAAACAGACAAGAGATATCTGAGCCATTAGGTATTAGCTTTGAAAAAATCATGGAAGACAGGTGAGGTCCCAGAGAGCTGGAAAAGGGCAAATATAGTACCCATCTACAAAAAGGGAAATAAGAGCAATCCAGGGAATTAAAGACAGTCAGTTTAACCTCTGTTCCGGGAAAAATAATGGAGCAGATAATTAAGGAGTAGATTTGCAAACATCTAGAAGAGAATAAGGTGCTTAGGGCTAGTCAGCATGGATATGTCAAAAGCAAATCATGTCAAACCAACTTGTTAGCTTTCTTTGATGTGGTAATGAATCTTGTGGATAGAGGGGAAGCGGTAGATGTGGTATATCTAGACTTGAGTAAGGCATTTGATACGGTCTCACATCACATTCTCTTTAATAAACTGGGGAGGTACAAACTAGATGGTGCTGCTATAAGATGGGTGAAAAAACTGGTTGGGTAACCGCTCCCAGAGTTATCAACAGTTCACATTCAGGCTGGAAGGACATAACAAGTGGGGTGCCACAGGGATCTGTCCTGGGTCCGGTTTTTGTCAATGACTTAGATGAAGGCATAGATAGCAAACTTATAAAGTTTGGGAGGGTGCTTTGCAGGAAAGGATCACAATTCAAAATGGTTTGGACAAACTGGTGAAATGGTCTGAGATAAATAGAATGAAATTCAATAAAGATAAGTGGCAAGTACTCCACTTAAGGTTGAACAACTCATTGCATACATACAAAATGAGCAATGACTGCCTAGGAAGGAGTACTGCAGAAAGGGATCTGGGTGTAATAGTTGACCACAAGCTAAATATGAGTCAGCAGTGTAATACTGTTTCAAAACAAAGCAAACACCATTTTTGGTGTGTATTAACAGGAGTATTGTGAGTAAGACACGAGACGTGATTCTTCTACTCTACTCTGCACTGATTAGGCCTCAACTTGAGTACTGTGTCCAGTTTTGGATGCCTCATTTCAAAAGGGATGTGAAGAAAGTTTTAGGTCCGTGCTACTCATGCTAGAGTCAGTTCTGGTCTATTTGCTACACCTGAAACAGCAAGGACTATCTGGGTCATCAGTTAAAGTCCACCTGGCAGCCATTTCAGCATTCCATCCCTGGGTAGTAGGGTGCTCTGTCTTTGCTAATCCTTGGTTGTGCATTTCCTGAAAGGTTTTGACAGGCTGTGCCCACCTACATGTTCACTGGTTCTGCAATGAGACCTCAATCTTGTTCTCTCAAGGCTCATGAGGCCTCCATTTGAGTGTTAGCAACCTGCTCACTTCTCTACCTATCCTGGAAAGTGGCCTTTCTCAGAGCAATAATTTCCACCAGGAAAGGGTATACAGTAAAACTCCATGAGATTCGGATTAGCCATGTGCACAACTTGATGGTACTGTTGAAAGTTTGTGTATCTCTAATCAATCTATAGTTTGTGGTTATAGACTCCTTGCATTCATCACAAAGGAATTGAGTCTAAAAACATTTTAGGAAGCTTGTCTGAAAGCAATGATCTTAGACCAGTGATCAGGAAGGGGAACTGTTGATTCCTGCTATCAAAGTAATTTCTGGATTTTTCAAATTAGTGTGACTGCAGGTATCTATGGGTACACATTCACTCCACACGCCTCATTCAAGCCAAATTCAGATTAATGTCACTATAATCAGTGCTGGGATGGATTCAATGGTTGTAAAACTTAAATACTAAAAAAATCAACTTATCTTCCAGAATTGTTTACTTTTCATCTGAAAAATGCATACTAAACAGTACTTGTCAGAAATTTAGATATCTGGAGTTGTGTGAGATGGGGATGAGATCTTATTTGAGTTGAGAGGGTTTTGAGACCCTAATTGGGTTGCTAAAGAGCTCTAACCATTAATACACAGAATGGAAGAGCTATTCATAGGGGAACCAGAGTTTGTGGAGGGGGGGGAGGCATTTTCAGGAATTGGTAGTAGGAACGTCAGGGTGAGATAGTAGTCAATTTAAAATTAACATGGAAAGGGATATAGGGGACAAAACAAATGTAAATTTTTAATCATCTTTTCATCTCTTACTGCATTTTGATAGGTAGAGGTCAAGGCTATTCCTGTTTCCCAGAAAAAAACCTCTTTGCAACAAGAACAACTGAAAAAACTCCAGCGGATTCCAGGCAGCCCTGCATCATCTACTTCCTCTGGCACTGATATGACCTTTGGAGGACACCCTTCACCAAAACTTGATGCTTCATATGAACCAATGATTGTGAAAGAAGCTCGCTACATTGCTATTACAATGATGAAGGTAAAGTATTGTCATTTAAGCAATGCAGTTTGCAAATATTGTTCTCCAAGTAGAGAAGAAAGGAACCATGCAAGTGAACACACAGATTTGTAAAAACAATGGAAGTCTTGTGGCACCTTAAAGACTAACAAATTTCTTCAAGCATAAGCTTTTGTGGGCTGCAGTCAGGGCCAAATTAACCCTGAGCTGCTCCCCAACATGGGCCCCCTGCCTAGGGCCCCTCCGCTCCCACCACGGGTCCCCCCGCCTGGGCCTCCATCACAGGTCATATCCAGCTCATAAATTTGAAAGTCAGCTTCTTGTGGCTGTTTGGCCTATCTGAAATGTCATATTTTAGATCCTCATGGACAGGTGTCCACATCATATGAATGCCACTCTTTCAAACCCTTGTTGGCTGATTTAGCAGAGGGGTCAAGAATTGTTTGAGGATAGAGGATTAAGTACCTTTTTATCCCTTGAATGTAGTCCCTTCAAAATTGTCATCCAATGTCTTAGCAAAGTGGAATCGGCACACATCCTCTCTCCAACTTCCCTAAGTATTATTAATCAGTGTCTTTCATGAGCAGTAATTATTTTTTCTCACCTAAAAAGGTCACTTTAAAGTATGTATCTTTGTGTACATTTTGAATTTATTTCCATTTCCCTATTCCACACTTATGTTATATGAGCAGTTAGATTAACATATTTTGAAAAACAATTTTGTTTTTATTTCTATATTTTCATAACACTAGTATAATAGCATTGACTGAGAGTTGATTTTGATTTTGGGTTTTTTTTATTCTCTGCTTTGTAGGTATATGAAAACTATTCGTTTGAAGAATTACGCTTTGCCTCACCAACACCTAAGAGGTAAAAAATAGTCTTGTGGAGAATTACTCATTAACAGAAACTAAAAGTAAATGTTATTCCAACTTTTTAAATAAAATTCAGGGCTGTATATGAATAGGTTTATTATTCCAGCAAAATTATTTTAATTTCTGTTTAAATAACTATTCAGAGGTCAATACTCTGGAAAGCGTTCTAGGTAGGGGAAAGCACTAAAATATGTAACACATTTATTTTTCTTAAAATTAGAAGGGTGTTTGCAAAAAATCAATGTTTTATACTTAGTTTATTTGCTCCAACTACTTATGCATCACCTGAATTCACTTTGTAATTTGATTTCACATTCAGTTACTGTAAAAATGATTTTCACAGAGGGCTTTGATTTCATAATAACTTAAAAAACATAAGCAGTTTGAGCCAATGAATTCCTGTGAATCAAGATTTGGTTTCCATAGAAATGTCCCTGATAGACCACAATAGTGTGTGGTGTGAAAAAGGAAAATCAGCAGAATGGCTTCTAAATAGAATGTTTCAGCAGCTTTTCGAGAAGCAGACATTTGGTTACTTGTTTCAATGTCTATTTCTTTTTTGTCTAGACCCAGTGAAAATATGTTGATCCGAGTCAACAATGATGGTACTTACTGTGCAAATTGGACCCCAGGAGCTGTTGGTCTTTACACCATTCATGTTACTATAGATGGCATTGAAATAGGTATCTAATTTTCATTAATCTTCTACAGTAATTGCAAATGCTTAAGTATTCACAGTGTTTGAGAAGATTTGTGTAAATGGCATATGAATGAAAATTAGAACACTGCTTTGGGATCAAGAGCATTCTATTCAATCTCTCTTCCGCATGTCTATCCCCCCATGCTGTTATCAAAAAGCTAAAAATAAAAACACAACTGGCAAAACTGTAAGGTCATAAGGAGCTTAAATCAACTCTTTGGAAATTTTTAAAAATATTGTTTCAATTTGCCTTTAAATAGTTGTAAGGTAAGCTGTCATTTGAATAGTAGAATATCTGTAGATTTCACTGAAGACCAGTGCTCAGAATTCTTTTTTCACTGCAAAACTTAATGACCTCATGAACCCTTTTAAAGCAAATGAATTTCCTACACTCCTTTATAGACGTTTGAGATTAACTGTTGCAAGGAAAAAGAGAAGAGAATCAGAATTTGTATCCTAGTAGGTAATTTAATCATTTGTATAGTGATGTAAATATAAGGGCACTAGACAGTAGTAGATCACTGGTCCCTGTCCCAAAGGGCTTACTGTCTACAGCTCAAGTGGAGATACATGGAACAAAAAAGAATAGGGCAACCCTTAGTCAAACTGTAATAGTTTCATTGATGTTCTGAATTTTATAGAAAATATGACACTGACTGCCATGAAAAACAAAAAGCCTGGGATAAGTAAATTCACTTTTAGCAGTTTCACGTACTGCACATGTGCAATGAAAACAGTCAGACATTCACTTTAAAAATGTAAGAATAGTTGTGAATGTAGATGGGGTGATCAGCTTGAGTTCTATGAGGCTCTGTCCAGAAATTTGTATACGAAGAGTAATACTGTTTTCTTGGGGAGAAGATCTGGTTCTCTTGCTTTTTTTTCCCCCACCTTCCCATGTTGCTCTCAGTGGTTTAGCATACAAGAAAGGTTTCTTGTTTAAACTACGTAGGTACCCAAGAACTCACACGTATAGGAGAGGGAAAAATCTTAAGAAACAAGGCATCCCAACCCTCCTTACAAAAAAAGAAGACTAAAAATACTTTTGTTTCCTCTGTGGAAGATTGAGAACAAATCTAAATTCTTCCAAATACTTGAAGTTTTTAATTTTGCTCCCATTTCTGAATGGCTTAGTTTTCTTCGTGACCTGCAAACCTTTGGCTGCCTTGCTGGTTCTAGAGGATGGCAGTGTGAGTTACTGCACATGGAAAGTAAATGTTGAGAAAAAACAAAATAAGTGGTTTTATTTGGGAATTTGCCATATTTCCACATCTGAAATATAAGAGTAAAATCTTTGTCTCTGGAAATTTGTGCTGCATTACCTGTAGTATTCCAGATGATCATAGAAGTTAAAGCTCCATGCAGTCACCCTTTAGAAGCATATGAGAGGAAATGTCTTGAGTCTCTGCAACCCGTTTTATGATTGTGCACACTAAATACTTTTATCCAGGGGTCATTTTTGCTGCATTTGGTCTCTAGTTGTCATTTTGTGTTGACAATGTTTAACACCATGGTATCAAACCGGGCCATTAATGATGGGTAATTAATCTCTGGTTGAAATCTGTCCCCTGAAAATGGTCTTTTTTCTTTTGTTTAACTTTTACACTTTTAACTCTTGTTTATTTACAGATGCTGGATTAGAAGTGAAAGTAAAAGACCCTCCTAAAGGGATGATACCCCCTGGAACCCAACTTGTCAAACCAAAAGCAGAACCTCAACCAAACAAGGTCTGGATAACTAAATATCTAAATAACTTGGCTTCTTTGTGTATTTTGGTGGGTTAGAATGGTAATTCTAAACTAAAATATTTACAAATCACCTTTAAGTACTGAATGCATGCAAACAAAGGAGAATTTCTTTTGTGTTTCTAGTTACTTAACTACTTGAGAGACATTTGTGTCTCATTTAGAATGAGTCAAAGATTTCTTCAGAAGGAATAAAACTTCGAAAAATAACTGCAGGAAGTTTCAGAAGGAATTGATAGATGACTGTGGTAATCCATTCTCAGTGGAAATCTTGTCTGGTCTAATTTAACAGTAAAGATCTGGAACCAGAGAAGAGTACAATAAAACATCTGCAAAGAAGCTATGGAATCTTACAATTTCTTGGCCAATGTGATTAATCCTAAATGTACTTGAGCTCCAAAGAGATTGAAACATGGGTGATGGAACATGATTCTGAATTATTTTTTCTTTTTCTAGTATTTAGAATGGAAAGTCCAGATTTCTGTTCCAAATTTTTGTTGGTGAAGTTTGTGTCACAGTTTTATCCAATACTGGAGCACATGGATACTCAAAACAAGACATTAGACTGGCAGTAGCATAGTTACAGACACTGCTCATAAGCAGCATATTTGGATGATTTCTGATATCTTACGTGAGTGACCAAAGGAACAAGAATCCAGTCCCTAACGGGAGAAGCAAGGAAACTCTCCCAGGGCAGAAACTTCTTGTGATAACTGACACACCTAAGGGGAATTGTAGCCTGTACAGTAAGACCTTCCCCTGAATATCATCCATGCTTCAGGAACCTGAGGTAGACCTGTCTGTATCAGCCCTAAATGGGTAGGCAGGGAAATACTTACCTAGAATGAGTAACAGCAGTGCTCTGGCAGTAGCTGGTACAATGTCACAGATGTGGATCCCTCAACTGTTGTTTCCTCCAGTCTCATTTATTTCCAATGATCATTTAAAAAAAAGTATTCCTTGCCACATACCTGAGTAGGAGACAGTGGCTCTCCCTTAATAGTCCACGTATTAGTTTGAAATTTGTTAAACTTCATAAGAACATTCTTTCTATTTAGGGATTGATTCGCAGTCCAGACTTTCCTTTCATTAGCACATCAACCTCTTTGGCTTAGGAAAACTAGAACTATTTTGGACAAAACAAACTAAGGAGTCCTGTGGTACTTTTAAAGGCTAAGGCATGTGTTTATCACATGAGCTTTCGTAGCAGAAAGTCCCACTTCATCGGATACTTTGAAGATGAGGAAATACAGAATAGGACAAAACATCAAAATACTGATAATACATTTTTACAAAACAGTCAATCATATTTGAGGCTTTGGATTCGAATCAGTATGGAACAAAACTCAATGTACCAACAATGTACTTGACGCTGCACTCAGTACGAAATGAAGACTGTGTAAGAGAAACAGAAGGTCGGATCTACTTGAAAGCACAGAGGAAGAAATAATTTGAGGATTTTTTGGATGGAGGTAGGAAGAGGTTATTGGAATATTCTCTTGTGGGCTGCATGGAAGAAATGACTGTTCAGAAGCAACTTTTAAAATCAGAGAAAAGCTGTGGCTTGATCACTGGGTGAAGAAGAGGACATTGGATGCACAGATTAAGCAAAAAGAAACTAACAGCATTGCGCCTGGCATCATAAGCAGAGAGGAGGTCATGACTAAATCAGTTGAGCCTTCTAATCAGTGTGTCAGCAGTTCTGAACCTCATCTACTTCTAGCTAGAGTTTAAAAACCCTGAATCTGGTAATCAGCTGCTGCAGAGAGAAAAAGCTTTCTTTAGTCATCTATATGTCGCTGAACCTTAGTGTTAAATCCATCATAGATTGTGTCCTCCTGGAACTAAAATCTGTAATTCCAAGATTTTACAAATTCACCATTTGAATCATTGCACTCCTTCATTTTTGGGTACTAATACAGCAATCCTAATTCCCAAAGTTTTGACAACAAGTTGAATATGCGATCAGGAGTGAATTTTACACAGTGCATTTTAGAATGATCAAGGGTGTTATAAGATATGTGCATTCAGAATGCTACTTTTCACTGGAATTAGTACTTCCTTCTTTATACATCCTAAATATACATCTTCATAACAAGGGTGTGTGAGAGGCAATAAAAATATCTACATAACTAGAACAGAATTGTTTAGGAAAGCCATATTTCTTTTTTGTTAACCCAAAGGGGAAGAAGAAGGTGGCTTAATACCCTAATTTTCAAGTGGCTTACAAGTAACATATCCAAAGCATACAACAGCAACTATTCTGAATGCAGGTCTTGGTGGTGCCTGTTGAAAGACAGTTCTTTTTCTAGATCCCTTGTGGGAAAGCATTGATAATATGAAAAATAATGTTAAATATTGTATTTTGAAATTAATGGACAGAAAAGATGTCAGGATCATATTTTGCTTAAAGATATTATTGTTTTCTATGCAGACCTTTTTAAAAAAATGAAAATCATTGTAAAAACATTTTGAATTCTTTTAGGAACTTAACACAGTTTCTTTTAAAAAGAAGATTAGTGTACTCCAGAAGGCTTAAATAGCTTATCCTGATTTGAGGAGTCAGTAAATGATTTGGTTACAGTATTACTGTCAGTTTTTACATGAAAAGTTTATTGATTCTAGAAAACTTAGTTTTAAATATAGATTGCATGAGTGAGGAAGAACACCGCCTCCTTTGACTGTATGTATATTTTAAATCAATAATCTTCAAGATTTTATATTCATGCGGCATAGGGTAGAAGTCTGTTAATGGGGTAGAGTGAGAGAATAATATCAGTGAGAAGGTTTTTGTGTAGAATAGGTATTACTACAAATCAAAACAGCAATGCGGAGGATCTAATGTGAACTTGCCATGATGAAAGGATAAGCAACTGGACAGCTATGGCACAGATATAATGGAGGAAAAGAGGGGATCCTCCTCCTACTGGCTTCAGATGGATGTTTGAAACATCATGTAACCAAATTCTGACAGATATTGAACAGAAGAAAAAAATTCTTGAAAGCTGTAATGTTGAGATGTTCCATCAAACAGAAACCAATGATCTAGGGCTGTGCAGATATTGAAATTTAAGAACATGTAAAAACAATCTAACTTTGAAATTTCAAGGAAATAAAATAAAATGTCATGGAATATTTAATAGACGTTTCTGATGTTCTGATATTCATATAATAGATTTTTTTTCAGTTAAACATAGTTTTGCTATAAGTTTGGTTTCATTTTTTTATTGGTTATAAATAGAAAAGGAAGCTTTATGTAGCAGCCATGGGAAACTAGCAACAAACTCTTGAGACCGCTATCTTATCACTGTATCATTTCAGAATCTATTGAACCTATTCTATATACTCTTGAAAATTCTGTTTCAATTTTTTCTGCGTTACTGTCTTCCTTTGCCTTTCTTAGGTTCGCAAATTTGTGGCCAAGGACAGTGCAGGGCTTCGTATCCGTAGCCACCCTTCCCTTCAGAGTGAGCAAATAGGCATAGTGAAAGTCAATGGATCCATCACTTTTATTGACGAGGTAATTCATAAAAAACTGCTATTTGAACAAAAAGGTGGTTAAGGTGTAAATAATCCATGTAAATAAATGGTTTCATTTTCATGACTAGACATTGTCTTATCTATAATTCAAACACTGCATAAGATGTTTAGATTTTTGTGTTTAATAGCCATCTGGTTTTTCAAGATGTCATTTTACTTATTTTTATTTATTTCCTTTTTTTTAAGACTCTTGCAACAAACTTAGAGACTGCAGACAAAAGAAGTGGAGTAGTAATAGTAGAACTCATTGCCTTAAATATTTGCTATGGTATCCCTAGGAATGGCTGTTCTAACATTTAATCTATATATTAAACATTACATTAAAATTTTGAGGAGGTAGATTTTCATGAATCTTCCATTTACATTTCTGAAGATCATCACATTTTAAACAAATGTGCATGTATCATAATGTAACTTCATATGTTACTGAAGTTATAAAAGCCAAGGTGGTGCTGGTGAAACATGAAAAGTGAAAGGTGGGAACAAGTAATTATTATGAGGAAAGGCCAGGCTTTAATTCTTAATGAATTTTTCTAGTGTTTTTTTTTTTACCTTCATTGCCTGGTACAAATGACTTTCACAACTTAGGCTCTTAACATGTATTCTTCAGACTGCTTTGGCATTCTTTGCTGCTGTAAGTTTCTCTGCACTCTTCCTTACCTTTCCATATCTCCTACCACAATAGCAAAGAGCTTACTTCTAATGCTATCATTGTCTGCCTGGTCTGAAATCTTTTGCTTCTTGCTAGCTATGTAGCAGTTGCAGGAGGCATGGCTCGTTTTTGTTGCTTGTTTCCCATAGATCCACAATGATGATGGTGTATGGCTGAGACTGAATGATGAAACAATAAAGAAGTATGTTCCTAACATGAATGGTTACACTGAAGCCTGGTGCCTCTCTTTTAACCAGCATCTTGGCAAGAGCCTTCTGGTCCCTGTTGACGTAAGTAAAAGGTGCCTTTGAAGAATATGAGCAGTACACTCTGTCCTCATTACAAAGCTTTCTTTAATTAAGGCTGCAACTGTTCAGTCCTGAGGTAAACCACACTGTACTAAATATTGCCTTATGTCTGTTTGAACTCTTCAGGGCTACTGTGTAATGAGGGTGGAGTGTAGAAAGGTTATGGCCCTTTTTCACCCCCCAAAAATCAGTAAATAGTAAAGCAGGCACTATGATTATAATTGTGTACTGAGGATCAGTCATATTGGAGAGCAGGTGGTCTGCACCAATTGTTTTAATATAAATATAAAACTTAATCGTTCATAACACTGCATATAGGTGCTGTGATTTGCTCACATTAACCTAATATTTATTTATTGTATAGACAAACAGGGTGTTAGTTTTATATTTGAGTACTTTTAGTCTTTTTCAGAATATTACACCCATTTTATGGCAGTGCAGTACAATACATGATATGCCATTTCAAATGAAATAGTGGTGTTACTAGTAATCAAAATGTTAGTCAGTTGGAATGTTCGTTAGGCTCAACATATTTTTCTTAGGTAGAATTTCACAATTGTGTCGTCATGTTAGCCAGCAGTTTCTTGCAATCAAGAGATTTTCCGAAAGTTTGAGGAAAAAATTCATGTTAATGAATTTATAATACCAATAAACAAAATATAGGGGTCTCGTTTTTCAAAGAAAATCACAAACAATAGAACTTGAAAGGAGAAAGTGTTTTCTCTTGCTTCATAGTATCTAAAGACATGCAACAGTAAAATCATGAAATCAAAACTTTTTTATTTTTGCTTTCTTATCAATAGAATTATATGTTGTCAGAACAATACTTCTATTTTGGGACCTTTCCTAATATAAACCATAAAATAGTGGAAACTTACTGCATATGAGAAACATACGGTCGTCTTGGAATGTATGGCCCAATGGGTGCCACTGTAGGGCTGCGTGCTACCTATGTACTTTCAATCAGTGATTTAAATTACCAACATCCATTCCTGTGCTATACAACCTTGAGCTCCACAGAGTGAGTTTATAAGGAGGAGAGGACCTGCTGCCACTCCTGTTCCTTCTTAACTGCCTGCAACTTGAGACAAAGCAACTGTGGTTATCTGCTGCTTCTTATAAACTTCTTTTGCCTTTTATTCTATTTTACTTTAGTATTTAGTTTTTACTTCGTTAATATAGTTTTGGCACAAGTTTATGCTTAAGGGGGACATGTTCCTACCTCTCCACTGATGTCCCATTAGGACTGATTCCTCAGCCATTTTGCCCAATGGCCTAATTTCTGGAATATGCCAAAGGCCCTTGGATTCAAACACTGCCAGTCTTGCTATAGATTTTTCCCTCGAGCAGTGGGCAGTCCAGCTGCCACAATATCTCAGACACTTACACATCCCATTCAAGTGCAAGGTTTTCATGGGGTTCAAAAGCAGGTTTCGCAAAGAAAGAAGAGTGAGTGAGGTTGAAGTTTCTCCTATGGAGTGCTCCATAAAGCCCACAGAATCAAAGTTCCCCCTACTTTGATCTCATCCTCTCAGACCGTACCAGTGACCAAAGCTGGCTCAGCAATGAAGGACTCTTAAGAAAAGAGAGCCTCATTCCTCTGAAAGTCCAGAAGAAGGAGTAAGTCACCTATTAGAATTGAATCCAGGGAGAACTCATGTCCAACAATATATACCATTAAGGCTTCAAAAGACACTAGTGCCAAGGCATCAGTACCACCTAAAATGATGGTCTATATCAATAAGTCTGCCAGAAACACCAAGAAGTACCATCACCAGTACTGTCTATGGACCTTTCTATGCTTTCAGACTCTGCTAAAATGTAATACTTGAAAAAAGCCTGAGATATTGGTATTGATATTCTCTTTGGGTTGTATGCATTTAGAGCACAGAGCTGTTCTTTCAATGGCCTTTTTGGTGTCCTCTTCAACACTGGCTCAGTTACTGTCCTTGCATAAGGCTACAGTACCATCCCCAGTTCTGACTAATTACTACCATAGCCCTCTGGCACCCTCAGAAGTTCTCTTTCCTGAGGATCTATTCATCTCTGAAGAACCAGAATCCTCCCTTAAGGGCCACCAAGCGATGCTCCTCTTCTGTACTTCTACGCTGTCAGTCCCCAACCCCTTACACCTGACAGCAGGAGACAGCCTTCCAGAACTGACTTGAGTTCAGTTCGTCTAGCACCTTCTCAGCCACCAGTACTGGCCCCAGCACCAATACCCAGAGTCCCTCTCTTTGTACTCACTCTGACCTTTTGGAGCAAAGCTTTATCTCCCTGCCTTACCAACTGTGTCCCCTGAAGTGTACCCTAAGGAGGATTCATCAGAACCCAGAAGATGCTCCATGCATTCCAAACACATACACCCTTGGAGACTGTTCTCTCACTTAGCACACAGTGGGGTTCTTGGAACCTCTGGGCTCTTTATGGGGACTGGAGGAAGCCATGTTTGGAATATCAGCTGGTGCCGCAACAGCCATTGGCACGATAAGTGCAGCCACTGGTATCATGTCTCCCTGACACAGGAAGGAAGTACAGGAGGAACAACAGCTATCAATGGACACTTCCATCACGATAATCTTCCTTCTCCCATGGTGATGCAGCCACCGCCACCACTACCTTCTTATGGAGTCAATTTTAGGACCTTGCAGGATTTGATGAAGCAACTGATGGAATCCTTTCAAATCTCTACAGTGTAGGAACAAGAGTCTCAGCACTACCTTGTGGACATTCTGTATAGCACTATTCAGAGTAAGATGACCCTGTCATTTAAAAAGGTGCTCTTGCCCATAATCTGCGGTTGAACCCTGCCGTTCTCATACCTACCTGTAAACAGGCAGACAGAACTATTACACGCTAGCCAAAGAACTGGAATATTTCTGCAACCAATGGGAAAAACCATCAAACTCATTCAAAATCTACAGTGCCTGACAAGGAGGCTAAATGCCTAGATCTGCTTAGGAGGATTTCTTACTTGTCCACTGTTCTACAATTTCCAGTAGCAAACTATCTAGTCCTGGTCACAAAATAGGATTCCAACAACTATTTCACTTTTATTCCTTTTAATGGTCACCTGCCACAGAACCAGAGGGAAATGTACCGAGCCCTCATTTCCGAGGACCAGTTCATCTCCAAAGTTTCCTTACAGGCTGCCCTTGATGCTTCTGACACAGCTTTGTGATCTGTAGTCATTGTAGCTCTTATGCAATGAGTATCCTGGCTTCAGTCTCCCTCGGGAAGTACAAAACACAGTGGGGGCCTAGGCTCTTCAATGGCAATACCGATAGCTCACTTCACTCTCTCAGAAAGACAACATTGAAGTTGCTCAGGATATATGTACCTGGAACAAAGGTGTTTTAGTAAATTACAGACAGCACAACACTTCGAGTACCACCTTTATCACACCTATTCCACATCTCAGGAATCTTCTAGAAAGAGGTCCAAAACTCAAAAGAAGGGAACACCATTGATGGCAACCTCCTTACTTGTGACTTGCTCTAAAGGACCATGTTTCCAATCTAGTCAAGAGTCACAAACACCCTGCTTCTTTGGATCTGCTCCTCAAATCTTTCTTGGGTTCTTATCACAAAAAAGTGGATCAAATGATGGCGTCTACCAGCTATACCATTTCCATTCTTTCCCTAACTCTCCTCCTCCTTCCTCTTCAGGAATCCCTCCCATGAAGGTCTCTTAAAGTAAGAATCCATTCCCTCCTGTGTCGGTAGACAATGGCGCCTATTCCCCCAAAATTACTCCAGATGCAACAGTACCTGGAGGCCAATCTTGGACTTCAGAAACTTGAACATACTATCATGTTTGGATTGATCATGTGTCTGAGAGCTTGCCAAGACTCATCAAACCCTTTGATCACTATCTCTTCCTGCTTATCCATATGGGCACCAACAATACTGCCAACAATGACCTTTAGTGATAACTGCAGACTACGTAGCTCTGGGAGGAAGGATAAAAGAGTTTGGGGTAAAGGGATGTTCTTGACAATCCTCCTTGTTGAAGGAAAAAGGCGTGGCCGGGGGCCAATGAAAGTAAATGCATGGCTGCAGAGCTGATGTTGGCAAGAGGATTTTGTTGTCTTCACCAACAAACTCATGTTCCTGGGAAGACGACAACTATGCTGTGAGGGGCAGCATCTATCAAATACAGCAGGGGTGGCCAAACTGTGACTCTTTTTACAATTAAAGTGCAACACCCAGAACCCCCATTTTCTCCCCCCAATCCTCCACCTATCATACTGGAGTGGCAAACTCAGAACGTTTGTCCTACGGCAGGATGGTGAGGCTAGAGGAGTCTGCCCAGTAGAGGTGAATGTAACTTGTGGGGGTCAGTAATTTTGGCTACCAGTCAAATATGGGGAAGAGCTTCTTTGAACATCATCTGGCTAACCTGATAAGGAGAGATTTAAACTAAGTCCTATAGTAGATAATGACAAAAATCTGGCCAATGAGCATCTAGGCTCAAATAATGAAGACAAAGGTAAGGGGATAATTTCTGTAGAAGGAAATAGAAAATACAACTGCATTAAGATGGAAAGAAGAAAAGCATCAAGGCAGTCTGCAAGATATCTTCAATCCCTGTACACAAATGCAAGGAATCTGAGGAACAAGCAGGATGAACTGAAATGGAGAAAAAAGGAGGTAGTGTGGTACCGCAAATAATAAAGTCTGTTGTTTTCTTCCACTTTCCATGGCTTATCTGCAACTCAGCCTCAGTTTTTTGAGAATCAACTGTTTCAAGAAGGGTCTTATTTATTACTAATTTATTAATAGTATTTCTAATTTCTCTGTAAAACAGTCATCGGTTTATACGGTATTTTCATCACTAGAGGAGTAGGCATTTATATCAGCAAGTTCTGATGAATATAGATGAATATATTCAAGGGTGGTTCTGCTCTTAAAAGTGATTCTGTAAAAATGATATTCTCTGGTTTTGTATCTTAATTACTTAATTTCAAATGACATTCATTAACAAGAAAAATTGTCTTCTGCAGCCTTTGCTCTGTTACACCTTTTGCCCGCTGCAGGCAAACAGATTTGTATAAGTGTAAATGCAGGAAGAATTTGGTCTCCTGAACCTTTACTGTAAGTGATAGGGGATATAAGAAAAGAATCCAGTGTAACTTCCAGATCACAGGTTAAATTAGCAGAGTTTAGTGAGTATCTTGTGATTTGAGGAAATTTGATATGAAATCATTGAAGCACAGAATATGATTTTACTGTTTTCAGAATAAAAGCACACATTAAAATAGAAAAACGATTGCAAAACTGTGCTTCAGAGAATTCAAATGAATTATTGTTGATAAACTGGCCTCAAATTCTTTGCCAAATCATGTTGTTCTTTAAGTAATTATAAAATGTTTTCAGATTTAACGAAAATATTGTGTAAAAAGATTAAGGATTGTGTTTTGGTTTTGTTTGTTTGTTTTCAAAATTGTTTTGCAAAGAAAAAAATAGAAACTGAAAGTTTACAAATGGCAGCAATAAGGGCTAAAAAGTTTGCAGATCTGTCTAAATTTTTTTCTTCAGCGTGGAAACTTTATTTTCAGTCTGACAGATTTTTATTGGAGGTTTATTGGGAAACATACATATGCATGTTTCATTCCTTTAAATTGGCATTTGACGTATGATAAGACAAGAAAACTTGGTGTTTTTAAGAGTCAAAAGAGAAGTAGTGGTTTTGTGCAGCACAGCCAGCATATTGCTTTTTTTTCCTGCTGATAATTTCATGTTCATTGCTTTTCACATACAGCTTTATAACACAATAATATAACATAATAACTTGGAAAGAGAGCTCCAGAAAAATAATTTTGATGATGTTTTATGTATGGAAAGTCTGTATTTCTCAATGTTAAAATAGACATTGAGACAAATGGTAAAATTAGAAATTCAGTCTATTAATATAAAATTGATACTTTTGAAAATAAACTGATTAGATAAATATAGGATTTAATTGTCCTCTTAGAATTATGCCAAATTTTTGTCTATATTTCATCTTTCTGCCTCAACAAGAATGATATCAGCCACCTTGTTTGAGTATAATATTACCTGGAAATACTATATTCTGAAAAGAAAAAAAGTCAGATTGAATATTTTTCTGTTCTAGTTTAAAAATTGCAGATTTTTAGGGTTAGTAAAACTTGAACTGAAAAGAACTTAAATAAAGACAAAATGTGTGTTTGAGATGATTTATTTTCATTGATTTTTTTTTTTTTTTACTTGCGTTGTTTTTAACACGTACAGCATTGGAAAAGCAAATTTGAAACAAAAGCTTGTAAGATTTCTGTATGACTTTGAGAGTTCATTACTTCTATATACCATTGTTCAACTGTGGTATGACTGCTGTCCAGGATTTCATTTTTAATTTTGTTTTTGAAATAGTGCTAGGAAGCATGATTTATTAATAAGCATGTTTTGTTAATCTAGACAAGTGTTGCTGTTCCAAAGAGATGCTGCGGAATAGATTCATTTTTATAGTAATTAACAGTCTGCATTAGAGATCAGATTTACTTTTCATATGATAGGAGCAAGGAGAGTTTCTTTGAGGTGGAAAGAAATAGTTTATATTTTAATCAGAATAGGTTGCTTTGCTTTTTTTCCCCCAAATGTTAATAGATGCTTTCATAGCTACATTGTGAAAGTATTTAAAATGCACAGTAGAACCTCACTTAATTCCTACTGAAAGGAACAGCAATTGCAGCTTGCTAAAACTCATTAATTTATTTTACAATTGCCTTTATTTTATTGTACTTTATGATATACTGGTAAATGTATTTTTGTACAGATAATAAATTCTTAGTTATAATTCCTCCTACAGCACTCTGTTTTAGTTTTTCTTCTGATATGAGGAGTGAGTGCTATGTAAGTATGTAGACTAGTGAGGTTGTTCTGCATTGTAATTGTTTTCTGCCATTTTTGAGGACAGCTTAATACTTTATATATCTTCCCTCTTATGAATTGGGTGGCTGAAAGTCCACATTCTGAATTCAACTATGTCACATTAATTCACTCAAATAAATCTTTACAAAACAGCAGACTGTCTTGTCATAAAACAAATCTGGCTTGCACTGGAACATCTATTGTTTCACTGTGACAGTATTGTGGGGTTTGTCTTGCACAAGTCTCAAGCTTTAAAAGATGTCTGGCTCTTATTTTAGTAAATGGCATGACACACTACATCCATTTAGAGCTTCTGACATACAAATCTGTTTGTGTTTAACAAATGGTTTGCAACGGTGAGCAATGGACTCAAGTGACTTCATTTTAAAAAAACACATTTTTTATAAAAGTCAGTTTACTTTAACACTTCAGAAAACTTGCATTACAATGTCTCTAGCATCTTTTTCCAGTGTTCTCTCATTCCCATTTCTTTGTTGATATTTGTCTTTTTTTAAACTTTGTTGCTTAGAATGTCTTTAATGCTAGCCAAGGAATCAGGGATTTGGACTTTTTTTCATGGACTTCTAAAGCTTTCCTCCCCCAGGTGAGTTAATTATCAAGAACAGTCACATTATATCCAGATGTTTTACATTAACACACAAATTTACATTAAATAACGTTTTTGAAGTCTGCTGTAGTCTGAATTTAAAAATCAGTAAATTGAACGCAGTAGGTTCCATTAGGAACTGGATTAGCTCAAAAGTATTTAAAAAACAGTTGATGAACACTACAGTAACACCTTTACTAATTCATTGCCAAAGTGCCATAATTCTTAGAAAAATATCCAATTGTATTACACATGACTAAGTGTTGTAAAAATCTCTCAGATGCTTTTGCAAATTATTTGGAAGGCTGTAGTTGCTTTGTTAGGCAATAGTTTCCATAGAAACTTTTTAATGGAAATTCTTCTCAAATAATTATGCATCTTGGTTTATCTGTTCAAAAATATAAATTTTCACGGTTTTTTTTAATCCCCGTCAGCACTGAACTGCTTTGCTGATCTAAGAAACTTCAATTGACAAAAATGCTTAACTTCTGATTTTTGTAGAACATTAGGCTTTTGTCTCCTTGAAACAATTTACTTTAGAAAATGCCAGAACTTGAATTAAAAATTCCTTTCTTTGCAGAACTTCATAAAGAACTCATCTGCAGTAGTTTTCTTGGGAAAGCTATTGTAACATTTTGGGAAGGCTGTTACAACATTCTGAGTACAATACAAAGGAATCAACACCAAACAGCTGAAAATTTGAAACTGAACAGTGCAAAAATTGTGTTTTTTGTTTTGTTTTGTTTTTAAATAAGGGAATTAAACCACACTTGCAAATGTCTTTGTATGCAGGTCAAACATCTTGTTTTTAAAGTTCATTACAGTTGCTGTTTGTGTTTTTGTGCTATACGTGTGTGGATGAGTGCTCCTCTCTAGTATGTTCATATATATATTGGAAATTTTTACTAAATTACGCCAATAGAAGAGCCATGCCCATAGTCCTCATTTACAATAAAAGGTTGGAGTGTTGCCTAAGAGCTCTAAACATACGGAGTTGTCATATCTCAGAATTATAACATCAGATCAGGCCTTGATCTGTCCTTCATCCTTGCATGGTTCTAAGCAAAATAAGTCTGCAATGTTATTCTGATTGTCACAGTAAAAATAAAATAATACACACACATTAGTATTTTAATATATGCATGCAAGAACAATGGGGCTACTGCTCTTCTCAGCCTATATAGCAATGTTTATTCAATGTTTCCAATATATTCCTGAAACTGAGTTCAAAGAAAGGAGCACATTTAAATTGGAAACCAGGTAGCATACACATCTCCTTTACATGTTCCCTGAAGATCAATCCAAAAATTCCATATAGCATGGTTAGCTTCTGTGTGCTCATAAATGACAGTACAAAATACTTCATGAAAATGATGGTGAAAATAAATTCATGTCAAACTGCAAATATGAAAATATTTATCTACTTAGTGACCTAAATTTAAACCATTTATATTGCACTGAAGTATCTGTTCATTTCAAATGCAGCAGTACTTAACACATGTACATCTACAAGCGAAAACAATCAATTTGGAAAGGAAACCTATAATTCAATTGGCATTATGACCAGTTTTTTTCCTCCTTAACTGTTCCAGACTTGGTGAAGAGGTGTTTCTAATCTAAAAAGTGTAAAGGCATTATTAACAGGTTTTATTCTGTTTTTCTTTTGCTTTTTTAAAATTTTTCAGGAGTCTCGATCTAATACTGATGATTTTTTCAAAGACACAAATTCATGTTGCATAGAGGAAGCAGTGATGCAAGAGCAAGATATACCATTCCTTCGAGGTGGACCTGGAGTGTACAAGGTAGTGAAGACTGGCCCTTCAGGTCACAACATCAGAAGCTGTCCTAACCTTAGAGGTATCCCAATTGGAATGTTAGTTCTGGGAAACAAAGTCAAGGCAGTAGGCGAGGTATGGATCCTTGTAGCTTCAGTTCATGTCTTCATAGATACCAGTTTATAACAGTAGTAAACGCAGCAAAAGCATCTGCCCCCCCTACACAAGGTTTGCTTTTTCTAACCATGGTGGTTAAATGTTAACATTTGAACTTGGTTTATGTTATAAATATTTATTCAATTCTGTGTTTTGCTTTGTAGAAAGGTGTCCATTAATTGGAGTTATATTAAACTTGAATTTTCTGATATAACAATTACGCGTATACTTAATTATATATTTCTGTTACCATACGGTTGATTCATTGCAAAATAAGCTTTTCTGTTTCACTTACTGATCGCATGCATCAGTGAATTTATCTTGTTGGAGGAATCATTTCCAGGGCTGTGATCAGTTAAAAAGTGATCCTATTTCACTGTATTTATTCAGTTATTATACCTGTCATCATGCTTTGTTATTTTCCTGTTGAGATGGGCTTGAGGATGTAGTGTGTCATGCTATTTCTCAAACAACATCAGGAGCATAATTAGCAAATTTACAAATATTTCATATATAACTAAACAGTATAATATATTTCACTGTTTCAGGTGCCAAAAAAAAGCATAGAGGTTATTGGGTAACACCTTCTAAGAGCTTATTTATGTTTGTGTGGTTGGTCAAATATTGAACTATTTTTTCTAAATATAAACTGATCTAATGTGAACGTATTCATAATTTTAAACTTGCCATACATGGAATTGGTTTTTGTTCAACCTCAGGCTGTAGCCTTAATTTCAGAAACGTGTCTTTTTAATAATGTCATGATGGAAATGAGCATATTATTTCAAATACTTAAGCATGTTGCTGGATCTCAGCACTGGATTGTTTGAAAAGTGATTAAACTGTGCTTTTTTGTGTGTGTGCACCAGGTGACTAATTCTGAAGGTACATGGGTGCAAATGGATAAAAACAGCATGGTAGAATTCTGTGAGAGTGATGAAGGCGAGGCATGGTCCTTAGCTAGAGACAGAGGTGGAAACCAGTACCTGCGGCACGAAGATGGCAAGTTGTTTTAATTTTTTTTTAAATTAACCATTTAAAGTGTTTGCTAAAATGAAGGGGAGGCGGGACAAGGGTTTGAAGAACTGAGTTTGAAAGAGGTCAAACATGAACTAATAAAATAACCCATATAGAAAAAATATGAAGTCAACTTTTGTTTTAAAATTAAACTTCACAGACACTTAAACTTCTTCAGACATTTAGATATTGCTAAAGTGATGTTTTATGAGTGTTTTCCAATTCATTGTTCTATACAAATGGGTGAACTATAGTTTTAGCTTTTTTCAATTCAGTTTTCAAACAATCAGTCCTGTGCTTTCTGAGGCAACTTACTTCAATCTACTTTTGTCTCCACCTGAAAAATAATACTGATTAAATTCATTTAGCATCTTAGATTTTTTATTTATTTTGCTTAGAGTTTGACATATAATCCTTACCATTCGATTAAGGCCACAAAAGTACCCTGCTAAAAACTGCCAACAGATTTTGAACTCTGTATCTGAAATGGGGAAGAAGCGTAACCTAATGTTTTCTGCACAGCAAAATGAAATGAGGTAGGGTAACTTTGGAATGCCCACAGATGAGAAAGGACAGTGTGTTGTAGGATAGCAGAATAAATGAAAAAAAATTACAGAAGTTAATTTACTTATTAGAACACCAAGTTTACTTTCATGTAAATGCAAGATAAAGTTCCCTAACAAGGAGCCCTTGTAAAAGGTATTACATATCTGTAACATTTAAGTCTAAGTACAATGGTCAAAAGCAGTCCAAGAATTTGTCGGTTCCTTAGAGCCAAAGAAAGCACTAGTACGACTATTTTAAGTATAGTGCTTTTTAGGCAGGTGTAGCAGTTTCTGGAAACCATCTTGCCATTCCTACCTTAACCTTCACCATTACTTTATTATAATAGGGAAGAAGAAAGGAAGCACTGAGCAAAAAACTAAATGTTACTGCTGTATAGCAGGGCTGCCTAATTCTGTGCAGAGCAGGATGATGAGAAGTGAACAAATAAAAGTAACTAACACATTGAACAATAAAGATGGATAAATGTTGAACAATTGTTGTTCTTCTGCTTGCATATATCCATTCCACTGTAGGTGTTTGTGTGTTCCAGTGCACAGTTGTTGGAGAGATTTTTCCTTAAAGGTACTAGTCAGTGTAGCATAAGTGCCTCTGTTGCCTCATGCACCACACTCAGGCATAAAATGTCAAGCTGTCTTGATCCCCCTCAGTTCCTTCCTACCACCCATGATGATCGTTGAAAGTCTCCTAGTTCTCTGCAAGTCTTTAGTCAAAACCTATAAATGGTATCTCTTGTCTCTAGTTTAGTGGTTGGTTGGTTATTTTTAAAAGAAATGTTTTTGATGTGTTATGTGATTCTGGCACCTAATGTGGGTACTGGTCCCAGTACCATCGATATGCTGCACACTCCAGGTTTCAAATTCTGTCATTTTGTGGCAAGGCAACACTCAACACCTTCAACTCAATTTGAGTGACAAATGTGGCAATTTTAAGGGCTTAAAGCCCTGTTCAAAAAAAAAAAGGGGGGGGGGGGAGCCAGATAAAAATACCTGTTGCTGAAAGAAGCACTACTTCCTCCATCTGATTCACCTACCTCAGTATGGGTACGTAGCACCTCAGTTTTGGCCAGTAGGACACTTTAGCACTATTGGAACCAAGAGGCATATCAGCATTGCCAATACAGAAAAAGAGGCATTGGAAATTGACATTGGATTATTGAAAAACACATAGAGGTCAAGCTCTTCTAAAGATTTGGGAGCATTCTAAGAGGAAACATGCCCAAGAGTAAACTTCTGAATATGGGAGTTCTTTGGTCCAAGGGCTGGTATGGACCTTTTGAGACCAGCTCCCAAAGTACCTTTGCTAGCATCTACTTACACCCCATTACCACAGGGTGTCTTCTTGGTATCTTCTACTCCTGTGGCATTTGAGACTACAAAAGAGTTGTTAAACCTTTCTGTGCCACCATCACCCTAAATTTCAGAGACTCACTCAGAACTGGGGCTCAAAGTATCATTGTCAGCTCCTTTGCTCCCACATTGGGCAGTTCCATCAGATTCAGCCATCAGGGTACCAATTAAGGTGATGATGTCTAAGGGAAAGCCACAGATCATCTCCCTACATTGCTGGTGGTACCCTATTGTGGGCCTTAAATAGGAATATTCTGGAGGGACCTCCATACACAGTACATACTAATAATTAATAAGGGGCCCTAAGCAATTGCTTAGTCTGCTTATGCCTGGCTCTGGCTCCGCAGCTCCCTTCAGAGTCTGAACCTTCTTCACTAATGCCAATGGCTACAGCACCACGATGGTCACAAAAAGAAGCAGCTTCTTCATCAGCCTCTGAAATGGGGTCTTATATTCCCTAACCTAGCTGGTTCTACCATCATGAATATGGCACCTGCCAGTTCTGGTATCAGCCTCAGTACTGGGAAGGGGCTTATTAGAAGGGTTCCTTTGGCTATACATAGATGGGGACCAGGGCCATATGAGTGGACTTTTTGGAATCAGTGACGCTTCCCCCTCAGTTGAGAGCATCCCTTTAGTTGCCTTAGCTGAGGCAGTTTTCATACTTTTTTCCACAGGACCCAATTGAAAACAATCATTTTTGCCCACGACCCAACAATTACATCTTTGAGCAATGCGTTCCAATCTTTCAGCGGCAGCAGCGGGGGGCACCATGACCAAGTACCTGAGCATTTGTTACCCAGTACGGGGTCCCGACCCATGGCTTGAAAACCACTACCTTAGCTGGCTCCATCTCCTGGTCTTCAGGAACATCAGTGCTACAAACAGACTCAAGATCCCTCTCACAAGCACCCACAAGAGAAGCAGGAACTGGTCTGCCCCACAGAAGTTTCTCCTGATGAGAAATTGTAATTTTTAACGAGCAGGAGGCTGGTCCCCCCTACTCTCTCAGGAACAACACTGCTTTGACACTTGCATCAGTAGTTCTATTTTTGAAAGCAGCCTATCTCCTGAGAGTTCAGGATACACAGCATATCTTCTGAGCAGATTGTTTACCAATCATCACAAGTGGTCTCATTACACAGACATAGCAAGGCCCTTTTTCAAACCTTGGAAATTGCTCCAAGTAGTGGCAGACTCCTTTTACATCTGTTTGCAACAAAAGACAACAGAAAACATCGACAGTTCTGCAAAACAGCAGGACATAGCCCACGTTCATCGACAGATGAATTCTTGGATCTCTGGATTAGTCCCCTGCTCTCGCTCCTCTTTCGCCCAGACCTAATTACACAAAACTGTCTCTCTCTTTCATCAGTCTTCAGGCTCTTCATCTGACTTCCTAGAGGCTTCATGGTTAGCATCAGTAAGGAAATCCTGCTCTAGAGAGGTGCAAGAGGTACTGCTGAAAAATAGATAAACACCCATTAGGATAACTTACCTTCCTAAATGGAAGAAGTTTTCCATCTGGTTGAGGTTGAAAGGGGTCTCCCCTATCCTTGCTTCTGTTCAACATATGCTTGTCTATCTTTTACTTAATTTATTCATTGCATTTGTGCACAGAATAAAGGCAGTCTGGTTTCCATACAAAGGATTGTTTCATGGATATCTAATTGTATGCTATTGTGTTAACAGTTGGCTGACATAAAGCTGCTGGTTATGCTATTGGGTCATTCAACTAGATCCTAAGCAGCCTCTGCACAATTTCTGACTAATGTGCCCATATTGGAAATTTCCAAAGTAGCATCCTGGTCATCATGTCTCATGTTTGCTTCTGATTATGCTATCTCTCAGCAGTCTAGAAACAGTGCTAAATTTGGGCAAATGGTCCTCCTGTTCAGATACCCCCCTCCCATTGGGAATGTTTGTGAGTCACCTATAGTGGAACAGAAATATCCAATCACTCAACAAAGAAAAAAAAAACCTGTTACTAACCCTTCTGTAATTGATGCTCTTTGAGGTGTGTTCCACATCCCACCTCCATTCCCCTCTCTATCAGTCTTTCTGGTAAGAAGAAACTGAGGGGTTCTGTGGCATCTCAGCCCTTTATGTCTGCAAGTGGTGCCTGAGGTAGCAAAGGATGCTCATGCTGCCCCGAGGTGTACTGCTAAAAGAAAAATTTTCTGTCAGCTGTGCACTGGAGCACACAGACACTTACAGTGAAAGGGACATATGCAATACATCCTGATTTCAAGCCATCTAGTCTGCACTTAAAAAAAAAAAAAAAGGCTGTGATTCTCTCTCTCTCAAAAAAAATAAAAATCCATGATCATGTTGTTAGATTGTGTGTTAATACACACACTCAAAGGGACAGGTTAAAATTGCACTAACAACGTTAACTTTGACATTTCCTGACTTTTGGGTGTTTCTACTTTGTATCCTTAATATTCTTTTAACACAGAGTTTGAGGTTTTTTACTGAATATATTCATTATTTACCATGTATAATCTAGTGTAACTGATTGTTCTGTTACTTTAAAACTATTAGATTTACAAGTCAGGGATAAGAAGGCATTCTTTATATAATGTAGATAGATTCTCTGGTATAACTAAGAAAGAACCTGAATCTAATTACATTTGAGGGTTGAATAAGAGTTCCAAAGGGATAGCCGTGTTAGTCTAGTTCAGCAAAATGAAAAAGGAATCTTGTGACATTTTTAAAGATTAACGCACACATTTTTCTTCTTGGAGTGATTGCTCATGTTAATTCCACGCCAAGGTAAGGCTTGGAAATCACCTGAGTTGGAATTGACATGAGCAATCACTCGAAGAAGAAGAAGAAACGGTTACCTACCTGTATCTGGTGTTCTTCGAGATGTGTTGCTCATGTACATTCCAACACCCGCTCGCCTCCCCTCAGCCAGAATTCTGGCAAGAAGGAACTGGAGTGGCAGGGGTCGGCTGCAGTATATATAGGGAGGGGTGGGAGAGCCCCTACTTTAGGGGAAAAGTTTCCGGCGATCCGTGCACGTGGCGTGCGCACACCTGGGTTGGAATGTACCATTTCTTCTCATGAGCTTTCGTGGGTGAAGCCCCACTTTGTCAGATGCCAGAGTGGAGAAAAGTTTCACTGAAAAAAAACTTAGTTTATCTTTCACTTCCTAACTATAAGTTTTCTCCACTCTGGCATCTAACAAAGAGGGACTTTACCTGTGAAAGCTCATGCGAAAAATAAATTTTAGTCTTTAAATGTGGCACAAGACTCCTTTTTTTATTTTACATATCTGTATGTATGTAGGTCATATTTTGTTACAGATCTCTTTATCACCTCTTACACCCATTCAGAATGCTGATTTGTCTGAACATAAAATAATTGTAATATCAAGATAGTATAGATAAAGCACTTTTTTTTTCTTTTGCTTTGTTAAAATAAGCCATTTTATGGCTTAAAAATGATATTAGTCTCATGTTTGGAGCCAGCTCTAATGTAATCCTTTCTGTGTCATAGAAGTATCACTAAATAAGGGAATCTGTGACACTGCTAATATGATATGAAGTGTGGTGGTAGGTAGTCAGATAATTTTTATACCATTGATTCTAGTTCTGAGTGATAGTATGATATTGGCCCCGAATATTTTATCACTCTGAGTATTGTCTTTTGTTTAGTTTAGGTGCAGCATGCTTTCTTGATAACCCCTAATACTGGAAACCAGTTTTTATTCCATCTAAAAGCACCTTGGAATCCTTGTTTTCAACTGCTATTAAGTAGTAATTTTAATTCCAAAAATGTGTGTGTTTCTGACCACTAAAGTACTGTTTCAATTGAAGGACAAAAAAGTCAAAATATAATAAAAAGATGGTGGTGTATCTTATGTCCTGACTGGTCTGGTAATATTATGGCTAAGCATGCAACGATGCAACTCTTCTAAATAAGAGCTCTTTGAAGCTCAAGTTTGTGTTCCTCATCAACAGAAGCTGGTTCAATAAAAAAAAATATTGCCTCACCAACCTTGTGTGTCTAACAATTCCAAGTGTAGTTCTTAGACTAACAAGTTTAAAGAGAATTTTAGTCCCTGCATCTTGTCTCGAAGTAATTATTGATGGAAGTGCAGTTCATTCTAAATATTGTATCCCTGCACAAAGAAAGGAGGGGAAAACAAGTATTCTATTTTGGAAGAATTAGAACTATTATATTTCTGTGATATTCCCCATGATTACAATCTAGACTGATGGACAGTTATGTCCCATCAAATCTCTAATTTGTTTTGCTGTGAGTACTACTACTTCTGTCTGTTCTCTCAGTCTCTAGCATGCAAAATCACTCTCGAATTATATAAGTGCTTCCGCCAACCAGCCACTCCTGAATTGTATTGCAGAGTGGCACCAGCAAATCCCTAGTCCCAGATGTATCCCCAGAAATGTACGTCTTGTACTGCTTGGCTCTTTCCTACTGGATAATACAAGCTCATAGAAAGTCTTTCATTTCATTAATAGAAAATGATGTGCATAAATCCAGTTATCTCAGATTGCATTTCCACAGACACGTCCACACTGGTTTAGATAAAACAATAAAACACATCAATAAACTACAGAAAGACAGATTTTAAGTGATAACAAGTAATGACACATAAAAGTCAGAACTGATTGCAAAAAAAAAAGGTAAAACACTAACTTAACAAGCTTAGTAAATTTGAAAGAAAAAGGTTTCTCTCACCATATGCTTATGGCAATCTGGCTGCATTGCTTAACCAGGACCACTGCTTCAATCCAGTGATGCTGCGTTTGTCTTTCAAATGTTAATGCCATGAGTAGAGATGAGAGGGGAGAGGTGATTTATGCCTCCTGTTCTTCCTTCTTATAACATGTCTCTCTGAGAATCATCTCCAACTGGGGTTCACGGAACAGAATGTCTGTTTGCCAGGATGTAAATATCTTGCTCACTCCCTTCTTCCTGCCGAAGAATGGCCTTTTAACCAAGTGATAGTTCACTTAATTATGCTGACTCCAGGCTGAGACGGCAGTTTCCCTTTTCTCTGAGAAACTGGTTCATGTCTGCTTTAATAAATTTGGAGCACATCTCAATAAACTCGTACATTAAATTCTGGTAACTTTATTTATAATGTTGCCAGACTTATTTTACCAAGATAATAATATTCAGAAGATTGAGATTCAAATTATTTAAGTGATATAACAAGCAAATTGTATACTTATTGGAAAGTTTTAAAAAAAAAGTACATTAACTCTAAATTTGATTCATTTTGGTATAGGAGAAATATCAGTACTTGCAGTTACACTAATGGCTTTTTATTAAATATTCTTTTAAAATTGGGACCACTACCGTATCATATATTTTAGGGCTAAAAGTGACCACTGTGATCATTTAGTCTGACTTTCTGCATAATACAGGCCATAAACTTCCCCCAAAATAATTCATGTTTTAATTTGAGTATACCTGTTAGAAAAACATTTAATCTTGATTTTAAAATTGCCAAATATGAAGAGTCCACCATAATCCTGAGTAAATTTTTCAGTGGTTAAATTTCTTAAATTCTCCCTGCACCAGATTACCCTCCTCCCTCTGCTGATTTGTCTAGTTTCAATTTTCAGCTACTGGATCTTAGTATAGCTTTGTCTGTTAGATTGACGGGCTGATTATTAAATATTTTTCCTCATGTGGGTGTTATAAACTGTGATAAAAGTCATCCATGAATCTTCTCTTTGGTAAATTAAATAGACAACAGAGTCCTGTGGCACTTTTAAAGACTAACAGATTTATTTATCGCATGAGCTTTGGAATTTGACTACATGGAGTAAATTAAATAGATAGCGCTCCTTGAGTCTCAGCATCAGATGAATATATCATCAATAATTCCCTCTTATTTTTTGCTGTTTGTCAGTCCTGAATTTATGGAGAGGAGTGAAGCCTTTAGGCAAACATTTTTTACCTGTAAATTTGATTTCTTCGATTTTTTCTCTACCAGTACCGAAACTCTCCTATTGTCTGTGATGCTGGGTCTAGAATACATGAATTTAATGGTGTGGATGATGCTTTGCTTCCTTTTCAGATGTTTCTGCTGCTTTCTTGCCTATATGTTCAGGGTTTAACTGATCTCCATATTTGGGGTCAGGAAGTATTTTTCTCCATGTCATATTGGCAGAGACCCTTGGATTTTTTTATTTTTATCCTTCCTCTGTAGCATGGGGCATGGATCATTTATAGATTTACACTAGTTTAAATGATGGATTCTTTGTAACTTGAAGACTTTAAACCGTGACTGGAGGACTTGAGTAATTCAACCAGAGGGCAAATAGGAGGTTCTGTGGTCTGCAATGTGTAGGATGTCAGACTAGATGATCATGATGCACCCTTCTAACCTTAAAGTCTAGAGTCTAGATATGACAGAAGAGAATTGCCCAAGAAAATTGCCAGGGTTGGGTTTTCTTGGGTTTGGTTTTGGCTTTTTGGGGACAGTTGGGGTGGGGGAGGAGCTAAACCCTACAGTACCAGACTGTTACAGAAGGATTCAAAGAAGGTCAGTTGACAGGTAGGAAAAACTTACTTCTTTCAAGTTTTTGTTATGGTGTGTAAAGAACATTTTTTCATGTTTTCACATTTCATCGTTATATGTTTTTGAAGTAGTAGACCATTTTCTACTAACATTTGCATATTTTTCATGCCTTTTCTAACAGATAAAATTATATGACTGCTTTTCATATTGCTAGTACATTTTTGTTTAGTGTTTCTTGCTTTTATGCATAGCTGTCATAGAGGTTCACATAGCTTTGAATTTGTGTTATATTTGTTTTGCTCAGTTCGGTATTTCTGGAAATTTACATGACGAGAAGCACCAATTGCAACTGACATTTTTAATTAAAAGTCACTTCTTAAGCCATTTAAAATGTAACACTGTTAGATATGCTAGCAGGCAGAGGATACCAATAAAAGTAACTGGATACCGACTTCCCATCTAGTTTAATAATTGGCATTGAAACTGCTATTTTAATATTTAGAAGATTTTTTTAATTTCTGACACTTATAATTTAAAATGAATGAAATCCATAAAAAAATGATGAGACATGCAAATGAATGAGGGAATATTTTTGTCCAGCTAAAAGGAAATAATTTGATTCTCCTCCCTTCCTCAGGAAAGGTCAGGTTTTTCCAAAAGACTGCTATTGCAGACAGTAGATATCTTACCTGCTTGTGCAAAAGAATTGCTGTTACATACCTTAATGCATATTACTATAAGTTATGCATGTTAGCATATCAATACCATGCATGCACATTCAGTCATTATTTGTAATAGTATTATTTGTTTGTTGATTCATACAATGCATCAGATAGCTTACAGATGTACATTTTTGCAAACCAATAAATTTGAATTTAGTATGAAATAGTTTGTCATTACTGACTCTCCAGAATGGGGATAAGGGAACTGGTTGTTGAAGGAGATGATGATGATGGTGAGCCAACCAACTCTTTTCTCCTCTACAATAATTGCTTCACAGTTCCATGAGTCTGTTTATAATGCTAAGTAAAGCATAATAATCAACTGGATTTCATTTCATTCCTAAACATTAAGATTTAAGTGTAATGCCCATTTTCAGTAGTGTATAAACTAACTTGTGACCAGGGAGATTTTACATTTACCCTTTGTATGTGTTTGGAGCGCCTACCAGAAAACCAACAGTAAGATCTTTCATTCTTTTGTCTTGTAATTCATCTGTCCCTACAAATCAGTGAATAAAGAAATACTAACTATGAAGTAATGGCTTGTTTTACAGAGCAAGTTCTGCTAGATCAAAATGCTCAGACTCCTCCTCCAAGCCCTTTTTCAATACAAACTTTCAATAAGGGGTCTGCTTGTAGCAATGGACAAGGATTTGATTATGGCCTTGCAAATAACAAAGGTAAGAGTATAGCTACAAACTTTTTACAAAAAAATGTTTCCAAACTTTTGCCTGCGTTTTTGCTATTCCTTTTCTATGCCTTGAGTAGATACCAGTACCATTTGAATCACCAACAGATGTGCCCCCAGAAAATCATCCGTTATTATGGTGAAACAAGTTACTGTGAATTGCAATTGCATTTTCTCCCTATTTTATGCAGTTAATAATATTGTAACTCATGTAAATTTCTGCTTTACAGAGATACAAAGGGAAGACTGTCTCTTAAACTTATTGAAGTTTTATTTTGATCCCTTTTAATTGCACTACTCAATACTTTCATTAATAAGTTAATGTAGCAAATCTTATCTTGTTAACCACAAAATAATTATACAAGAATTGACAATTGCTTTTTCATTGAACCAGAAAAAGTGATAAAATCCAATATTGTTCAATGTAGACTGCAAAATAATTAGCTTTATAAACTCTTTTAAGAAGGAGAGGATTCCAGCTGCTGTTTTTCGGGGGGTTTTTTTTTTAATAAGTGCTTTTACGTTTGATGACTAGGTCGAAGGTTAGGTTTGTTGTTTTGATTATAGATTGTAACTGTGCTTTGTATAACTACTAAGTGCATAGTTACAAAGCACAATACTAAATATTTTTCGTAATAGCCTGAAAGTGTTCTCTTTAGTTCGGAGCAGAATATTATTATGAAGTGTAATGCTAGTTAAATGGGAGTATTGCTTTGTTAGCGCATGATATATGTAGACTTTTAGAATTTAAGTTGATAAAATAGAATCCAAAACAAAAAAATGCACCTTTAAATCTGGAGAATAACAACTTTGACAAATGACCCACTATATACAAACTCTTGTTCATGTGTTACTTAAATATAGAAGGCTAAGTGAATTAGAAATGCTTTTCCAGTATCGTATGTTCTTAAGGATTATACTGAAACATTGAGTTTTTGCTATTCTAATCTTACATCTCTGTGGTCTAAGTCAGGGTTTCTCAGCCCATGGGTCTGGACCCCAAATTGTGTCACTAAATATTTCACTGGGTCGTGTGGCAGCTACTATGGCTCCTGTCCCACTGGGCTGGCTGAGCTTGCCTCCTTGTTCCAGGACTACAACCCCTAAAATACCAGCGCCTCTGGGGTTTACCCCAGTTGCCATGGTGACAGGAATCCGAATGGGCCAAAATTGAGTGAGTGGCACTGGAATGAGCCAGGTCACAACTTCACGTAAAAATTGGGTCCAGTCCAGGTTGCAGTGCCATTGCGGGGGGCAGGGCGGGGCTGGCCTTGCATGGCAGAGCTCAGGGAGAGAGTTCTGCCTCAAATCCCTCATTCACTTCAGCTGGCCATCCAGCCTTGTCTTTGTTGGGGGGGCACAACCAAAAAAATGGGAGAGCATATGATCCTGCATACCGCCGTGCCACAAGTGCACGTCCCCTCTGGTGGGAATGCAACTATGCTTGCCTGCTCCAGGCACTAAAATCCCTAGTTACGTCTCTGCCCCAGGGCCTTATCTCCCAGACTATTTACTGGGCAAGAGGCCATAAACATTTACAAGTGGAGCCTGAGACCAAAAAAAGGTGGAGAATGCGCTGGTGTAGGTGACATGCTTTGTTGGGTAGGAGGGAAAGAGAGTAGTAACTGGCAGTGTGGGCACATTCCAAGAGTAGGATATCTTGGTTTTGGTCTTCAAAAGGCTTTAATAATTAGAATTTTTTATTATTTTTAAAAGGAGGACAGAAGAGGCCTTTATCTAAACTTTCTGCTTTAACTATTTTTAGTGTTCATAAAATCTTGTGTAAAACTACCTTTACATTGAAATACAGGATTTGCATAATTTTACTGAAGTTTTAAAATGGAAATTAGTGTTGTTTCAGAAGTTTATCTTTATCTTAATTCATCCCGAATGGGATCTCTTTTTCTGGATGAAGACTAGAGAAGAGGCATGCACCTTGATGCAGAGTTACCAAATTAAACTTTGCCCTCCTGGCTTCTCACTAGAAGTTCTGCCTTCCCTGGGAGCAATAGTTTTTCTCTTTTTTAAAAAAAAAATTGATTTTACAGATTACATCATAAGATGTCATTTTCTTTGCTTTTACTGTTAAGTATTTTTCTGATGTTTTCTAAATTAATTAGCCCTTTATGGAATAATTTACCATTTGAGATCACTCTGTAGGCTATTCTTCCCCTAGCCTATCCATCCTCATTTCAGAATGGTGACTTAGTTATGAAGCACCACAGAATGCAAGAGGTGCTCAGTTTGTGAGGCAATATTATATATTGTCACTGAGCACAGGAATTGTATAATAAGAGTAAAACATTGTCAGTTTTTTTCATAAGAGTAATGGAAAGAAAGCTTCCTCCCAAGATTTGTCAGAATGAATAAAATCCTGAGAAGAAACTTGCTAAGCTCAGAGGTGTATCAGTCCCTGAAGGCATTATGGCTCATTTGACTATAGCCATGGTGGTTTATATGGCATGCCACTGGAATATTCCAGACGTGGAAAAGTTAGATCTTCATTCTGGTACTAGTTCCCATTAGTCTTTTTATTTAGCTACAAAATGTAATGCACAGTTTGGGTGAGCAGTTTTCTGTCATTGTTTAAATAAGTAGCTTTATTTACCTCTTTATCAATCTCTTACTGCTTGTGCATTTCCCAAGAGTAGAAAATCTATAATTACTATTCCTGATGGAGCAGAAAAGTTACTTTCAGTAACTGGAGTTCTTAAGTAGTTTATTAAAACAGAAGCATCTACCACCATGCATCCCGAGTTTGGTAGAGTTTGTATGGAATTCCAAAGGGTAGAAAAAAGTGAAAGTATGTGGGAACCATTTCTTTTTTATATGGTCTCAACTGGACACACTCATGTCTTGATGAGTCTGTTTGGTCCCACAATCATCCACTTTCCAGAGGGTTCCAGGATTAATGTGTAGGTGTCCCCAAAGGTTTCTTCTGTACGGATAAACTATTCAAAATTCCAGTTACAAATGAATAACCTTTCTTTCCTACAGTTTTAAAAGTACTTCTCTGAAAAGAAATGTAATGGATGAACCTTACGTTCCAAGCATTGTATCACAAACTTGAACAGAATGTGTTCCGTGACCAGAAGAAGCAAACCTTTATCAGTGACAGATTAGGGTTACATATTAACTGGAAAAAATAAATGTACAGATGGCATAAGTCTCATAAATCAAGTTACATCCTCTAATCCACTGGTTCTCAAGAGACACATTTGTTTTTCATTTAGCAAAAATATATGGCAGACTTGACCAGTTTAAATATTTCAAGAGGAAAAGATAAACACGTTATTGGATTTTTTTTAACTTACCCAATTTGTATCATGCTGCTTGTAACATCTAAAACATTTTACTCTAGACATTTTTGAAAGAGGTAAAGTATACTTATAAAAATGGATGGAGAAAAAAAGACCGATAGACTTCTACAAAGTTATTTACATATAGGAGAGACTGAGGCTTGTGCAAGATCAAGTGCAAAGTACTTGATAAATCAGCTATCAGAAAAACAATAATAACCTAAATGTATGTCATCACCGAGTGTCAGTTAAGAACATAAAGCAAATGTATGCCAAACAAAGGTAATTAGTCTTGTCTCTAGAGAGTTATTTTGGAATTCTCCACTTACAATCACAGCAGAAATGGGAGTAGTTTTATGAAAAAATAATTTACTACTTGACCTAACTCTTCCTTTCGCTGATATTCACATATACAGAAAAAGTATAATGCAACTCTTGACTTTGAATTCATTGTTCTAAAGATGGGCATTTTGAATTTGAGTGCTGCATTACACATGTCAGTTGTCTTAAGTGTAGGATGAGATGGGAGGTAGTAGTTGCAGAAGTACTGATTCTAAAGATTTTTGAGTGCAATATTGCCATAACACTGGAATAAAAATTGCTACCACCACCCACGTCTGATTGTTTGGATATGCATTTTTCAGTTGCAGTTCTTCTTTCATTGTAATTTGAGTTTTTCATTTTTTTAAACAAAAATATAGTGTTGAGAGAGAATAAGGAAAATGTTTAATTTTTGGTGATCTTGGATCTTGTATGAATCATTAGATCCTTTAGTGTTTATAAAACTGGAAAATTTATTTAAAACGGAAACTCTATTTATAAAACTCGAGTATTTATTTAAAAAATGTAAAAAGATTTCAACTTTAAAGAGAGTTGTTTATCTGAAAAGTATATTGTTACCTATTTGTTAAAACTATTTCTCTGTTAGTGCTTCTATAGCATTGTCAAAAGTGATATGGCATGTCAGCATCTGTATTTAAATAAAGGAATACAGTTAGGGTTTGTTAGATAAGGACCAGACTCTTTGCTCAAAACAAGTCAGGATTTGACCTGACCCTAAATTATTTAATTTACCTTTTTAGCTGTATGCACTTATGTTTGCATTGTCCATGTAATTCTTCCTTTTATTTTTTCCAAACAAATGCTTTCTTTAAAAAAGAAACCACATCTGCTAAGATACCTTCCAACAAGTCAAGCCAGTATTCAAAGTTTTCTTAACGAAACATGTTTCAGTTTCACATTTCCAAAACAGGTTGTAAATAGCAAGATCTTTTTCTTAATTTTTAAAAATACCTTGTCAGTGTTCTTATAAGATATTTGCAAAAACAAGCAAATACTTTCCGAAATTTGACATACACACACATGGCATACACACATACACATACACATACATGCACATGTGTGTGTATGCATGCGCCTGCCAAAGCTTAATTATATTTTATTATTTTAACTCTCTCACCCGGATATACTCATCTCAAAATTCTGTTTGCATGTGTGTGTGTTTGTGTGAATGCTAGCTGATTTTTTGTTTTTGGCTGCTTTTTTTGTTTGTTTTTGTTTTTTAGCAAGATAAAGGAGATTTAAGATGCACTTTGGAATGTTTTAAGTAACATGGATAAAGTATCCATCATTCCTACAAACCTTGTTGATATTCTTCAGTATCTGCTGCACTATTTATTCATTGAGTGAGGGGTCTACATTTAGCCTCTATTCTTTTTTAAATGGTTCTAGGAGATTTTTTTCCTAAGGAATTGTGTAAAAATATGTGCCGTATCTTGAGTTTTGGAATCAGAATGAACTATGGTGTCAGATTAGTGCAGTCTTTTTCAGTTATCTTCATCTAAACTTCATTCAGCACCATTTATTCTCTCTTTCTGGAGGATGAAAAATAACAGGTTGTAGTTTTGACTGTTTTGCTCACTGCAGGTGACCAACTGAGTGCCATGCTGAATTCCATTCAGTCACGGCCTAATCTCCCAGCATCTTCCATCTTTGATCAAGCTGCAAAACCTCCCTCTTCCCTAGTCCACAGTCCATTTGTGTTCGGACAGCCCCTTTCCTTCCAGCAGCCTCAGCCACAGCTTCAGAGTAAGTCTGTCAGCCTTACCTGCCTCATCCGTCCATTTCTGAAGCTTTGCCATTGCTATAACAATCGTAGTTGCTTACCAGCTACTAATCATCCATCAGTGCATCTGTCTGGTTTTGTTTTTTTGAGTTATTTTGTTATGATTCAGAAACATGAGTTAATGCTCCCCGAGAAGCGTACTTGTGCTATTTTATTTCAATATTAAGATCACTGTATTGATTTGTATATATGTTCTGGAGTGTAGATAGTGTATTTGTGAAAGTGCATTTCTAATGTAGAGTGTTGTGTTGGAGTAGTAATTAAGCTAAATATTGCCTATAGTGCAAAATATTGTAATTCCCATAATATCTGAAGAAATACTGAATATAGAAGATAAAAATTTCAGTTTTCTATTTTAAAATGTTTACCTCCTACATTCCATCCTTTGTCATAATTTTTCATCAACTTGAAACTTGGCAATGGGACAACATAATATATTGATTAGAAACATTAATAAGAAAAACATTTCTGCCTAGCATAGGTAGCTGCTGGCATGGTTCTGACCATTGGAACTAAAAAATTATAAACATTAACCTAACTGTTTATGAACTGTAGAAGAAACTGTTACATTTTTATTTAATTGAGAGATTGTGATGGATGGCAGATTTGAGTGCCCTAGAGAGATATCTCTCTTTATCCACTGAACAGGTATACATGGCTAATAGTAATACAAGCCTCCTGAACGTGATATCCTTCAAAGGTACCTTAGTACTTTCTCGTAAATACCACTTCAGTTTCTGACTCTTCATTTGTTGGCCACTTCAGCTAGAATACATCAGAACTGTGAATTGTGTGCCTATAACGTGATCACTAGACTGCTCATTTCACAAAGCCTTCACCAAAAAGCCTTCAAGAGCAATGGTTTTTTTGTTATGCCTGAGTCAAACCCAATGATTTGGAAGTGAAATACTAAGCAATGTAGAAATTTGCTGAGCCATCTAATACCAGGGAAGAATTTAACTATAAAATCGGCAATTTTGTAATTGAATAGAAATTTTCATTATCATTTTGAAAATATTTTTCTTTAATGAAAATAAGTCTCCCTTCTGTCTTACTGATACATACCTTCCTTTGTCTGTCTCTATCCTTGTACATATGGTAAATTAAGTCACGTTATTTTTAAATACAGATAATTTCTATTGAATGAAACTTGCAAGTTAATGCATACAGGTGTACTGCTGCATCAGCACAGATTCCTGCTGAAGTCACTAGACTGCCACAAAGAATTAAAGGGCTTGGGGGCATCATTCTAAAGCTGGCTATACAAACTGTTACCTAAAAACACTTTTTAGAAAAGTTAACTTTTCTGTTGTACTTCTTTTCCTTGAGGAAATAGCTTTTTAACATCTGACTTTCATCATGGGGAGCTTGATGAAATAGTTGTATCTGTTAATTTTTGTCACTCTTCATTTCTATCACCTCTTTTATTCCCGAGTGGAAAGAATTTTCAACTTTCCTTTAAAAAATTCCTCTAGAATGGTGTTGTGCTTCTTTAACCCATTTGTCACATTGCGTTTAAAAATGACCCATTGATAATAGATTTCCTGTCAAAGGTGAAAAAATCTAATTGAGAATATTCCAAGTAACTCTTAATATGGCTGGGTGGGGATATCTACAATTGCCTTCTTAAATTATAAAATCCCTTCCCCCCTTCCTCCCCGTAGTTCTGGGATGATACTTCAGATGCCTTGCACTTTTCTTCTTTGAGGGGCCAGATCTTCTGATTAACTTCTGTTATGTCAGGATTCCTCTATTGACTAGACATGAGATATCTAGAACTGTCTCTTTCTATGAACTTGGTGCTATATGCTCTAGCCATTACACTGCAGAAAAGGGATCCCATTTTCATGCAAGACAAACGTCTTAATTTCCATTAATGATTGTCCTCTTCCCCCTTTCTTCATATATTCTTTACTACCTCAGTTCTCAGTCTGCTTAAATGTTTATAGTGCACTTGTCGCTGAACCACCTCACACTCCCATAATGATTCTTCCCAATATGAAAATTTTCACTGATTATAATTGGAAATCTGACTGCTTTCACTTCTACTACACTGGCCCTCACAAATCCCTATAATTAAAGCTTAGTGAGGCTATTCCAGTGGTAACTGCATTAAAAAACACTAAAAGCATCCTCAAGAAATCAAAAAGAATATGTGGGAGAATGTCTTCCTTCTCAGGCCTCATGAGATATACCATAAGGAGATCTTATGTATCAAAATACTACAAAATGTGTAAGGAGTAAAAAACAAAATTAAGTTAAACCAACTTTTCTGATGACTTCTCACTAGAGGAAGATTTGTTAGAATCTGAAAACTCAGAAGCACACATATAGGGCAGATTTTTCTTTTTGTCATTTCTTTGAAACTACAGTGAAGCCTCTTAGTTTATTCAAACCTTCTTAGCATTATAGGCAAGGGCAAGCGTGTCTAAGAATTCTTAAGAGAATTACAGTTGTATTATCCTTCATCATAGGTACTTGTATTGATTAAATAAAATAATCTTTATAATAATCCGTATAGATCGTATCCAGTACTGTCACCAGGAAATACCTGTCTGTATCTGTAAGAAATAGTGCAGTTTTTAGTGGTCTTCTTTGTACCAGAGCATTTGTCAGCCCCTGATGAAGAAAAAACTATGTTCTGAAGAATATGAGGTAGAAAGAGCCATTAATCCTTAAAAAACTAGTCATGTAGCCTCTGTATAAGATTTCAGTGACTTTCAACTATAAGGCAAGTTTTGAAGTGTCTACATTATTAAGATTTTTTCAGGCAAAAGGAACATTTTGACTCTGGTTGTAAAGTATCATGAAGGATCCATTTTAAAAATTTATTTCACAGATTTACTTTTCAATTCTCAGAAAATTAATTCAGTGTTCAGTGCTGTAGTCTTGGGGATGTCATGCTCTGTTCTCGGTACATAAAAGAAAGTGGTTGACTCTCCTCTTTCAGTGCAAAAAACTCAACATTAACTATGAAGTGATGTGAGGGACTTCCATTTTTATATTTATAAAGTTAACTATCGGGAGGAAAATACTGGGATTTTCTTGGAATACAAAATTTAAGCTTCCACATACCACTGAATTTTACAGATGTACCTCTTTGCTGATGAACTCTTTCTTCTCATCTAATATCATATCTCTGCCTGTCGTTTAAACATCTTTGTGGTATCCAGTTGTCATCTTAAACTCATCATTGACAAAACTGACTTCTTTATCGCTTTCCCATTTCCACTTTCTCCATCACACGGATGTTACAATCTGACTATATGCACATATTCAGGACGTTTCTGAATCTTGCCTCTTTTTCTTATGCAATGTCTCCTTTTTAATTTAACATGTTTATTAGGGTAGTTCCTAAGGGCTAGTCATGAGTAGACCCTGTTGTGCTGTGTACTGTACAAAGAGAGCAGTCAGTGGTCACTCATAAAGAGTTCACAGTCTCAATAGATAAGACACACAAAGAGGGGAAAGGGGTCTAAAAGTCAAGCAGAGTGAACAGTGTTGTAAGGGTTCTGCACTCTCACCCTTCCGTCTCCAGTCCTCCATGCCCACAAACAACACCCAGATGTCTATGTAATGTTCCCCGCTGTGCTCTTTATTTGAAGTGTTCCCTCCATCAGCTATTATAGAGTCATAAATTAAGCTCTGGGGCTTCACAGTTCCAGCCCTTACCCAAGACAGCCCCCTTTCCCAGAGGTTTCCAGACTCCCTCTGAGCTACCCACTCAACCCTTTTTCCAGCAGCAAACCTAAACAGTGCAAACCCTTCTCTGAGGAGCTTTGCTAATCGGCTTCCCTCCTTCCCCTGAGCTTTTACCTGGGACTGGGAGCCTTCTTAGGGCTCGGCTTAAGGAGCTGCCCAGCTGCTCCTCCTCAGCCACCTTTCCTGCAGGCTTTCCCAGGTGGTTTCACTCAGTTGTCCATTAAGGCTCAAGTGATAGGGCAGCCGAAGCCTGCACTCTGCTACAAATGTGTTAACAGCAAATGGCATGGTAAGGGAAGGGGCTCTAGATGGGTTGGCACAAACAATCAGTCAGCACATGGCAGAGAAAGTCTAATCAAAACTACAGACCGTTGTCTGAATGTCCAAAGGACCAAAGGTTTGTAGTTGGGCTGCTGCTCTTGCTACTGGATGGCTCCTCTCTGCAGTTATCTCCCAAGTCCCAGAATAGGGATTGAGGCACCACGAAAGTCCTTGTGCCCCAAAAGTGGGGATTATCTCTCCTGCGTAGTTTTGGATCCAGAGAAGCTCTGGAGAATAGCGTGGCCATGACTGTGCCCTATTTTACCTTCTCCTTCCCCATTGCAGCAGTCCCTGCCTTGGCTGCATCTGCCCCTACCAGCTGGAGTCTTTAAAATCCAGCTATCCATCTTTGGTCACACAACCAAAATTCTTATCCAAGCCTTCATCATTCACACCTTTACTACTGCAGCCTCTTCATTTCTGGCCTTTTCTACCACAGCCTTGGTTCCCTCAAGACTTTTCAGAATGCTACTGCTAAAATCATCTTGGCTCATTGCGCTGATTATGTGAATTCTCTACTTGAGTCCCTCCACGGGTTTCCCCATCAACTCTACATCAAATGCAAACTTCTTGTCTTTAAAACTTTTCATTACTTACTCTAGCCTTCTGCCTACCTGATCTAGTAACCTATCCTGACATTGAACCCCACCTTTATCCCACCTTCATCAGTATTCCAGCCTTTACTGCTCAGCTTCTCTCATAAACACTCCATGCTTTCCTCCATGCAACTTTTATGCATAAAAAAACTCCCTGATAAAATCCAAACAAACACTACTCTCTCCTCCCTCCTTAAGACTCACCTCTGTCATAACGCCTACAAAACCCAGCCTGGTTATCACGGTTAGACATGTGACAAGCAATGAATACTCCTTTTCTTTTCCTTTTGTTCTCCATTCCTTCATATCTCTGCATCCTCATTTTAAAAAACATAAACAAAAAAACAAAAAACCCCAAAACCACCCATAACCCTACTGTATATGTAACAAAGAAAGTTGTTTATTCTTCACCAGATTCATTTGCATGTCTGTTGTATCCTTATAAGCCCCGCCAACACAGGGATCATGTCTACTTTGATTGTACAGCTCTCAGCACAGTGGGACCCTGATCCCCATAGGGGCCTGAAATTAGATAAGGAAGGAAGAGTGCAGAGAAGATACTAAGACAATGTCATGTACAGAGAGGACAGGCAGATTAAACTGAAGTGAAGAGATGAGTGACAGAGGTTGGAGGAAGCATCCAGTCTGCAGAGACCCTAGAGTCTTTGGTTAGAAGAAGTGTACTCACTAATACAATGGATTCAGCTAGGCTTCGCATCGGTATTTAAAGATATTTTGTAAACTGGGATATCCAAACATGTTCTCATCCCAGAAATAAAATAACATTTATGTTGGAGTATTTTTCCAACCAAAAATAGTTTCTGGAGTTCTGCTACGTAAAGAAAATTTGAAGAGGAATTAAAAATGGGTATAATGGAAATAGGTATGGGGTGATTAAAGCTTTGAAAGTTTGATTCCTTTCTGTGTCATAGGCAGCTACATTATTAATATTTTTCACGTGCACCTTCAGTGGTAGGTAGTTCACAGTCCAGATAAGAAATGATCCCTTTCCTAGAGAATTTAAAATATTTAAGAGGATTAAGTACGCAAACTCTGTTTTCCAAGATCTTTAAGAGGGGCATGTTAACCATCAAATGTTTTTGACACATCAATTATTTTTGTGGGGATCAGAAAATGTGGCGCTGTGCTTTTACAGATTTTTTTTTGTTCCTGGTTAGCTGGGTCTGAAGCTTATATTCTCTGTGGCAAATTCTGTAAATTCCAGAACATCTGTGGATGAATCATGGTTATAAAGTTTGGGGGAAGATCATAAATTAAATGGTTTGATTCTGGATATATCTTAACAGTTTGAACTATGATTTACTCAAAAGTTACAGTTGACTAAGAATTATTAGGTCATTTTGTGCACTTTCTTGAATATATTTAAGTTCTCTGTCCAGATTTAAATAGCTTGAGTGATGTTAGCTTCTACTATTACATTTAGGTAATAGATATTTTTCCTACTGGTACTGTAGTTCAATTTTCCATTTGCTAATATTAAACCCATTGCAATCTGTCTGAGACTAATAATCTCCCTTTTTAATATTGGCATAGTCAAGTATTTGTAGAATTCAGTATATTCTTCTTAATCATAATTAGTGTAGAAAGTGATTCCTTGTTCTTCTTCTGCATTTTTTGTTCCTTCAGGATCTATAGAAGTATAAATATATTAAGATATTTCAGAATATACAGTCATACTGGGGCTTCTTCATGCTGATGTAAGGGAATAAGAGGAGCATAAAACACCCCATGTACAGGAATACCATACCTCTGGTGTTTTGGGCAGAGCCTGTCCTTCCCACCATCATGCTGGTGGACAGAGCCTTGACTTCAGTCCCACCCCCATATGCATGGATGTGTAGTTATGCAAGTGTGTCTCAGAGCATATGCTGTGACAAGCATTAGGGCTCTCCTGCCCTGTCCTCTATGTTCCCAAACACTGTTCGCTGGAAGGCAATAGCCAAGAGTCTGATCTGCAGGCACTCTGCGATGGGTTTATTGGAGATTACACCAACAAGGTTAAAACCATAACCATATCTCCAAGCCCTTCAAAGCAATCTGGCTTATTTCTCTATACTGCGATGGAGTTCTCTGCCCCTCCTCGCATCATAGTTCTGTATGCCCACTAAACTCCTTCCCTCGACCATGATTCCATATGCCAATATCACGTCTCCCCTTCTCCTTGATAGCCTTAATTATACCTGTAGCCTCCTCCAGTACGACCCCTTTCAATATATGGTCATGTTCCGTTTGGGGGCTTTTATATTCCATGGGAGGGGGAGGGAGCAGGGTCACACCTTGTCTACAGTTGATTTATGTTCCTATATTTTATTTTATTTTTTAACATCTCCCTTCACTTTCCTTGCTTTCCCAATCTGTTGCTTTGCCTTGCTCTGGAGGATTCAGAGCTTTCCCTCTTTTGTGCATTCATATATCACACTTTCACTATACCTTGAAATGTTTTAACTACAACCCTTATCTTTTCCATAATAAAGAAAACCCATCTAATTGTGGCCAGGCAAAAGGATCACACTATGTCATTGTTCTTTACTATTCTGTGTAATCTGCGAGACTTTAGCTTTTAGGGAGGCACACAGGTCCCAAAAGCAGGCCAAGAATACACAGGAAGATACACCAGTCTACATACTTATACAAACTTAAATTATGTACTTATAACCTAACAATATATAGAGAGCAGCTGCAGTTATTTCCATTCCCCAGAGTAGCAGGGGGACTGGCTTGGAGATTGATTCTGTAAGCTGCAAGTTCCCTCTTGCACTGGTCCAGGAACAGCATAGCATGATCAGAAACTGACAACCTAAACCAGTGGTTTTCAAACTTTTTTTATCTCGGGACCTAGTTGAAAAAAATCATTTATGCCCGCCACCCAACAACTACATCTTTGAGCAATGCTTTCCAGTGTTTTCGCGGCGGCAGGAAGGGGCGCCATGAACCGGTACCTGAGCATCAGCGACCCAGTACTGGGTCCAGACCCATAGTTTGAAAACCACTGATCTAAACCTTATTGAAAAGTAAGTAATTCTAAAATACAGGATGACAGGAGCTTGGAAAAGTTTCTGGTACAGACACGCATATTAAGAACAGAAATTATGTATAATACTTATGTATCAAATTTAATTTTTAAAATTTTTACTGACAATACTGTTTCTCTAATCCAGGGGTGTCAAACTCATTTGTTATGGTGGGCCAGATTTGACTTAAATGTACTTCAAGTGGGCTGTACTTCCCATAAATCGAAATACTAGGGCACTCTCGTGGCATCACGGAGCACTGTGTGTGCAAGACTATGCTCAATGAGACCTCTGGGGGGGAGTGTGGTATTGTGGAGTGCAGTCTCGCATACCCAGTGCTCCACAATGTTGCGAGACTTCACACTCTCATGGCATTGGGGAGCACTGGTATGCAAGACCACACTCGCTCTCTAAGGGAAGAGTGTGGTCCCACAGAGCACAGTCACAGGCCAGATGTGGCCCATGGGCCGCATGTTGGATAACCCTGCTGCAATCTTTGTTAATCATTCTTTATTTTGATACCCATTACTAAAAGAAGTTTGTTCCAGAGCATACGTGTATGCTTTTTCCTAATAAAACTTTTTGTTAGGATATACTTTACCTTTGTAAGATAAACTGTCACTATACACAAGATCTGGTATCTGTTATACCTTGAAAAAATAGTTTTCAAATAAAAAATAAGCTTTATCATGTGGCATCCAGTTGCTCAGAGGCAGTATAATATGTTACAGGGGGTTGAAGGTATTGAAGTCTGTACTAATGTTGATCTCAAGTATATGCTAATATTTGATTGGGAAGATGAATGTAAATCATTTGTTATATTATTCTGTGTTGAAGAACGAGATTGTTATTTCAAGTGTTCAAAATGTCCATAAACTCAGTCATTCTTACCCTCTACAACAACTAGCCTTAAAACGTAGGTTGGAAGATGCTTATATTTACTTACAACCTCTATATCTTATAACCTTTTAGTTTGGTTTAGTAAATGGAACAACAGACACACGGGCAACAAGTCCTGTATGAAATACATGGGTTGGAACAAGTTTGTGCAAATAAGCTTTTCAATAGCATGCTATTTTCTACTGCATATAGAAATTAAATCTCTACAAACTGTTGTTACAATAAGTAATTGGTTTAATTTTACTGAAGAAAAGCACTGAGTTGAGCTTAAAAACTGAATTTTACTCAGGAGTAGTACTGAGTTAAGGCTAAAATTCCATGCTAACATTTCAATGCCACTTACATTTCACAAATTTAAAGTTTTGTGATGAGACATACTATATATATTTTTTCTTGGTTTTGTGGATTTATGTTAGATGGTTCAGGCTACTTTGATTAAGTGGAGCAAATTCATCATTGGTATAACTTCACTGAAGTTAAATATGAAGTTATACCACAAATGAATCTGGCCCAGTGTTTTTAAAGACCCAGTTCTTGCCCTTCACAATTCTAACATTACTAATAAAGCAACTTTCTTACCCAAGTGTAAGAATTGACATGCTAAACCCTTATTCTCTTCTTATAAATAAAAACTGTGTGGAGATACATTTTTAATCCATGTATTATTTATAATCAGTACTTTTTTAGACTCTTCTATAATACTGCTCATGTCATTCTGCAGTACTAATCAGTTGAAAAGTTTATATTATGCCTGCTGGGTTATACAAAAAAACCCCACTGTTACTGTTGATTGAATTATAATATTTTCTTGTATTAGCTAAAAGGAAAAAAAATATAAAAGCACTGCAACTGCCTTTAAAAAGTAACTTATTTTCTTTTCTTTTGTAATTGTGGTTTTCAAAGGTAAATCTCCCACATATGCTCTTTGGTTTCATTTAACAGTTTGATTGCTTCACTGAAATGCCATATTACAATTCTAAATCAAGCATATATGTACATTTATAGATTATTAAAAGATTTCAAATCAAAACACAATTTAGATAGTCATATTACCATCCTTTGTTTTTATAATAAACCATAAATCCTGTTGTCTGTCCAACAAATACTTGGTTTTCTATTTTTCATAATAAACATTTGTCATAAAACATTTCATTTTTACTCTTTAAAAATTAATATTAAATCTTTTTTTAAAAATATGCTTCAAAATTAAATAACATCCTCATGTAAAACATGTTTGGGAAACTATTTTAGCAGTGAAATACAGCTTATCTAGCAGAGTAGATACATATCATTTGAAATGCTTGTTTTGCTTGTTTTTATCTTTGCTAATTTTTCCATTGAATCTATGCTGCTTCTGTGCCGCTGTTTCCACTATAGAAACTCCATCCTGCAGCCTTGCTTCTCGTGAGCGCATTTACAAAAGTAGTGATGTAGCTGGGCCTGCTTCTGCTATTTCATCTCTCTCTCACAAACTAAAGGGTGGGTATGCATGCAAACACAGACAGGTTATTCAGATTTTACACTGGAAAATGGTTTTTCTCCTTCAGTTCATTTTCATTCCATTCACTTGATAAAACACGGTTTCAAAATTAATGTTAAAGTTTGTGTTGGTGTTCATACAATACAACAACTCAGTGTTGTTTATTTAATTATAATGTTAATTATGAATATTTAGACAGCAAACTAGCAAAATTTGGGAAGAGGAGAAACTCAGTTTCATGTTTAATTTTCATTAGTTTGTTCATAGACTAACATTTAATACAGTATTAATTAAATATTCCATTTTTGTGCTGTCTGAGTTCAAAATGCTCCAACAATATTTGTGAGGCTAATTGGTTTTATACCGTATATCACAAGTGTTGCAATCATTGAAATCAATGGCGTTAATCACATGAGCAAGGAGTTTGCTGTGTAAGGCCATGGAAAGAGGAGGAGTTTTTCTCAATGTATTTATTCATGATTCCATAGTAGCTTGCCCGTACTGTTTATAAATACCATCCTGCAAAATAGACTAAATGCATCCATTCATAGAAAACAATATAGACACAAATTACTTTCTTCTTGTGAGCTACACTGTTCAGCCTTGTACACTTGTACTTTTTTACAAAGCCATTACATAGTTCTGTCAGATAATGGAATGGCAATAAATTGGTGAATTGGCAATAATTACTGTATCTGCATCAAAACAAAAAAGATTAATTAGTAGACAAGCTCTCACATGTATTTACAGTATTTCAACTGACCTTAATAGTAGCCTTACTTTATTGCATCATATCCACAACATGCCTCTTACCCTAGTTTACCGGTGTGGTTTTAGGTACTTTCTATATATATATTTTATCTTTTAAGCATAGAAGAAAAATAAACAAGCAGCCAAATGACCATCCAGCAAGTTCCATAGTTATAGTCTAACATGTGTAAAGCTAATAAATAATTATTTTGTTGTAACTCTGATAAACCTGGCTAATGGTGCTTTGTATTGTAGCTTCCAAGTAAACTTCCCTTATTGGTGGTCACTTGAGGTTGTGAACTCAAATTCTTCATACGATATAGTAGTGCTTTTGATCTGAAGATAATTTTAGTAGTGATACATTTTCAATTAAATATTTTATTGAACATATTTTAGTTGCATACTTGTGCATATATTTGTGCACCCATTGAAAAGTGGTTTTAAGTAATCAGTTGTTTTATATTTCTTTCAAATAAATCCCTTTTTTTCCAGCTCTTTTGGCACTTTGAGGTTAGCAGAAGCACCTGGTTGAATTTTGTCTTTTTGTTCAATTCGGTTGGTTTTTTTATTTGTATTGTAATGAATATCAATTACAAAATGTATTAATAATTTCACTATAAAATGTGCCATACAGGTGAGCGAGTGAATTTCACAGCAGCTGCTAGACCAGTTTCTCCAGCAGGAAAATCAGACCTATCAAAACACAGGGCTGAGAGTAAGTCACCCAAACCTGATGGACGTGTGATCAGAACTGTTGTTGACCAGAAAAAACCAAGGAGCACAGAAGGCTTGTCTGCGAGTGAATCTCTTATGTTGAAATCAGATGCTGCAAAGTTGAGGTCAGATTCTCATAGCAGGTCATTATCTCCAAACCATAACACTTTGCAGACGCTAAAATCTGATGGGAGGACAACTTCTAGTCTAAGAGCTGAATCCCCAGGACCAGGAACACGGTCTTCCTCACCAAAGCCAAAGACACTCACAGCAGGTAGATCCAGCATGCCTGGTGCTAATTCTCCACGATCGTCATCTCCACACGATAAGACTGTACCTCAAAAAGCCTCAGCCCCTGTAAAAACAAAACTTGATCCTCCTCGAGAACGATCCAAATCAGACTCTTACACATTAGATCCAGACACACTTCGCAAGAAGAAAGTACCACTAACAGAGCCATTAAGGGGACGGTCCACTTCACCCAAACCAAAAATTGTATCAAAAGATGGAAAACCTGTGACTGAAAATGAAAATAGAGCTCCTTCCCCTCACGTTGTACAAGAAAACCTTCATAGTGAAGTTGTTGAAGTTTGCACTTCAAGTACTTTAAAGACTAATAGCATTACAGATAGCACATGTGAGGATAACACAGAATTCAAAGTTGTTGATGATAGTTCTAATAAAATTCATTTTAGCATAGGAAAGGCACCACTGAAAGATGAGCAAGATATGAGAGCTTCTCCAAAAGTGAGCCGTAAGTGTCCTAATAGGCACACACGACCCAAAAAAGAAAAATCTGGCTTACTTTTCAAAGGAGATGGATCAAAATCTATAGAGCCAGCCAAGCAAGCGATGTCACCATCTGTTGCAGAATGTGCAAGAGCTGTCTTTGCTTCTTTCCTGTGGCATGAAGGAATAGTCCATGATGCTATGGCTTGTTCATCTTTTTTGAAGTTTAATCCAGAACTTTCCAAAGAGCATGCACCAATAAGAAGCAGTCTTAATCAACAACCTACAGAGGAAAAAGAAACCAAGTTGAAAAACAGACACTCGTTAGAAATATCATCTGCTCTTAATATGTTTAATATTGCACCTCATGGGCCAGACATATCTAAAATGGGCAGCATCAACAAAAACAAGGTCCTGTCTATGCTTAAAGAACCACCTCTGCATGAGAAATGTGAGGACGGAAAAACTGAAATGACCTCTTTTGAAGCATCCAGTCATTATACTATGAAATCTAAGTCTCCTCTTCCCTTAACACTGCAGCATTTGGTAGCTTTTTGGGAAGATATTTCTTTAGCTACTATCAAGGCAGCTTCCCAGAATATGATTTTCCCAAGCCCTGGTTCCTGTGCAGTACTAAAGAAAAAAGAAAGTGACAAAGATAACAAGAAGACCAAAAAGGAAAAAAAGAAAAAAGAAAAGGCTGAGGCTAGGCCAAGGGGGAATCTTTTTGGTGAGATGGCCCAACTTGCAGTGGGAGGACCTGAGAAAGATACCATCTGTGAACTATGTGGAGAATCCCATCCATATCCAGTGACTTACCACATGAGACAAGCTCATCCAGGTAAGACAATATTTTTTTTCCATAACCCAGTCATGACTTCAAGTTTGTTTTTACATAGCTCATATTTTGACAGTTATAATTCTTATAAAAGCAAATCAGGTCGTCTTAGCCATGCTGGGATTTATGTTGCTTAAAACAATATAAAAAATGTTTTAATGCATCTAGTGGAGTTTTTTAATTGTTTAGAATTCCTTAGCTTTTTTATTTTAAAGAGTAATAAAAAAGAAAGTTATCCAGAAATTAAGTTCCTTCGTCTGGATAATTTCAGCTTGATGTTTCCTGAATGTAGGCATCCTTAATCAAAGCCTTATAAACCTACATACTGGCATTTCCTTGAATAGTTGTTAAGGTGCATGACCCAGTTCAGGATGTATGTGCCAGTTTAAAAACTCTAACCATTTTCTTCTAAGTCTGCACCTTGAATCTTAGTACAATTTATGAAATAAGGCCCAAAATCTGCAAATATAATGGAGCAAGTCCTTGAATCCATGCAGCGTCCCACTGTGGTTGTCTAATAGGAAAAGAGGTTCAGATTAGGGTCATTGTTCACTAACATGTTTTAGCTAACCATGTACTTGGGGCAGTCTCCTCTACCTGACAAAGTCAAAGATGCTGATATGTGATAACATCAGGGAAAAGTGTCATGGTTAGATCAGAGTTAAATAACATGTTAGTTAGTCTTAATTTCGCTCTTGTTCCTTTTCTAGACATTTTCTATGGTAGGATTGGGGTATAAATTAAATTTGAAATTTTTTGAAACAGCAAATATGTAAATTTACATTTGTAATCAGAACTGTATGTACAGGAATCACTTCATCACGGAAATGAAGATCAGTGTATTGTGCTAGAGAATCCAATTTAAATTTGTGCTCCCTCCTTTAGTTGTGAAACACTGAACATACTTTCCAAGCACTCTCCTGAATTTGGCTGATAGTTTAAACACAAAAAGAAACAAAACTGCTTGGTTTCCACCTTCATCAAAAATAATCTTTAAAATCTCTGTTTAGCAAATGAAGAGGGATAAAATTATTGACAGGAGGAGTAGCACTGCCTATTATGAAAGTTGCATTTTACAGCTTTCAGTCTTTTGGAGTGGGGACTGTCTTCCAATGTGTCTGCACAGCTTCTTTATTTTGGGGCACTATTGCAGTATAAAAAGTAATAAAGAATGTAATAAAGAATATAATTCTGATTAACAAATTTTAAAAAGCAAAAAATTTCCAAATACTGTATGTGACCACTTGTTTAAAAATATAGCTTTTAGGGAATTTAGAGAGAATAAAACCAGTCTAAGGGAAAAATTATTCTCTTCCTTCCTATTTTGCAGATAGGAGAAAAGTATTAATTGTTATTCCTTAAAAAAAAAAAAAAGTTATTGTTTATGGCTCTTATTTTCATTATCTCAAGGTTGTGGCCGGTACGCAGGTGGTCAAGGTTATAATAGCATTGGACATTTTTGTGGAGGATGGGCTGGTAATTGTGGTGATGGTGGCATAGGAGGAAGCACTTGGTATCTGGTTTGTGATAGATGCAGAGAAAAATATCTCCGTGAAAAGCAAGCAGCAGCAAGAGAGAAGGTATATTTTTCTGTTTCTTCATTATTAGAATTAATAGTTCCACTATATCATGATGATTTTAGAATTTCAGGTTATTTTAATGTAATGCTAAAAATACTTTTAATGTACTGTGATTTTTTTAAAAAATAGAACATTTCAGATCCGATTTATTCTTGTGGTGGGGAAAAGTCATATTGGATTACTTGTTATAAATCCAAATTATTTTGCAGTGTACTTAATTATTTTCACATTCACATTTGTAAATTAGTTTTTAGTATTATTCCGATATATTTTAATATAGAAACTTAGATCTTGTAGCAAATATCCTTGAATGGATCAATATTTGGCACCTAAAAGATGCTGTCAGTGTACAAATTCCGAAGGGGTAGCCGTGTTAGTCTATTGTAGA
>ML685903.1:10251539-10360532 GCA_007922175.1 Pelusios castaneus
AAGTGATTTGACCTCCCCCTCCTCTATGTGCTGTTCCCCAGTGTTTGAATCCTAACACCTATTTTGATTTGCTGTTACAGCCTGACCTGATGCTATGTCATACACTCCCCTGCATTTAATTTCCTCCCACTCTGTAACTTTCCTATCTTCAAAGCGTCTGACGAAGTGGGATTTTCTCCCACGAAAGCTCATGCGATAAATAAATCTGTTAGTCTTTAAAAGTGCCACAGGACTCTGTTGTCTGTCAATGTACATTAGTTTAGTGCTAATTTAAGCAGATTGTGTTTTGTGACTAATGGTCTTTCTAGTTCACCTTGTTTTAAATATATGTGGTGTGCTTTTGAAAGGTTTTCTTAAAGTGCTCATTATAAATTGAGTTTGTATATGCCTTACAAAGGAAAAATGTATACTTGGACAACATACAGTAAACAGCACTTGGCCTAATTTGGAAAAACATTTAAATTCACGGAACGATTCTTTTGACTTTATAAACCTATATTTCCTTTGCTCTTTATGGCATCCAGACACTTGAATACAATTCCCTCATGTCAGCAGGTGGTTCTAGTCCACTGAAGCACTTCGTTGTGAGGTTTTTAGTGCAAGAATGGAGAAAATAGTTTTTCTTTCAGCTGACGGCATGGATCAGAGAGAAAGAACATGTTTCAGATTTCCTTTGTTCTTGCAGGCAGAAGCATATGTCTGTTTTCACATGTACCACGGTAGTCACGAGGCACCAACAACCCCAGAGTTTGTTGGCTTCACTCATATTGGATGATGCTTAAAAAGATGGCACTGAGTGCAGAGCCTGAAAAAGAAAAGGCACCACGACAATTCTCAGTACTGAGGTCAGCACCGGATCCACGTACGGCAGTGTTGGTGGCGCTGACACTGCAGCCAGCAATGAATTCCACTGCGGCACTGGTCATAACCCCTACAATGACAACACCCCTGCCACATAAGAGAATGCATGAGCAATATCATCTTACATCCTCTCGGCATTCAGATTTGGAGCAATTTCCCATAGAATTCGTCCATTAAGAACTCTTGCCAGTAAACTCTATGTTCTCAGAAGATAGTGGCCTGGAGAGAGCTCAATTTTCTTCCGAACGCTCTTCACCTACCAAACCATCTGTGGAGTCAAGGGGACCCATCCCATATCATGGTATGGACCCTAATGTTGTCACCACAGAAAACATACCAAATGGGTTAGCACAACTTGGAAGCTAGCTTCTCTCATTCTGGAGCCTGTGGTAGACCCACCAGCTTTCACACTACAAGACGTAGGTCACCTACTCAGACACACACGATTTCTTCAAAGGCAATGGAGCACACACATATAACTGAGATACCTGGAGAGCAAGAACCACCTCCCACCATGCATGATTCTTCCTCCTTTCCAGATGAAGCGTTGATTCCATCTACCTCCACTCCTGTGGATGACCCAAAACAGTTTAACAACCTGTTCAGAAGAGTTGCGTAAGAGCTAGAGATATTGTTGGAGGAAGTTAGTCACATCACAAATTGTTAAAAATTCTTCGTACTTCTACATCTTCAAAGATTGCTCTCCCCAGGTATGAGGCACTAATGGAACCAGCCAACGTGATATGGCAGACAACAGCTACAGTTCCTCCCACAAACAAAAGGAATGATAAGAGATACTATATCCCAGATAAGGGAGTGGGATTTTTATTTACACACCTACCAGCAAAATCCTTAGTGATGGATGCAGCCAGCCAGAGGAAGAAGCAAACAAACTACAAATCACCCCCTCAGGATAAGGACTGCAAGTGACTCAACCTGTTAGGTTTATTCATCTTCCACACTCCCAAGGAGAGTAGCAAAATATTCAGGTTTACTCTCTAACTATGAGCACATTACATATGAAAAATTTGCTCGATTTATTATAGATCTCCCAGAAAACAAACAGGACCAATTTAAATCGCTACTCACTGAAGGTCATCTAGTAGCACAGACCTCCCTCTAAGACTCCCTTAGATGTTGCAGACACATCATCAAGAACCACAGCTATGGCCATAGTCATGTGAAGAACCTCAGGCTTCATGCAGCAGCACTGCTGAGAGACCTGCAAACAAAGATCGAGGATCTCCATTTTGATAAGACCCACCTGTTTTCTGAGAAGATGGATGAGGTCTTAAATTCAGTGAAAGACCCTAGGGCCATGCTAAGGACCCTAAGAATTTATATACCTACCTTTTAAAAGAAACAGTACAAATGCCATCCATATACTCACAGATATCTGCTCCTTACCAGCACAGGCAGTACGAACCACAAAGTGGAAAACAGAGAGCCTAGACACAAACAATCTCAGTAAGTACCCTCTGGAACCCAGTCAGCATCCTCCAAAGAGCGATGTTGAGTCCTTGGTCAATCCCACTCACCAGGCAGCATTAGAGTCAGCAACCATACAACTCAACTTCTGTCTCAGGCAAATCCATCAAAACTGGTTCACAGTCACAACAGACAAGTGTGTACTAGAGATAATTGAATCAGGATATGCCATCCTGTTTACATGCATCTCTCCCCTCACCCCCACATCACTTCCCCATCCCTTTTCTGGGACCCCACACACATGTATATTTTACACCAAGCAATAGACCACCTGCTACAGATGGGGCGATAGAGCCAGTCTCTCATCAACACAAGGGCAAGAGCTTTTACTCCCACTACTCTGTAATACGGGGGGAGGGAACCACGGGATGGAGTCCCTTTCTGGACCTGAGAGCCCTGAACAGATACATGAGACTGCAAAAGTTCAAGATAGTCACACTACCAATAATAATACCAATGCTGGAACAAGGGGACTCGTTCTTAGCTGTCAACCTCCTGAATGCTTATTTTCATATTACCATCCACCCTGCATGCAGATGCTTCCTAAGATTCATGGTAAATGGCAGTCACTACCAATGCCAAGTGCTATCATTTGGCCTCTCTACAGTACCAAGGGTTTTTTCCAAGATCCTTGCAGTTGTAACTGCGTACCTATGGACACAAGGTGTTACAATCTTTCAGTATCTAGACAATTGCTTAATCTGAGCAGCAAATGAAGCCTCAACGATGCAATATCATTACACAAAGCATCGGGACTCAGGTTAAATGCTGAAAAGTCAACTCTCAAACATACACAAGAACTGGAATTTATCAATGTTCAGGTCAATTCCATAACAGCAAGAGCATCCTTACCTAAACCCAGGTTTTGGGCAGTTGTAGGCCTCATATCACAAGTGAGGATTGCCCCAAGAATAATACCACCTCTTGTCTACAATTTGTGGTGCACATGGCTGCCACAACCTTTGTGGGGCAGCACACCAGGTTCCATACAAGAGCATTTCAAACAAGGTTAACAGCCATTTACAGGCCAAACAGACATGGCCTCGACAAAGGTGCCAAATAACATCAAAGATTCTCTCCGATGGTGGACGAAGGAGAACATCATGTCAGAGATTCAGTGTACACAACCTCAACCAACCATCATGATTATGACAGATGCTTCGCTTGTTGACTTGGGGTGGGCACACTTACACCACCAAATGATACAAGAGAGGTGATCAAAACCAGAAACCATCCTTCATATTTGGTCCTTGGTCTCTTGCTCAACTGGACTGAGGGCCTATTCTATGCCTTTTTACCTATTCCAGCAATACCCAGGACTATCCAGAAAATCAGAGCTGAGAGAACAAAAGTATAATGATAGTACCAGCATGACACAGACAGTCTTGGTTTTTCAGATCTGCTCACTCTGTTGGCACGCAGACTGATCTCACTTGATCCTAGGAAAGATCTCATCATAAAGAAACAGGGCAGCTTCATCAACCAGAAGCATGCAGATTACATCCTGACAACATGCTGTTTTCTAGACCTGTGAAAGTCTCTTTTCTGGTTGCTATGACATTTGCCAGAACAGTAAGAGAAATCATTGCTCTCGCAGCAAATTCCCCTAACACAACATTCCATAAAAATAAGGTCACACTTAGTCCTTATCCCAAGTTTCTTCCAAAAATTGTTTCGGATTTTCATATTAATCAGTCTGTCCACTTAGCAACCTTTTATCTCAAACCACACGCAGATCCACAGGAAGTAGCATTTCACACATTAGCTGTCAAGAGGGCTCTTCCCTTCTACCTAGAAAGAACAAAAATATTCAGAAAATCACATAAACTCTTTGTTTCACTCACCAAATGTACAAAGGGTGAAGCCATATCCAGTCAAATACTATCCAATTGGATAAAACAATGTATTCAAACAACAAAACGAGCTGCAAGTTCCCTCAGGAGCATGAGCTCACTTGACCAGAGCAATTTCCACTACCATGGTATTCATAAGTAACCTTTTCCTCTCAGACACATCCAAGGTGGCTACATGGTCATCAGTCCACATACCTTCATCAGGCATTATGCAAAATACCAAGCATCAACAAGCGATGCCACTCTTGGCAAAGCCATGCTTTCATCCGTACCCCCAAGTCCCTCCACTAATTGATGGCCACTGCTACATAAGTCACCTAACGTGGAGCACTGACAGGGACATCACTCGAAGACTTGGTTACTCATCTGCAGTAACTGATGTTCTTCCAGATGTGTCCCTGTGGGTGCTCCACTACCCCACCCTCTTCCCTTCTGCCTCAAATAGTGGACTCTGAGGTAGAAAAGGAACTGAGGAGGGGAGGTTGCGCGTGCACCAAAGCAGTGCTAATGCCATCATGAGATTGATTCTGCATGGGCGTGATCCAGATGAGTACTACTAAAAGATCTCCAATTAACTGTGCGGAACACGACGACACCTAACATGGAGTGCTCACAGGGACACACATCGCAGAGAACATCAGATACTGTAGGTCAGTAACCATGTCTTATAGCCGAGGCTTCCCTGCAAGCTGCTCTTGAAACGGCAAATGCATTAGTGGTAATCATGCAAAGGCGCTCAGGGCTTCTGTGCTTGGGCCTACCGCCGAAGGTTTAACAGTCCCTTGAGGACTTTCCATTCAAAAGAGCCTTCATTTAAAGCTCCAAGATAAGAAGGATTCTAGAGACACTCTCAAGTCCCTGAGCCTCTGCCCCAGCATCTTTTAGGAAGCAATTCAGCCTCAATAGCCAATCTACATCTCAGTTCCATTGCCATCCCAGGACCTGTTTAAGAAATGAAGCAGGGGTTATAAACAGAGAACTGCCCCCATCTGCTTCAGCCTTGCTACTGTGTGTGTCCCCCCTGTCCCCCCGCAGATATTCAGAAAGCTCCAAGTGGAACTTTTAAGAGGGGGGGGGGGCAGGGAGAGGGCGTGAGCACTATACGAATTCCCATACCTGATCCTGTCCTCCTTTTGTTTTCAGACAGTGTCTCTTACTTCATCCCGGCATTGTCCCTCCTTACCATGGACCATTGGGTGGAGGAAAGTTACACTGTCCAGTTTATTGGAATTCGAACAGTTTTTCACAAGAACAGCAAATCTCCTACCTTTAATGCAAAGGAGACGTTTCAAATCTTTTCTCTAGGCACTAAAGCTTCTCAATTAAATGACTGTATGATTATTTTTAATATAGGCAAGACAACATTGCCCTAATTTTGTTCTCTGAAATAGATGAACTAATTTTGCTGAAACTTTTAAGAGAAATCCAGCTTGAGTTAGACAGCATGGAAAATATCAGCCCCAAATGATTAAAACTTGGCAAGAAGGCAAACAGAAAACAGAGTTTTATAATGGAAGTGTTTGGCAAGCTTAATTTGAGGTGGCGCAACCAGCTCTGCCTATAATAAAATATTGTTGTAAAAATTTCAACATGTTTGTATTCTTCCAGGTTAAACAATACAGGAGAAAGCCAATGCAAGTTAAGACCCCTCGTGCCTTGCCAACCATGGAAGCTCATCAAGTGATTAAAGCCAATGCTCTGTTCTTGCTGTCCCTGAGTAGTGCTGCTGAGCCCAGCATTTTGTGCTATCCTGCAAAACCATTCCAGTCTCAGCTTCCCAGTGTTAAAGAAGGAATTTCTGAGGACTTTCCCATTAAAATGCCATGCCTCTATTTGCAGACTTTAGCAAGGTAATGAAAGCTACTCATGGGTTCCTAAATCCATTTATTCATAATATTTCAATTAAAAAGCTTATTTTCTGTACTAAACTAAAATTGATATATGAAAATTGATGCTCTCTAGAAGCGATCTCATAAATCTTTAATATCTTGACCTCTGGTTTTCTCTCCATTTTCCATGGTTTCTCATGTCTGTTTAGATCGCAGTTGTTCCAGGGATCAGAGATAACGAGTTTGTGAGATGTCCTAACACACTTTTGGATGCTTAATGAATAATTCTTAAAACTAATTTCAGTGATTTAAGAATTTGGTAATAGAACTCCATAATAAGACTAACACTTGTGACTTAAGCCTAGTATATGTAGTCCCCTCCTACCTCCTCCTCTCCATTCAGAGTGTTTAGAAAGAGCTTGAGTATGCCCCTTCTTTGCATTTCCCCATGGATTTGAATTAAGTACATAATGTCCATGAGTCTAAGATGGTTCAGGATGAAAGGAGGAAATTTTGATTCTACAATGAGTAACATCATCTTGAGAAGTCCTGCTATTTGCAGATCATTAGTGAATGATAAACACATCCACATCTAGATAGGCTGTCCTTTAGCGTTCTACTTCAGCATCATATTAACATTTATATGGAAGTAGTTCCTAAAGGCCATAACCAGGCTAGGCTCAAATGCAGTGGGTGTAGAAATACAGTAAGTGACAGTGACTGCTAGCTAATTGGATGGGGAAGGGTTGAGTGGTTGGTTGGTAGGTTTTGACAACTATCCCTTTGTTCTGGGTTTTTACAAAGTCTTGCATGGTGAAGTCTCGGTTCAATAGGATTCCTAAGCACTATAATAACACCAAATGATTGTAATCCATTTAAATATGTGGTTTAATGCAGACATCATCATGAAAATTTTGTTGGATATCAGGATGACAACCTCTTTCAGGATGAGATGAGATATTTGCGTTCAACTTCAGTACCTGCACCATACATATCAGTCACTCCTGACGCAAGTCCTAATGTCTTTGAGGAACCAGAAAGTAACATGAAATCCATGCCACCAAGGTATGTCAGTGTAGTTCTTGATAAATGGTAACTAACATATGCTGAAGTGAACACAATGGGAAATGGTGCAATGGGTAGCCAAAAAGCAGTTCAGCCAATCCTTGAATTACAGCTATAATTTGTTTATATATTTTGTTTTATAGGCTACCAGAAATTGTATTTGTTTATAGGAATGCACCAATCTCTCATATCTTTTCAAACACTAGCTATAATTCTGTTGAAAACTTTAATTCAGATTATTCAGTTTAACAGCAGTTTTTCAAAATTGCTGCAAGTCTGAACTTTGACACTGAAGCAAACAAATGGAAACAAAATCCAGGCTTCTTCAAATATTAGGACATAATCAGCCCCAAAGTTTTTATGTATTTTTTTTTCTAATTCATGGAACTTGACATGTAAAACAAAATTATTGAATGTGAACATTTAACAATGACCACCTTCACAAAAGAGAACAAGGTGTCTGGTCAACAGCTCTCAAATCTCTGAAGAAATAGGAACTCTGCTGTAACAGGGATCCTCAGGATCATCTTAGTGTAGCTATCTGCCCCATTAAGACTTGGAGTAATAGGGCTCCACCACATCATGTATAAAGAATGGAAAGTGGGAGCTGTTCTGTAGACCGTAAGACATTCACAGAAGGTGGTGATTGAAACACTTCAGTGGATTGGCAACAGCAGATCAGAACTGGATACAGTCTCCTGAGGCTAGAAACTTTATTTCTCCGCTATACAAACTTTCAAAATTTCAGGTGTTTAGTAGGAGGATCTTGGTGTTTAAAAAGTCTGTGTTTACATCATGTTTTTCCATACAAACTCTTCCACTGAATTCTGTTTACCTGACACTTAGTCATCATCTTCAAGTGCTTCCTCATGTCCATTCCCAAATTAGATGTGTGTGTGTGTGCCACATGCACCGGTGCCAGACAACTTTTTCCTCTAGCAGTACCTGTGGGAGCCAACTCGAGCGCCCCCTGAAGAGGTGCACACAGGTGCCCTCATATAGTCACCATCAGCCCCTCCTCCCTCTCAGTTCCTTCTTGCCACCAGTGTTGGTGTTAGAACATCTCTTGCCTTTACAAATCCTCTCGCTATTCCTTATGTCTTGTTTCATTGTTATAGTTAATAGTTAATACTTTAGTTATAACTGGTTCCAGTTCATTAGTTTTTAGAATTTCAGGGATGAGGCATGTCTCGTTCCCTGGTGTTTAAACCCTGTGCTTCATGTAAGAAGCCTATGCTGAGGAGCAATCCACATCAAAATGTCTGGGAGAAGCACACATCAGTGACAGATGCAAAATCTTCAGAAGTTTTCACCCTTGAGCTAAGAAAGAGCAGAATACTTGTCTTAAGGCCATCTTGAATGAGTTGGCACTTAGACCAGTATTGGAGCCTGATACATCTGACTCAGTGTCGAGCATGATGGCCTCAGTGTGCAGCACTCCTCCGGTGCTGTCTGCCTCATTTCAGCGCCATTCTCCATCTCCGGTATTGAAGAAGAGGCCAAAGATGACTCACATGGAATGGGGATGCTCCCCTGTAGAAAAGGCTAATGGGAATCAAGTGAGACCCAAGCTGGGTTGCCAATCCCCCCCCACCTCAGACTCACTATTGCGAGCATTGACTCTAGCACCAGGCCCTCCACCAACTTCGGGTAGCAGTAGAGGCCCCACACTGCCTGCTGGTGCCATCAACCTCAGCAGCTTTCCCAGCTATAAAAGATTTCCTAGGATTGCCTGTGCCACCAATGCCAAGGGACAGTAGGTTTCACCGAGAATCAGCACCAGCGCTAACAGACAACATATTAAGGGACAGATCTACCCAACAGTCCCCTTCTTCGAGGCACCATTCACCACCGTGCAAGCTGTCCCTAGAGTCAAGACCATGCTCTGAGTCAAAACCGAATCAGTCCTAGCTCCCAATGTCTGTCTGTCTGGAGGAATGACACTGTGCGGAACACCGCGGAGCTCTAGAACGATGGAGGTTGCCACAGCAAATCTCTCCAGCACTATGGCCTCATTTGCCTATTGCGTATAGAAAAACGAAGGAGAAGAGCAGGTCTTGGCACACACACCAACCACTTCCTGATTGCAAAGCAATGCGCCTCACACAGCACCATGCAATATTCAGCCTCACCACCATCATGGCCATAGGATAACAACACATCTTCAGATGAGAAAACGACTCATGCAAGGCAAACTGCAGCACAGATGCCCAGCTTCCCTGTGGCATTGCAAATCAGAGCATGGCCCAAGCTCAGTGGCCTGGACTGTAGCCCTACTAATGGAAGTTTTAATTGGGGATTCCACAGCCCAGCTCTAGAAGAGGAACTTCGGTGCCACCGTCCTCCAGCCTTCAAGGTTCAATGCTGTATTTGGATTCAGAATCCAATTATGAGAACTCATGCACCTCAAGCCCAGGGAAATCTATCTTTCCCAGAGCAGAGGCACTTCCCGCCACATCAACTACCAGCCTCCTCCTCCTCATCATCTCTGGATGGGGCAGTCGCAGGCCCTTCATCAGGAGTACTATTATACAATTTTAAGTGCACCAAGACTTGCTGAATAGGGTTGTCTCTAACCTGGACCTTAAGATAGAAGGGTTGAATGAGTCAATTAATGAGATTTTGGCCTCAGTGGCTCCCAGTACAGTGCCCCTACCAGTCCATTAAGAGGTGGTTAAATTATGCAAGCCTTGTGGCAAACCCCAGTCTCCCTATCCTCCAAGTCAAAAAGGGTAGAGAAAAAATTACTACATTCTGGTGAAGGGGTTCCACTATCTCTATATTGATCTCACGCTGGGTCTCCTTATGGTCATCGCTAGTAACAAGAGGAACAAGCAAGGGAAGATGATCTCAACCCTAAGAACAAAGAAGCAAAAAGACTGGACATCTTTGGTTGAAAAATTTATTCCATGGCTAGCTTACAGCTGCCATTGGACAATCATAAGGCACTGCTGGGAAGATACCATTTCAATATTTGGCAGTCGCTAGACAAGTTTGCAGATTCCTTGTCCACCTCCTCCAAACAGAAGTATGATGCTGTCATGGAAGAGGGGAGAAAGGTAGCCAGGACTTCTCTACAGGTGGCTTCTGATGCAGCAGTCTCAGCAACTAGGTCAGTGGCCTCAGTGATGCAGAGGAGATGGGTGTTGTGGCTGCAGTCTGCAGGTCTCCATCAGAGCTCCAGCAGTTGATACAGATCCTCCCTGTCGATGGCACGGCCACCTTTGTTGATCATATCGACTCCAAACTGCACAGCATGAAAGATTCACGGGCAACATTGAAACCCATAGGGCTTTTTTTGTGATAGTACGCATCAGTACTGTGTACCAGCACTTATTTTTCCCTAGCCAGCCCCAGCTGGGGGCAGGAATCAGCAGGGGAAGGGAGCAGGTCTCCTTTCCCCCACTGACCCAATCCCCCAGGAGCGCACCGCTCCTGTTCCCTGCCGGTTCCACTGCCCAGCTGGGATCAGCAGTGGAAAGGAGCGGGTCTCCTTTCCCTTGCTGACCTGGTCCCCTAGGAGCGTGCCACTCCTGTCCCCTGCCAGCCCCACTGCCGGGCTGGGGTCAGCAGGGGAAAGGAGCGTGCCACTCCTGCCATGGCTGGCCCCAGTGTCAGCAGAGGAAAGGAGCAGGTCTCTCTTCCCCTGCTGCTCCCCTCCCCCCCACGGCCTAGGAGCACACCACTCCTATTGCTGGCCAGCTCCGCTCCAGCAGGGGGCCAGGGTCAGCAGAGGAAGAGAATGGGTCTCCTTTCCCCTGGTGACACCCTCCTCACCCCCCTAGTGCACCACTCCTGCTGGCCAGGAGTACCGGCACCTTTTTTCTTAGGAAAAAAGCACTGGAAATCCATATCCCATCTTCCTCCAGGAGATGCTGTAGTCTGGGAAATACTCCTACAAGAACTCCTGTAAGAAGAAGGGTATGGGTTATAAGAGACACCAGGGCCGCTCGTCATCAGCCAGCCCCGATCTGGGCCCTACCTGCCATAATGGGGGCTGAAAATAGGCTTTTTTGAAGATCCACCCAGAAACGACACTCCAACTTTACCCATGTATCCATCGTCGTCGTCCCCTCCCCTTTTTTTGTTTGGCCCGCTTCTTTCTGACTTGAGCCACCATCACTTTGTAATGATGGGTGCTCAGCACAGTGGCACTTGGCTATACCCTCTCTCTACCTCCCTCCCCATCTCTTTTCAGGGACTCCTCTCATGAGCAGGAGGTGCAAGCACTCATGCAGGTGAGAACAGTGGAAGAGGTTCCCTGGAACCTACATGGTCAAGGGATTTATTCCCCTTATTTTTTGATTCCAAAGGCAAAAGGAGGATTGAGGCCTAACCTAGACAAGCGCCTCAACAAATACCTCAGAAAGCTAAAGTTTCAATGGTTTCACTAGCCATCATCCCTCTTTTGGATCCAGGTGACTGGTATGCCACTCTCAACTTCAAAGTACACTTACTTTCACATTGCAGTCTTCCCGGGTCACAGGAGATTTCTACTGTTTATAGTAGGGAACTGCCATTATCAATTTGTAGTGCTTCCCTTTGGTCTTTCTGCCATGCCCAGAGTTTTTACCAAGTGCATGTCAACTGTGGCAGCATACTTACGAAGGAGAGGGATTCCTGGACCTGGACAATTAGCTCATCTGCAGCAGGTCAAAGTCTCGGCTCTAGACTGGCATCATGATAATCCAAAACGTTTGGCAGGCACTAGACCTCCTAACAAGTAAAAATCAACATTAGTCCCCATACAGAGGATAGAGTTCATCAGGACAATGAGGAACTTGTGCAAAGCCAGAGCATTCCTTCCAGAAGAAAGGTGTCTGGATATGACAGGCATAATAACCCATGTTTCATCCCACTCTCCTCCACAACAGCAAGGGTCTGCCTCAGCTTCCTGCGCCACATAGCGGCCTGTATCTATGTGGTTCCCCATGCCAGACTGCACTCAGACCCCTCCAAATGTGGGTGACATCAGTGTATTCTCCAGCCAGGCATCTCCTGAACAAGATGCTTACAGTTCCAATGGAAATACTTGATTCCCTGACAGACAGATCCACATTGAGTGGTCTCAGGAATTCCTTTTGAGTCACCCCAGCCATCAGCAACACTGATTTCCAATGCTTCACCTGCTGGACAACCGAATGTGGCATGTCCCCAATGAAGGCATTGATCCTGAGAATCCTGGAATATCTGATCCACCTAAAGCAAGGGAGTTTGGTCTTCTCAGCTGTTAAGGGCCATGTAGCAGTCATATCTGCTTTCCATCCTTTAGTGAGAAGTAGAAATTTTTTTTTCCACATGAGATGATGACCAGGTTCCTTAAGGAATTAAGGAAGCTTTTCCCATCAATAAAGGATTCTTCTCCTCAGTGAGACTTGAACTTGGTCCTTTCTAGAGTCACTGGTCTGCCCTTCGAACCTATGGCCTTGTGCTCCCTTGCACATTTGTCCTGGAAGCTTACCTTCCTGGTGGCTGTTACATCTGCCAGACAAGGCTCAGAGATCAGGGCATTGACATCAGAACCATCCTGCACAATTTTCTTTAAGGACAAGGTCCAATTCTGCCTGCATACAACCTTTTTGCCTAAGGTGACACCTGCACTCTCTTAATGTGAGACAGGCCCTGGCATTTTACATCAATAGAACCAAACCTTTTCGTCATTCAACACAACTCTTTTTGGCTATTGCAGATCGAATGAAGGGACTGCTTTGCAGCATATCTTGAAATGGATTACGACCTGCATCCAAACCTGTTATGAGCAGGCCAGATTCATAGACTCGAAGGTCAGAAGGGACCAGTATGATCATCTAGTCTGACCTCCTGCAAAATGCAGGCCTGAAAACCTCACCCACCCACTCCAGCAAAAGGCCACTAACCTATGACTGAGTTATTTACCTCCTTAAATCATGATTTAAGGACGTTAAGATACAGAGAATTCACCAGTAGGTGAGCCATGCCCTGCGCTACAGAGGAAGGCGAAAACCCCCCAGAGCCCAAGCCAATCTGCCCTGGGGGAATATTCCTTCCCAACCCAAAATATGGCGGTCAGTTAAACCCTGACCATGTGGGCAAGTCTCAACAGCCAGTTACCCAAGAAACAATTCTCTATAATAACTCAGAACCCAACCCATGTACCCTCCCTTCTTAGGCCACTTGTATATCCACCACCCGTAGCCAAAGATCAGTCAATTTCCAAAATAGGCTATCTGATCATACCATCCCCTACATAAATTTATCAAGCTCAGTTTTGAAAGCAGTTCCAACTCCCCTTGGAAGGCTATTCCAGAACTTTACTCCTCAAATGGTTAGAAACCTGCATCTAATTTCAAGCTTAAATTTCTTGATGAACAATTTATAACCATTTGTTCTGAGGTCCACATTGATGCTGTACTCAAATAATTCCTCTCCCTCCCTGATAGTAATCCCTCTGATGTATTTATAGAGAGCAATCATATCCCCCCTCAATCTTCTTTTGGTTAGGCTAAACAAGCCAAGCTTCTTGAGTCTCCACTCATAAGGCAGGTTTTCCACTCCACTGACCATCCTTGTAGCCCTTCTCTGCACCTTTTCCAATTTGAATTCATCCTTTTTAAACATGGGGGACCAGAACTGCATGCAATATTCCAGATGGGGTCTCCCCAGTGCCTTGTACAGCAGCACTAACACCTCCCTGTCTCTACTTGAAATACCTCTCCTGATACATCCTAGAACCGCATTAGCTTTTTTCACTGCCACATCACATTGGCGACTCATAGTCATCCTATGATCAACCAATACTCCGAGATTATTCTCCTCCTCAATCCATTCCAACTGATGCATCCCCAATTTATAGGAAAAATGCTTGTTATTAGTCCCTAAATGCATGACCTTGTACTTCCCATTATTAAATTTCATCCTATTCCAGTTTACAAGGTCATCCAGATCTTTCTGTATGGTATCCCGATCCTTCTTTGTATTGGCAGTACCTACCAACTTGGTATCATCTGCAAACTTTATTAGCACATTCCCCCTTTTTGCGCCAAGGTCAGTAACAAAAAGGTTAAATAAGATCAGTCCCAAGATTCACACCTCTGTGGCCTTCCAAGCTCATGTCCCCACACAGAACATCTGTAGGGTCATTATCTGGTCATTGGTATGTACCTTTGTTTCCCACTCACTATGCCTTAATGGAGCAATTGTCATGTCCATGAACTCCTGCCTCCTTCCCACCTCAACACTGCTGGTGAGTCACCTAATTTGGGAATGGACATGACCAAGCACTTGAAGAAAGAATGTTCCAAAGAGGTAGCCATGTTAGTCTAGCCTAGTTCAGCAAAACAAACAAACAAACAGCTCCCAAACCAATCAAAAGGCACTTAACCCCCTTCTAGGACTTGAAAAAAGAAAGAAATCCCGCTCTCAAAAGACTGGAGGAAAGCGTGATATGGAGGCTACAGGGCCCTCCAGCATGCAAACAGACAAAATCGTTAAACGGTCATTCCCTCCTGGTGCCGACCCCAACCATAAGGGCAAGTCAGCACCAACTCAGCATGCTCGGCCAACGGCCCCGAAACCACCTCAGACATTGGCGCCGTCAGCTCCTACCCATGGCACCGAGTCTACAGAGTCCGACACCAACAGCGGACATTCTTACGGCACCGCTGGCGCCCCTGGCATCAGCGCCGACCTCGAAACTGAGCACTTCATCGGCGCCAAAAGTGCCTTCCATATCTGCACTGTCAGCACAGAACCTCTCAGCACCGGATGTGGCACCGACATCTGCCGCATGGAAGCACAAAGAGAATAGGAAAAACATTGATAGTGGTGAACGGAACCGTCCTTCACCATCACCACCTCACGGCACCGCAACGTCTCCAAGGCATTCAAGGGAAGGATCGCTGTCACCGGTACAATACTCCAGTGAAGAGGAAGGAAAGTTACCATACCCTTCCTTCTCACCTGAGCCCAGATCTCCGGTCAGACATCCCCACTGGGGACATAAACATACCAACGCACAACACTACTGGTTTCCTCCAAGATGGTTTGGACCTCCATCAGAATACCAACCACCATGGCCTGGCTGGCATATCTACTCCGGGCATTTGGTTTCAAGCCATCCCTCATATTCCAGAGCAAGTAGAACACCATACCAACCATCTCAACAGGGGGATCCATTGGATGAGCCAGAACATCCACAAGATGCCTCCCCCAAGCAGTATTCATTATCTTCACCTGACGAAGCAATTGCTCCATCACCACCATCAACATCAGATGACTTTAAGCAATTTCAGGAATTGTTTAAAAGTGGCAGAATCTCAGGAACTATCCTTGCAAGAAGTTCCGGAATCAAGACACAAACTATTCCGCATCCTCCAAACCAAGTCCTCCTCCCGAATAGCTCTCCATATGGACGAGGGGATATTAGAGCCAGCAGATACCATCTGGCAGACACCCGCCTCGATCCCTCCCACCTGCAAGAGAGCGGATAAAAAGTACTATGTAAAGAGCAAATCTTCAGAGTACTTATTTACACCCCCCCCAGCCAAATTCCCTAATTGTAGAGGCCGCCAACCACAGGGGAAAACAACATTTTAATAGGTCGACACCCCATGACAAGGATGATAAAAAATTGGATTTATGGGGAAGAAAAATGTATACATCATCTGATAATAAAGGAAGGACAACTAATTTCTCGCACTGCACTTCAAGCGGCTCTCAATGTAGCTGACACCTCTGCAAGACTTTTGGCCACTGGAATCGTAATGCATAGAGCATCTTGGTTACACTCCGCTGACCTGCTGAAGCCCCTGCAAGCAACAATAGAAGATCTTCCATTTGATAGAAACAAACTCTTCTCTCAAAACACCGACGAAATAAAGCACACCTCAAAGGATTCCCGGGCAACATTACGCACCTTCGGTATTTACACACCGGCCACAAAGAGAAGATCTTTCAGATTTCACCCATACAACCCAAGGTATCCATCTCAATACCACACACGGTAAAATTACAGACAACAAAACAGAAGACAGGATAACTACAGAAATAGACAGTGTAACCAGAGGAGGAGACAACCTCCCAACCAATTTTCAGCGCCCCAAAAACCCCCAAACAAGCTGCAATTTTTAAAATCAGGTTGAGAGCACGCAACGAACCAATCACAACCTACCAAAAGCAGATATGTCCCAAAGTTACCAAAACTGCCTCCTACTATTCTATAAAAACTGGGTCAATATTACATCGGACAAGTGGGTCCTAAAAATAATCAAATCTGGATACAACATCCCCTTTACAACCAAACCAGTATCCCATTACCCCACCCTGTCCCTTTTCAGGGACACAACTCACGAACAGATCCTATACCAGGAGGTGAAACACCTCTGTCTAGGAGCGATAGAGATCGTGCCTCAGGAGTACAGGGGGAAAGGAATTTACTCCCCTTATTTCCTCACTCAGAAAAAATCTGGAGGGTGGAGACCCATTCTAGACCTAAGGAGACTGAACAAGTTTGTAAGACAGCAAAAATTCAAGATGGTAACCTTAGTTACCATAATCCCCTCACTAGAACATAACGATTGGTTTGCGGCCCTCAACCTTCAAGATTCATACTTCCGTATACCCATACACCCGGCACATTGAAAGTTCCTATGTTTCACCGTTGGAAACCAATACACGGTCTTACCTTTCGGACTCTCCACGGCTCCAAGGGTCTTCTCCAAGGTACTGGCAGTCATCGCGGCTCACCTACGATAGCAGGGCATAACGATCTTTCCATACCTCGACAACTGCCTATTAAAGTCGGACGGTCAGCTACAAACATCTCAAGCTGTCTATACCACACTACAACTCTTCAAATATTTCGGTCTTCGAGTAAACGAGAAAAAGTCCATCTTCCAACCCACACAAACAATAGACTTCATAGGAGCTCACCTAGACTCCATAAAGGCAAGGGCCTATCTCCCAGAACAGAGATTCTGGAACATTTTGAACCTAGTAGAGACAATTCAAGCCTCACCAGTCATACCTGTATTGTCGTGCATTCAACTCCTAAGCCATATGGCCGCGACGACCATTGTTGTACCATTCGCGCGTCTAAGGATGCAACCACTTCAACTGTACAAAGCAAGGATATACAAACCTCACAAGCACAGTATACAACGAATAATATCCTTACCAGGGTCGATTAAAAAAAAAAATCACTACAATGGTGGACGATACCAGACAATATGAACAAGGGAGTACCTTTCACCCAACAACCTCCAACCATTCTGATGTGCATGGATGCCTCCCTCTCCAGATGGGGAGCTCACTTACAAGGACAGGGCCAAACAATCCAAGGCAAATGGAGCCGCCAGGAGTCACAACTCCATATAAATCTGCTAGAACTGCAGGCGGTACGCAAAGCATGCGCACGCTTCTGCAACCAGCTATCGCACAAGCACATAAAGGTCATGACAGACAATGTTGCTTGTATGTTTTATATAAACAGACAAGGGGGAGCTCGATCAAACTCCCTTTGTACAGAAGCCATAAATCTCTGGGAATGGTGCATAGGCCACGAGGTGATTCTATCAGCCGCATGTCTCCCAGGAATCCAGAACACTGAGCAGAACCTTTACTCACCATCACGAATGGGAACTCGACAACACGGTCCTTAAGTACATTTTTGGACTGTGGGGCTTCCCATCAATAGATCTATTTGCCACATACAAGAACCGCAAATGTCAACTATATTGTTCAAGAGCAGGATTGGGCACCAACTCCAAAGGAGATGTACTTATAGTCCCATGACACCACAAACTAGCCTATGCATTTCCACCAATATCCTTAATCCACAAAACGCTATTGAAAATGAGACAAGAATCCACAACAATCATTATAATAGCCCCGGACTGGCCCAGACAACCGTGGTACACATTACTCACGCAAATATCACACACAATACCAATCATGCTACCACTGAAACCCAACCTGTTGTCACAGAATACGGGCAAAATTCTTACCCGAATCTGAAACAACTTCATCTCAAAGCATGGCTGATCTCTGGTTCCATGGGCAGGAGAGACTATGCTCAGACCAGGTAAAGCACGTCCTCCTCCATAGCAGAAAACCTTCTACATGTAAGAACTACGTACAGAAATGGTCCAAATTCTCCAACTGGTGCCTCAACTCAGAAATCATCCCGTCTTTTGCTCCAATCCACTCCATCCCGTCTTTTGCATCCAATCCACTCCATACCTCTTACACCTTAAAACACAGAGCCTTTCCCTAAGCTCCATGAAGGTTTATTTGGTGGCAATCGCTGCCTTCCACAATCAGATCCAGGACTCCTTGATCTTCTCACACCCAACAGTGAAACGTTTCTTAACGGAAATAAAGAACCTCTACCCAGAAATCTGCCCACCTGCACCTACATGGGACCTTCCCCTCATTGTAAAAACACTAATGAAACCACCATTTGAACCACTTGCCACAAATTCCCTTAGCCATATGACTATGAAAGTAGCCTTTTTAATCGCAATAACTTCAGCAAGACGAGTAAGTGAACTCGCAGCCCTAATGGCAGACGCGCCTTACACGATCTTCCATAAAGATAAGGTGTCTCTCAGACCCCATCCCAAGTTCTTACATAAAATATCCACATCTTTCCACAAAAATCAAACAATACACCTACCTGTATTCTGCCCAAAGCCTCACAGGAATCCGGAAGAAGCTCCTCTCCACACGCTTGACATCCATCGGGCTTTAGCCTTCTACCTAGACAGAACAAAAACATTTAGGACTACTTTCGGACTTTTCGTTTCAATAGCTGATAGGAACAAGCGCTCTCCAATTTCTAAACAAAGATTATCCAAGTTCCTTATCACCTGTATCCATACATGTTATGATCTAAAAGATCTAACACAGCCCAATCAAGTCAAAGCTCATTCTACAAGAGCTGTATCTACCAACACTGCATTTCTAAAAAATGTACCAATTGACGAAATTTGCAGGGCAGCAACTTGGTCTTCTCTCCATACCGTCATAAAGTATTATGCCATAGACCAAGCTTCCAGAGCCGATGCTGCACTGGGTTTATCAGTTTTATCCACATTACAAAACACCTCCTCAGAAGACACATTGACCACGTGAGGACACAGCTTGGGAGTCAACAACAGTGGAGCACCTACGGGGACACTACTTGGAGGAGAAAGGAAGGTTGCTCACCTTGGTGAAGTAACTGGAGTTCTCCGAGATGTGTGTCCCCGTGGGTGCTCCACTACCCTCCCTCCTCCCCTCTCTTCTTCGTATTTGAATAACTATGCTCAAGGATAGAGAGGAAACAGGGAGGGTCAGGTCGTGCGAGCGCAAAGGGTGCGCAAGCACCGTGAGACATGCGCATTGCACTCGGGCAACCCCAACAGGCACGGCTGGAAAGATCTCCGATCTGTGGTACGGCACGTGCGCACACACCAACAGTGAAGCACCCACAGGGGGACACATCTCGGAGAACTCCAGTTACTTCACCAAGGTGAGCAGCATTCCTTTACTTACCTGTAATTGTTGGTCTTTAAGATGTGTTGTTCATGTCCATTCCACACTCATCTGCCTTCCCCTCAGGCAGAGTTCCACCAAGAAGGAACTAAGGCAGGGAGCCAGTGGCACCTATAGGCATGTGCGCATCACTGCAGAGGGTACAAGATTCACCTCCTTTGTGTACACCTGTCCAACACCATTGCAGGCAGCATGCTTGCACGTCTAATTTGGGAATGGACATGAATAACACATCTCGAAGCACAATAGTCACAGGTAAGTAAACCATTCTGTCTGAATACTTTGGATGTCTCCCCTTGCCCTGCCCCCATGAGATATTTGGGTAGCCAGGGCTTACCTCATTACACCATTATTTATATATTTTAAGAAATACAAAATATACATTTTACCAATGTTAAAGATTTGCAAGAATTTCTCTTTGGCCAGAGTTCATATAGTTGTTCTACTGCCTGAATTAAATTTTCATACATCAGTAGTATATTGCCATTAACTAAATGTATGCTGCTTTCTAGTCTGCTTCATTTCTAATCGTTAATGCTTACTTTTTAAATGATGATGATGATGTTAATTTTGTCTGAGTTGTGTCATCACTGAAACTTTAAAGTTATTTTTATGACTTTACTAATGTCTTTTCTTTGCAGTTTGGAGACAAGTCCAATAACAGATACAGATTTGGCAAAGCGTACAGTCTTTCAAAGATCATATTCAGTTGTTGCATCAGAATATGACAAACAACACTCAATTTTACCTGCACGGGTTAAGGCCATTCCTAGGAGAAGAGTCAACAGTGGCGATGCAGGTAAAAATAAACATCTTAAAGCAGAAAAGGTATTCTTACTTTTCTAAAATGACTGGATTTTGGGGTTTTTGTTTTTTTGTTTTTTTTTAATGGGTGTTAAAGACACCTCATAAGATTACAGTTCCACAGTGAAAGAAAGAATGTAGAAAAAATTTACAATTTGTTATAAAGCTAGACAGACTTCTTCAGTGAATAGTTTATTCAAATCCCTTTTCCACATCAGGCAAAGTGGGGAGTATACCCTGGGTCTCTCACTTCTCAGGTGAGTACTCTTAACTGCTGGGCTAAAGGCAGCCCCTCTTCTTTTTCTCTCTGATCACTTTATAAATCTAGTCATCCTGTGACTTTTGTCAGATGCTCAAAATTAAAATGAAAAATTCTGAGTCAAAGTGAAATGTTTTGGTTTAACCCAGTTCAAAATGTTTTTATTGCAATCTGAAATGAAACATTTTTAGGGGAATTGACAGCAAACCAAAAAATCAATTATTCCCCCAGTTGTACGTAGTAATAGCATATCAAACATTGATCACGTATAAATTTTGAGAGGTATGCAGAGCATTAAGAAGGTCTCAGAAATAAATTCAGGTCTGAAATTAATTCCAGGGAGTTTTCTGTTGGTTTTAAATATTTAAGCAGCATTCTTGCAGTTCTTAGTGTCTGCTTACCTGAAGTGAGGCATCGTATTTTACTTTGGTATTTGTATTATGTTGTTCTGCAAGGAAAAAGTAGAATGTCCATACGAAAGTTATTATTTTATAAACACTAGCAAACTATTCTTTGATTTTCATAGCTGCAGTAAAAATGATTACACCAAGAATCTAATATTTATATTTTTTTTATGCTTTTAAATAGAAGTGGGGTCTTCTCTCCTGAGACATCCATCTCCTGAACTTTCTCGGTTAATCTCCGCCCACAGCTCTCTTTCCAAAGGAGAGAGAAATTTCCAGTGGCCAGTTCTTGCATTTGTAATCCAACACCATGATCTAGAAGGACTAGAAATAGCAATGAAACAAGCCTTACGGAAGTCTGCTTGCCGAGTCTTTGCTATGGAGGTATTAATTCATCTATGGCTCTAACTGTAATAAATTATACATCAGTAACTTGTCCTCCTTCCAGAAACGTTTTTAAACAAATCTTTATATAAAATTAAATGGTCATACCAAAAAGATAATGTTATTTTACTAATCCCAAATTGAGACTTCCAGCAAGTTTTAAAACAAATCGAAGTATTTATAACAATGTCTACAAAGTCAGAAATACAAAAATAGAAATGTTAATTTTAAACATGATAGTTTGGGTGGTCAGTTGTCTTTCTCTAATCTTGGAATGTACATAAGGGATTTACTTTTCCCATGCTTTGTTTTAAAGTTCAGATTTTTATATAGAGCGTTTGTAAGTCAAGACATGTTAGCACACTACAGAACTTTTATTGTGCCGTTACGGGGTTCTCATGATCATCTTTAATATTACAGGCTACAACACTGCAGATTTACACACCAGCTTGCAGCAAACTAACTGTCTTGTATATACAAGCCCTCAATGTGCTAAATTCCCTATGATATATTTACATCATTATAAGTTTTTAGCTTAACAGAGGGTTTGTGCAACAATGTTCTTGCTAACTTTTCAAAAATGCTTGTGCCACTCCTTCAGTGAAACATTTAAAGTGAATCTTTTTGTTGAACTCAACATCCATACCTCCAACTTTCCTTACCTAAATTGTACCTCCGTATTTGCATTTCTTTTAGGCTTTTAACTGGCTGCTCTGTAATGTTATTCAAACAACTTCTATTCATGATATTTTATGGCATTTTGTGGCTTCACTGACTCCTGCCCCTATGGAACCTGAGGAAGATGAGGATGAGGAGAACAAGGCAAATAAAGAAAATGCAGAGCAAGTATGTGAGATTTTAGCATAAATAAAGTATCTTACAGAAAAATGGGTATGACTGTACAGCCAGTTTTCAAATATTTTCTGAATGTCTAAAAGTGAAAACACATTCATTTTGTGTGTTGTGTAGCTTTTGATGAAAAACAAAATCTTAATTATGGAATGGGAAATTTTAGTTCACCTTTTTACAAGAACATATGTATACAGTATTTACAACTTGTTTGGTTTTACTGATCATTCTTCAATTTAATTCATATTTCTAACAGCTGAATTAACCATGTTCTGCTTATTCATTGCAGTTTATTTCAGTACATTATTTTTGCACTTATAGGTAATGTTATAAACATTTAAATAATAAATGCAGGTTCTGACTAGTACAGAAGCTAAAAACTATGCTTTAACCTGCATGCCAGAAAACTGTGGGAAATTTCCTCCAAGAAATGCCATTATTCTTAGGGTTTGTGTACACTGCAGGTTATGCTGGTATAACTTATCTCACTATGGTATGAATAAGCCATCCTCCTCAGCGATGTAAGTTATGCCAACCGAAGCGCTGGTATGGAGAGTGCTCTCCTGCTGAAATAGCTAATGCCTCTCACATAGTTGGTTTTATTATTTATCCCATTGGCATACAGCATCTTCACCGGAGGTATAACAGCATCACAGCTGCATCTGTCCAGCTGCACTGTTGTAGAATTTCTATTGTAGACTAGCCCTTAATGTTAAGTTTGAATGTTGAAAACTCTGTGTTGAGTGTACAAAATTTACCATTTGAAGTGATGCCCTCTACCTCACTTTCATAAAATTTTAATTATGCAGCTCAGACCATGAGGACTGCATCCATTGTAGCTGGTATCTAAAAGTCTTTCCTGGGGCAGAGATTAAGTGTTGATTCTGTAAAAGAACTAGGGGTTGTCTTGACAGATGCCGCCAGAGAACACAACAAAAGAAGTGATTAGAACAGCTGCTCTTATGATATGCTAATGTGTTCTCCAAAAATAATGAAGATCTTGAGAGACATGATCAGGTGCTGCCTCAGACTGTGCTAAGTGAGGGAGCATTCCTGTGAAGCAGCTCCCGTTTCTGATTCCACTGGCATACTGGATAGCTTCTCTTTCATTGCTATATTACATGCTGCATGATTGCACAATCTACATCATCTTGGGTATCTCTAGTTGTAACTGTGAAAAGGTCCAGTGGAGACATGAAGATACGTGTTGACTACAAGAAACTTATTCACAATATTTCAAGATACCCCACATAGCAGATGCCCTGGATAAAATGTCAGGAGCAAAATATTTTTGTAGTTTTGATTTGGTATTTGGATACTGTGACCAGGGCCTCCTGGGGTAACCTCCTGGACATGCAAAAATCAGGGAGGCTGCAAAACCGGGAGCCAAACTCCCCAAACACGGATGGGTGGTATTTAAACCAGTCTCCCTATCAGTCAAAACCAGGCTTCTGGTTCCCCACACTGGGTACCAAGAAATCTGCCCAAAAGAGAAACAGCTCCCTTTATTGCACTCCAGCTCCTCTGGCTCCCACCTGGCCACACGGTCCTCCAGAGAAATAGGTTCTCCTGACCCCAAAGGGTCGGCCACATCACCCAGAACAGTATATGTTTGGATCTTACCCAAAATATCACACAGTTAGCCAATCCTTTGGTAACTACAACTAAAGATTTAATATAAAAAGAAAAGAAGCTAAATATGAGAGATGTTAAAGAGTCAAAGTGAATCACATACATACAAATGATTTAGAATCCATGTAAAGGAGTTTGCAGGTTTGTTACTCTGGAGGTTGCAGGCTTCTTCCTCTGCTAAACACCCAGCACGTGGGTGGGCCTCAGTCCTTTGTCCAGTCGCAGATGAATATTTCCAGAGGTGGGTGTTAACTGTAGACTGGGGATTTGAGGCAAGATGGAGTCAGGGCTGTTGCCTTTTATCATCTCTGGCCTTCTCCATACTGTGTGGAGTTCTTTCCAATCAAAATGGAGTTGAGTCACATGTTCAAGTGCTAATGGCTCAGCAGGTTTCTCCCTGAGCCCATTGTACCTGGAAGCTTCCTTAATGGGTCATTAAGGAAACAATGGCTGTAGACATCCAGTCGGTGGAGTTTCCCAGAATCACACAGGTTGAAATATAAACATATTCCTAACTTCTAAAACAGATACAATTCCTACACATAAACCATATCATTCCCAGCAAATTACAACCTTTCTTTTGGTACCAAACACAGCATAGTTCCTATGGATTATTGCAATTATGAAATATTGATAAGAAATAGTATCATAAATGGTCTCCTAAATCCAGACAGCGACACAGATACCATCAAATTAAAGTGGCATCTTTAGAAAAAAAAAACTGCCTTATAACACCCTGTGGATTGTTTCTGTTGCCTTTTGGGCTTATTGATGCATCCAGGCATTTCAGGAGGTAATAAATGACCTAAGCCAAGTTTTGAGAACTGAAGATGTCCTCTTGTACTTAGAGGACTCGATTTATTTTCACATACCCCATTTAAATCCTAACTCTTTTAGAATGTTTTCCATTCCTAGGAGACATTCCTCCTATGTTTTGCATTCATGATTATTGACTTGCAAAGCTCACTACCAGAAACATCAGCTGGAAATCAGGATTTGCTGGTAGTATGTAACGACCTCTCAAAATATTTGGTGGTACAGCCACGGAAGCATAAATGGTTGAAACAGTTACAACTGCATTGATGAAACATGTAGCATTGCAGCAGATCAGTCCACCAAGCTGGATCTGTGGTGATCGGGGAAGAAGTTTGTACCACATTTATTGCACAAGGTTTGCTGACAACTTCCAATAACCAAGTTGAGGTTCATTGTCACCCACTTTCAAAGTAATGTGGAAGTAAAGAGAGTAAACTGAAACACTGGTTCCATGTTTGGAGTCTCAGTGAAGGTCAACAAGACTGGAATATAGTGTCATCAGCTGATAAAATTATTTTTGGATTCTACAAACCTATGGTTTCTTGTGACTTAATGTTCAGGCAGCTAGAACCAGCTAACAAGTGGTTGACACAGAGAGTCATATATGAGTGACCTGAGGACAACATTCCAGAAGATGGAGAAATAGAGGAGCCAAAAAGAGCATGGCAGGCTCAAATGGCAGGAAAAAGGGAATTGTCTCCATCCAGGAAGGAAAGAAGGTGTGGCTATGTAACTAGAAAAAGCAATCTGAAAAAAATCTTAAACTTGCTCCTTCTTGAGAGGAATCTTGTATATTAATTTAAAAACTAAACTACTACTTTAAATGATTGTGCCTATGCATGGTGCACTTCAGGTTTTGCCTGTTCTCCATACACTCAGGATCAAAGATTTTTCCCTAGCAGAGTCTGTCTGTCTGTCTTAAGAACTCCCTTCAAGGTCAGGGAGCCATTGCTGTACCACTTCCCCCCTTCAATCTCAGTCTTCCAGGACCAGAGTATACCAAAGATCCCTGGTTTCAAAAGATGCATAAAGTGTCACAAACCCTTCTCAGTTGCAGACTTCCACAATACCTATCTGTACTGCCTGGGGAAAACCCACATCCCTTCCAGGAGCAGTATCTGTCGTTCTGAAGTAGAGCTAAGATTGTGGGAAGTTTTCGCTCTGTAAGTTCATCATGTAGGGGACCATGAAGGTAGGATAAACCTTTGACCATAGACTCATAGATTTTAAGGTCAGAAGGGATCAGCACGATCATCTAGTCTGACCTCCTGCAAAATGCAGGCCTCAAGACCTCACCCACCCACTCCAGCAATAGGCCACCAACCTATGACTGAGTTATTTACCTCCTTAAATCATGATTTAAGTACTTTAAGATACAGAGAATTCACCAGTAGGTGAGCCATGCCCTGTGCTACAGAGGAAGGCGAAAAACCCTCAGAGCCCAGGCCAATCAGCCCTGGGGGGAAAATTCCTTCCTGACCCCAAATATGGTGATCAGTTAAACCCTGACCAGGGAGACTGTCCTTTACATTGGCCTGAAGGAGATAGGGCTGGCCCCTCTTCTTGGTTCCCACGCAGCTCCAAGACCAGGTCACCTGAGAGAACTAGAGAAGGAATATCGAAACACAGCTGCTCCCACAAGGCCAAGAAGGAAGGTTCCCTGTCCGTTCTTAAGGTAACCTTCCTGTTTCACATGGACTAGTTGATTCATCTTCCAACCTTCTATCCCAAGCCTCGCCAAGACAACAGAGAGACTATTTTACACATTATTTCAGGGGAGACCAAGCATGAATAGGACACAGGTTTTCAGGAAGTACCCTAGACTTTTCTTCTCCTTTGTGGAAAGATCCAAGGGTCAGCTTACGACTTTCCAAATGGGTCTCAAACTGCATCAGACCACATTACCAAGTTTTCAGTTTGACCTCTCAAGATACTATTCATGCATATTCCACAAGGTTGATCTCCACATCGGTCAACTTCTTCAAGAATATCCCCGTTTAGAGATCTGTATAGTGATAACATGGGCGGCAGTACACATTTTCATAGAACATTATCCGATCACTGGGGAATCTGCTTTTGATGCCATCTCCAGCTTCAACTTCCCTAATTCTGAAGTCTGAACATCTATAACTTCCCTAATTCCGAAGTCCCGGCCTTCAAGTGAGGATACTGCTTGGAAGTCACCTACAGTAGAACACCCATAGGGATGCTATTTGAAGAAGTTACCTTGTGTGGTAATAATAGTTCTTCGAAATGTGTGACCCTATGGATGCTCCACAACCCACCCCTCTCTCTTTACTTAGAGTTATTTGTCAATGACTCTGTGGTAAAGAAGGAACTGAGCGGAGGTGAGCCTTCACATGTTGCCTAGCATTATGGTAGGCATAAGGAAAGACAGTATGTATGCAGGCCTAATGGATGCTGCTACCAGTGTTCTCTGATCAGCAGTGCAGAGATGCAAGAACCCATAAGGACATGCATCTTGAGGAATAGTGGTCTAAATGCATCATTGGTCTGACTCAGTATAACCATTCTTATGTCAAAGCTTTTTTTGTCCTGAATTATCTCAACAAAACAACACGTTTGCATCTTCCCAGATAGTTTAAACTCATGGAAATCCTGGCAATGTTTTTAAAAGTGTCTATGTATAGACACAAATATTTATGTAAAAGATTAATGATCAATTTTGGGTGCTATTCTTCAAAACAGAAGATTTCTTCTTCATCGGGGGGCTGACAAATAATGTTTTTTCATAGAGAATTCCAAGAACTGCCTGTTTTTAAAAAAAGTCTATCTTCCATTTTTCTCATTGAGACTTAATCTACAGTCTGCCCTCAGTTGACCACTTTTTGAAGGACAACTGTCTTCCATTGTAATGGAAGTAAGGGTTTGTAGGTACTTAAAAAGTTTTGCTGGTTTAACTATATTTATACAGTTAAAATGGGAAAACACTTCTTGTGTTGATACAGGTATACTGTTATAAAAATGCTTATACTGTTTCAAGAGCTAAAATAAGCTTTAAGGAAAATTTCATATGGGTATAACTGAATCTGCAATAGGGATTTTACTGTGTAACTCTCAGCAAAGAATTTCACCCCTAACTGACATACTGGTAAAACTTCCTAGGGGGACCAGGCTAATGTATTCTTTTTTGTGTCCTTATTGCATGTCTTTCCTGGCTTCATTCTCATGGAAATTAGTGGGAGGTGGTGATCATTTTGAAATAGGATACTTCTAAAAGAGAAGATCATATACAAGAGCTTGTACTGACAGATCAGTATTTGGTTATGAAGAAAGTCAAATAATGTCCAGTAATCCTAACAATTTGTTTTCAAAGCTTTCTGGTGCACCAGTCGTATTCAACAGGAAGGAGAGGAGGGAGGGGAAAGCTGATGTTTGCATATACAGGGAAATGGATGAGGTAAAGTGGGATGTGCAGCAAATTGTGGGTTACAGGAGACAATGAGAGCATGGAAGGGGATATATGCAAGAAGAATAGAGAGGATGGGAAATAGGGGTGTGGATTAAGATAATGTGTTCATGGGATTGTAAAGAGGTATAAGAGACAGATTGTTTGGAAGACAGGAACGGTCCAGCTGTTTAATGTTACTCTAACAAAATAAAGCTGCTGTAAACAGCTTAAGTGGCCAGTGGACTCTGGCAGCTTTTTACTGCTCCAAAGTGGCATAGACCAATTGGTAAATACTAGTAAATTTGGCCATAACTCTTTAATTTTTCAAAAACTATTTAAGTAACACTTGGTTTGGGGGTAGTTACATCATCTCTGGGGTATAGTCTATTCTAAATTACATATATGACCTCTGAAGCTTAACTCCATTTTTACACTGTTTTTGTCAAAAATACATATTTATTTTATGAAAACATCTTATTAACAGAATCAGTGTAACAAATTTCCTTTAAACCATAGGAGAAAGACACAAGAGTATGTGAACATCCGCTGTCAGATATAGTGATTGCTGGTGAAGCAGCTCATCCATTGCCACATACTTTCCATCGTCTACTTCAGACTATCTCTGATCTTATGATGTCTCTACCCAGTGGTAGTTCCTTACAACAGATGGCCCTAAGGTAGGTACAAAATAGGTAAAAACTATGAAAGGCTCAGGACAGCCAAGCATTGTAAGCTATCTTATTAGAAGACTTTGCAGTGTGCTTATGCACTTGGAAATGCCTGGATATGCTATTTTAAAGAAGAGGGGGGGAAAGCTACTTTTTAAAGCATGGCATAAATAATGGGTTTATAGAGAAAAATATATTTGATTTTAAATTCTGTATCACGTCCATCACTTCTAATGTAAAAATTACACTTCAGTGCTTTTTAATACACATGCATAATCATAATATAGCTTAAATCCCTTTTTGTTTGAAAAAAATGTCATATTTGGTATTCCTTGAAAATTTTCTGCATTCTTCATTTTGCTATTATATCTACCATATATTGACTAATTATTATTGAAATCAACATTTGGGTGATTATAACTAGGAGTCTACTTAACTGTGATTCCTCTACAATTTTTCATGAATTGGTTACGGCATAAGTAACAAACTCCGTGTCCATGTAACAAACCTGCAGCCACCTTGCTCTGAAGGCAGAGTGGAGAGCATTGACTGTTGGCTGGGCATCCAGCTCTGAAGGTAGCACTGCCTGCCAGCAGCGGCAGAGAAGTAGGGGTGGCATGGTACTGCCACTCTTAGTATTGTGATGCAGTGACGATGCTTTCAGAGCTGGGTGCCCAGCTAGAGCTGCCGCTTTCCAGCTGCTCAGTTCTGAAGGCAGTGCAGGGAACGGCAGCTACTGCCTGGGCGCCTACCTTTGAAGGCAACTGTGTGGCCAGAAGCTGCAGAGAAGCAAGGATGGCATGGTATTGCCACCCTAACTTGTGTTCTGTGGTAATGGTGCCTTCAAAGCTGGGAGCCTGAGCAGCAGCCACTCCGCTCCAACTTTAGATCTGGGTGGCCAGAAACCAGATTTCATGGTGGAGACTGTGTTTCACAGGGATGCCAGTTTTCCCGGTCCATGAGACTATTTTCATGGTCGTGTATTTGGTAGAACCCTAACGATAACAAATATTTCTGCTTTAGACGTTTTGCGGTGCAAACAAATATTTCTTCTTGCCGCCTTCAAAATGATCCACAGTATGGTTGTGATCCTCATATAAACTATATACATTTAACCTAATTTTTAAAATTTATATAATAATTAAAATCATATAAATACTAATGACACTTGCAAGAATACATTGAAATTGAAAAAGCCTTTTAATAATCTTATTTTTGATGTGATTTCAGATGTTGGAGCCTCAAATTCAAACAATCTGACCATCAGTTCCTGCATCAAAGCAATGTCTTTCATCATATTAACAACATTTTGTCTAAATCCGATGATGGAGATAGTGAGGAGAGCTTTAGTATCAGTATACAGTCTGGCTTTGAAGCTATGAGTCAGGCAAGTCTTATATCAGCAAATATCGCAAGTCGTAAATTTGAATGAATTTGTAGATAACTTTCAACTCCTGAAATCAAACTACTTTAATTTTCTAGTTTTTAGCTATATAAATTCATTAAAATAACTTTTTGAAAGTGCCATTTAAAATATATTATTTCAGTAATGAATACCCATCCCGATCAGGGCTTTGGGGGCTGACATTCAGATTGTGATATTTAGATTTAAAGATTCAAATATTGCCTCTGAACTTCATACAAATCAGTATTTTAGAATAGTAATCATTCCTTTCTCTCGCTGCTAGGGTTGTCGGGAGAGGGAGGTCCTTTTATGTTTAAATTTAAATTAATTCAAAAATTGTTGTTAAAAGTCATTGTTTTTCTCACTGCCACATATGTCCAAGTCCCCTCTTCCTCACATTTCTTCTCTTTTTCCTTTTGGTCTTTTGAAGGCACACATTGCTACTTTTTAATGAGCATCTACAAAGGAAAGTAAAGAGAAGATATGAGTAAGAGAAAATAAGCTGAGCATTGTATCCAATTCTTCATACACTTTAGCAACTGAACCTCTTTTCTGTAGTATTTCCCCTGGTGGCTGAAGCTCAATAAACCAAGAGCTTTAATCATGTAACTTCCTCGCTCACAGGTTTCTTCTTTCAATTTAGAGAATTTATTCAACTTATTAGGTATTCCTGTAAAAAGTGTATTAGACATTTGTTTAGTTTGGCTTCATTTCTGAAGTTTTAAAGCATCTTTTTTTTTTTTTTTAAACAGGAATTGTGTATTGTGATTTGCCTAAAAGATCTAACAAGCATTGTTGACATCAAAACATCAAGCCGACCTGCCATGATTGGCAGTTTGACAGATGGATCCACAGAAACCTTCTGGGAGTCAGGAGATGAAGATAAAAATAAAACTAAGAACATCACAATTAATTGTGTAAAAGGAATTAATGCTCGTTATGTGTCAGTTCATGTAGACAACTCCCGAGACCTTGGGGTAAGAGGAGAATTGTCTGTCTTTGTTAAAAGTGAACACTCAGGGAACTTATTTGTTGCAGTTCTTAACTGTCCTAAATTTTCAATATAAAATCATTTTCATATTTTATTTATACATTTTCTTTTCTACTTTTTATGTAATGAGAACTTTAGATTGCCTTACACATACAGGTATCTTGTGGTTTTAGAAATGAGATGTGCTACTAAATTAATTCTGTGTGTCTGCAGTAATGTTAAAATGGAAGGAATTATTGTGATGCTACTCACTTTCAGAATTTATTGTGGAGGTTTTTATTTGTCTTTTTTATTTTGCTTCTCTGTCACAGAACAAAGTGACTTCAATTACGTTCTTGATTGGTAAGGCAGTAGAAGATCTTTGCAGAATAAAGCAGGTAACTAATTGTGTTAGTGTGTGTAACAAAACCATTTTTGTTAATGATAAAAATATTTTTTTTGTATGCATACTGAATAGTCCATCTGAGGAAGTCATTTACAAGTGTTACCATCCAGCCTCTGATCTCTTACTTTCCCAACCAGATGTGATATCACAGAAATGCAGCCAGGTTGTTTGTACCAGTCCTTGTTCTCCATATCTTGCGGAGTAGACATTGGTTGTCTGACTTTGACAGAAAGAAATACAGAAAAGTAGAAATGGCTACTAGATATAGATACACTCCTAAGTGGAAGAGACTCCCTATCTGAGCACAAGAATGCTAACTGTCACTCAAGTATTGATTCTAGACATACTGGACTATCTCCACTAAAAAAACTGTGCAAGTGGTTCCCAAACCATAGGTCACGACCCCAAATAGGGTCAACAATAGCTACTGTTCAGAGAATGCCATTTTGCATTGTACTGCATGATCTCTCATGAACAGTGCATGCAAGGTCGCAATGCATGAAGGATGCCATTTTGCTCTAAGAAATGACATCCACCATCCTCTCTAGGGCTCTGGGAGGAAGTAATTAAATGAGGTCACGCTGGCATAAAGTTTGAGAAATTCTGCTCTTAGCTATCTGAGCTCATTGCGGGTTCATCTAGTAGCCAGCTCAGATCTCTTCCCTCGAATACAAGGATATTCCACATTTTCTTATACCACAGTGGCCAAATTTACCCCAGTTAGAGAACCTCTCTCTCCCTGGGATCTAAATATTGGCCTCAAGGAATTAATGGGTCTGCCTTTTGAAGCTCTTGTTAAATGTTCCCAGTTTCACCTTTCCATTAAAGTAGCAATGATGTCAGCCAGAAGGGTCAGAGAGATAAAAGCTTTGATGGCAGGGCCCTAACTTTTCCATAAAAAATGGTCCCTTTCATTTAAATTGGGTTATCCACCTTTCTTTTTCTTTCCTTTCTCTGTCCCTCACCTCCAGGTAGCATTCAAATGAGTGAGGTGACGCTGCATGTACTAGATGTCCTTAGAGTGCGTCAATAGAGAATTAGGCCATTCTGGGTATTCCCCAGACAATATATAGGCTATGGAAACAGGGTTAAAGGACAGGCTATGTCAGCAACAGACTCTCTAACTGGATGTCAGCCAGCATCAAATGTTATAAATTGACTAACTTAATGCCATCTATACTAGTCACAGCTCACTTGACTGCAATACAGGCAAAAACTCTTGCTTTCTTGAGAGATGTCCCCATTCTGAACACTTGCAGGGAAATTACCTGCTACTCAGTACATACATTTTCCCAACACTGCTGTATTTTGGAGACATCCGGTTTGGATACTGATTTTTACACTCCTGTCCCATAGTCACTGTTCAGGGGGTCATGACCTCTCAGAGGTCACCAACTATCAGTCCCCATGCATGCCAGTAAGGGTGGCATGGTATGGGGGAGGGAGAGGATCATTTTTGTGCAGGGGGAGCCATAACAGCCTGAAATTTGGGGTGGGGGGAACGGGATGGAATAGACTCATAGCATTTACCTCCTACAACATCACTGCTTGATTAAACACCAAGAGTAGAATACATATATGGTTAAGAACTCAGAAGAAGAAACAATTATTCACTCTACTCATCTCAAAGAACCACAGTTAATGTAGTTAGTTTCTTTTTGTGGGATGACTTATCCAAATAGTATAATTCTTACTGCTTTTCATTAACTATGAATCTTGTTTTGAATTGAATCTATATAGTGTTTGCTGTTTTTTTTTTAAAAAAAAACTCCATTAATCTGTATTTTTTTTCTCTGATACAGAATTTGAATAATTAAATACTTTTAACCAAATTTTATATTTTAGACAAATTCTTTTTAGAAAAGTTAAAAGAACTTTAATTCAAAGTGATTTACACATTTTAAATTGCTGCTAAGACATAAAATAAACTTTGGGGTGCATCCAGATGACTAACAAAAGATGATTTTTTTTTTAAACTGGGCTCTAAAAGTGAACAGAAAATGAATCATTGCATGTCTTTTATTTAAAATTTGAACTTTGAAGATTGGTACTTTTATAGTAAAACAGTTTTGTAATCTTGTTCAGAATAGACATTTGTTTGTTATCCTAGCAGTAACTGGTTTCCACAGTGAGTCCTGAATAATTTGTACCAATAACTCACCAGGAGTGGCTGAGTCAGCCTGATCTTGTGTTGCAAATTCACATCTTTATATTCCTGTTTGTCAGGTTGATTTGGATTCAAGACACATTGGCTGGGTAACAAGTGAACTTCCCGGTGGAGATAATCACATCATCAAAATTGAATTGAAGGGTCCAGAGAACACGCTAAGAGTTCGACAAGTGAAAGTCCTGGGATGGAAAGATGGCGAAAGCATTAAAATTGCAGGCCAGATCTCAGCAAGTGTAGCTCAGCAAAGAAACTGTGAAGCTGAAACACTGCGGGTGTTCCGACTTATTACATCCCAGGTGGGACACTTCAACTACCTCATACGAAAACATGAAAGCTGCTGACATTTAGTGACTTATTCCTTTTAAAAAGGCTGTTGTGGTGGGGGGGGGGGGGGTTGTGTTAGAGTGGTAGCCTGGTAGAATTACTACTTCACACAGCGATTAAACATGTTGATAAAGTAAATTTCCTTCTGAAGCTATTACATTGTACTCATTTACAGTTGATTTGTTGCTTCTGCCTTTCTTTGATTTTAACCAATCCACTCTCCTGCAGGACCTCATTCCTTTCCACTACCATCATACTAAGTTACATCTTTCCTTTCCCATATTTCTTCCCATTCCTTCCCGCTTCTTTTTGTCCACACTCACTATCTCATTAGTGCTGTCAATTTTAAACTATGCTGTCTCTCTTCCTTGTTTCTATTATTTTAGACTGTAAACTTTTCAGGAGAGGGATTGGCTTTGTGTTCATACACTGCTTACCATAAAGAACCTGATCAGAACTTTATGTGCTAACGGACTATAAATAATATAAATTCAGAAATTTTGAATCACCGTCATGTGTTTGTTGGTGATATGTTATCACAGAAATAGGAGAGCAAGCTAACCATATGCAACCTAGAATGATAGGCCTTTTTAAGACAGTGACATATTTTTATTAATCAAATGTTGTTGGCATATGTTTCTCTGATGCTGTCAGCTAGTGTAGACTCCTCTCTTTACTATAATCTTGTCGTCAATCAAAAAATTTGATATACCCTCCTTATTTTGTCAGCTTCAAAAATGTTACATCAGTATGAGCCTAGTTTTGAACTTTGTTTAATCTTTGTTGTAACTTCTCACAGGTATTTGGAAAACTCATCTCTGGTGATGCTGAGCCAACTCCAGAACAAGAGGAAAAAACACTGCTGTCTTCCCCGGAAGGAGAAGAAAAAGTACACAATGTATTATTTGTGTTCTCTGATTTTTATTTTACTGAAATAAGTTATTCCAGCTATTTTTCAGTCACTTTGCTTTTACTCATATCATAACAGATCATCTTACTCCAGATATTCTTCACATCCAAACAACATTATATTGTTGTCATTGCTTATTTTAAAAAAAATTGAAAGGGTTTTTTGTATAGTTAATATTTTTGTGCATAGATCATAATTGGGGCTGTCAGTTCCCGTGAAAGAATTATGGTAATAATGGTACAAATCAGTGACACTCAGACTGAAGCTTACAAGCTGCAAGTGGCTCTTTAATGTGACTCTTGTGGCTCCCTGCAGTACATGATACTAAAACACGCTGTGACGTAATTATTAGGCAATTTAAGTTCTTAACAAATCAGGATGTATTTTCTATTACTATGTAATCAACCAGTTGTAGAAAGTTTGGTCATTCACTTTGCTGTCAGAATTTTAGAGAGAGAGAGAGTCTACAGATCTTTGAAGAATCAAGTCTCTAAATAATTTTTCCTATAACTGCTCAAACCTATTTACTTATTTATTGCAGGAGTTGATGGCAGTCCCCCTAAAATGGTTGTGGTTAGGCCTTTATGTTCCAGGAAGCACAAGAGGCCCCAGCAGACTATATTAATATAGTTAATAGCAGACTATTTAATTCTTGGCACCTCCAAGGCAGGAGCCCTAGAAAAGAAAACAGATAGGTTATAAAGTGGTGCCAGGGACTTCTGTCCATATGAGCTTTCCAGTCAGGGTCTCAGAGATACTCCAGCGGGCCCAGGGAGGCCTTCTGAAAGTGTGCCTAATGGTGCTGTACCAGTCACCATTTCAGATCTACCCCTCTTTTATTTTTGAACTATCTCACTCTTAAGCCCAGCATGGTCATTCATATCGGACTGTTGGGACGGGAGTACAATAATAGTTGGATATATCCTTCAGTTTTTATCCACCTCTCCTTCCCACCCCACATCCCTGTTTCTCTTCAGAGATTCTTCTCACAAGCAATTCCTCTCCCGGGAAGTAAAATGCCTCCTACATATTGGGGCTATGGAAGAAGTTCCTCAAGGCTTGAGATAGAAAGGTTTTTACTCCAGTTATTTCATAAACCTGAGGGAGGCCTCCGACCCCTTCCGGACCTATGTAGCCTCAATAGATATCTCAAGAAACCAAGGTGACACACGGTCTCCCTGGCCTCCATCATTCCCTCTTTGGATCCAGGAGACTGATACACATTTTCACATTTCTATCTTTCGTGGTCACAGATTTCGCAGATTTCCAATGGATCAACATTGCTACCAGTTCACTGCTCTTCCCTTCAACCTGTTGGCAGCCCTCTGGGTTTTTACAAAGCATATGGTGGTTGTAGCAGCCTTTCTTCAGGCAGGGAGGCATAGGTTTCTGCATAGCCTGACAAATGGCTGATCAAATGTCAGTTGCAGACTCAAGTACAGAACAGCATTGGCACAGTCCAAGCCACCTTCAGAGCACTAGGCCTGCTGATAAACCAGCAGAAGTCAACTCTAGTCCCGGTCCAGAGAATAGAATTTATTGGGTTAACACTCAGCTTGACTCAAGCCAGGGCCATCCTGCCATAGACCCAATTCCAGGCCATATCAGAAGACCTGATATCCAAGTTGATAGTCCACCCAATTATGACAGCTTGGATTGCCTCAAGCTGCTGAGGCACATGTTGGCGTGTACTTCTATAGTTCAGCACACAAGGCTGCATCTCAGGCCATACCAGGTGTGGCTATTGTCAGTGTACTCACTGAGTAGGCACACCTGGACTCAATGCTTATGGTCCCTCCCCTGGTCCTTGCCTCTCTGGATGGGCAGAAAGAACAGAGATTGGTAATGATGAAGGTGCCTTTTGTTACCGCTCAATCATTGGCAACCTTAATCTTGGATGCATCAGACTTAGGATAGGAAACCAATCTCAACATCAGGACTCAGAGCCTCTAGTCCCAAAAAGAACTCTCCCTACAGATACATATCAGGGAAGTCAGAGTGCCAGACTTAGCATGTTAAGTGTTCCTTCCCCAGATCTCGGGTCAGGTGGTACAAATCCTGACAGACAATACTGCGGCCTTGTTTTACATCAACAAGCAAGTAGGGGCTTGTGTCAGGAGGCCATCTGTCTGTGGGATTTCTGCACAGAACACTCCAGCTTGAGGTGTCGCATCACCCGGGAGCCTGGAACATACTGGTGAATTACCGCAACAGATCTCCCGACCTCCACCACAAGTGATCTTTTCACCTGGAGGTAAAAGATTAATCTTCCAATGGTGGAGACCTCCCCAGGTGGACCTGTTTACTACCAGGCAGAACAGGAAATGTCATCACTTTGGTTTGTTGTGCATAGTCCCTCTCCGACACCTTCCTGCTCTCGAGAACAGACCAGCTACTTTTTTGCCTTTTCTCTGATCCCCGTGGTTCACAAAGTCCTCCTAAAAATAGGGAAAAAGGGAATAGTTATTCTGATAGCCCCAGTGTGGCTGTGCCAGCATTGGTTTGGCATGCTCCTAGATTTTTCAGTGGCAACTCCACTCTTGATCTCACTCCATCTGGATCTAGTTTCACAAGTTCACGGCTGGTTGCTTCACTTGAACCTCTTTCCCCCCCCCCCCCCCCCCCGCATCTAACTGAATGGATGCTGTGACTGCAGAATAACTTCCTACAGCCCCATCTTACAATCAACTTCCTCTCTTTGTGCAAGTCCCAGCTTCTCCCTCAGTTAGGCTTCATCAGCCCTGCCTCTCTTGCAAGTGCAGCTTATCATAGGATTAAATGGGCCTTTTTTCCTACTCAGGCTTTGTGTGAGGTAGACAACACCTCATCACACCAAGTCACATCCATTGTACCACGCTGTCTCTCAAAACATTAAGAAAATTCTGTTAAGATTCTGCCAAAATTCTGTGCTTTCTTTCAAATAACTACTCGTATATATGTAACCCTCTTTTTCAGGATGTTATGCATCCTCTCCCTAATGACTGGTGTGCAGTTGGTAACAGCCTATTCATACTGCCCAGCTGTTACAGTTAGTCTTTTTGCTGAAATAGTAGAGCTATGTGTTGAAGGTCCAGGATTCAAACACTGCTGAAGATAAATGACAGGAGGTATATTACAGTTGCACATGAGAGAATTTGGTCACGTCTTCCTTTCTTTTTGAAAAAGTCCAGGAAATTCCAAAGAAGAAAATGCTAGAGTTACGGTCCCCTTGTGCATATGACTTATTAACTAGTCTTCAGTTGCATGATCACTTAATATTTATGCTAAAAGTCTCCTGCTAACTCATCCATCTTCCCATTGCCACAATATATTCTATTTAAAATAGATAAGATTTTATAAATCATAAAAATTGTGGAATTATGTTTTATTGAACATGGAAAATTTAAATCATATTAGAGTTTAGAACTAATGAAAGTGAAGAACTCAAGTGAATGGTAATGGGCTTTGGAATCTTTCCTTGTCGCATTTCTGGTTCAAAGCTATCCCCATTTTGCTAGTGACCAGAAGTATTATTTTCATTAAGTGGCCTATTTGAAAAGATTTGCTCTTAGTGCAGTGATCAAGTTTTTTGGGTTTTTTTTGTTTTTGTTTTTTCTTTTTTCTTTTAATCACTACTTAAAGGAGTTCATCCAGAACAGGTTTAAGGCATGGTCATGGAAAGGCAATGTAAGAAAGCAGTTTGGATAAAAGACTTTAGGTGTCCAGTGTTGCCAGTTCAGTACATTTCACAAGCACTAAATTAATTTGAAAATAATCTCTGAAGGAGAGAAGAACTAAAATAATTAGATAAGCAAGATTTTTAAAGAAAATACTATAGAACCATCACCTGCTAATTCTCCAATGCAGAAGTTTATGGTAGATCCTGAAAAAAAATAGTTTTTGTTGCCTTTGTTATAACAGGTTCCATGTTAGAAATCATGGGATATTCTTTATTTTTACTGTATGTCTCCTTTTGGAGACATTTAATTTAAAATACATACAGACTATAAATTTGGTCCCTGTACATTAGTTTATAATGTTTGATCAATAGTGATAAGTATTAAGTCAAATTCGTAAGGGTGGATCTTGGAAGACTGAATTTCGTTTGTCTGATCTTGTTGGAGATGTATCGGAGTATCTGTATTCAGCCCTTTTATGTCTTGCATGCATAACAGCAAGGAAGTGACCACACCTGCCCTGTGTCCGTTTTCTTAAGTGATTTATCTTGGTTACATAACATTTTGCTACACATCAGTATGTTGCAAAAAATCTGCTCATTTTTAACAAAGAAGAAATTGACAATCAACATTCATTGGTGCAACAGTTCATAAATGATTTTGGAAGTCTTAATGAAATATCTTTGCTTTTTATAAAGGCAACTTCAGATGCAGATTTGAAAGAGCACATGGTTGGAATCATATTCAGCAGAAGCAAACTGACAAATTTACAAAAACAGGTTTGATTAATACACACTTTTTGAGGTGTTAAATGTTGACCTTACATTGTAACTACTGGGGAGAAAAACATAATTACAATTCATTTGTTGTTTGACATTTTTTACTTGTTTTTTTCATCCTGAGTAGTATTTGTCATACTCAGGGCTCTGTTCCATTATAAATTATATATTTAAACATATATAATTTGGCTTTAACATTTCCCACTGGGGACTGTAACTAAAAATAAAATCATATCCTATGAGCCTCCCTTTAAAATTATATTTAAGTGGACTACAAGTTGTCCTAATGTTTACGAATAATAGTTCAAGCTGGCATACCTCATTCAATATTTCAGAAGAGTCTTAGATGCCAATTTTTAGATACATACTTAAAACATCTTTCTCCCCTCTTCCTGCCACTGAAAAAGAAGTTTGGATTTCTTAGATTATGGATGAGGACCAGCAAGGAAATCAGGGTTTGGACTCTGAAACTATCCCACCGACAAAGTCCTTTGGATATTTGGTTCTGGGATTTTGTTTAGCTCCATCTGGTTTTGAATGTTTGTTTTTTACAAATACAGAATACATTTGAAGTAACTTTAAGGAATTTCTTAAGGCTTTTTATTTTACTAAATTCTCCTTTCACATAATAAAATGAGCCACTTTGTGTGAGATAAACGTTACAGTCGAGATTTTCAAAGGAGCCTGAGAGGAACTAGGTGCCTGTCCCTCCCATTTAATTTTAATAGGATTTGAGTGCCTGTTTCCCTTTTATACCTTTGAAAATCCAAGCCTTGCAGGCTTTTAAATCTTTTAAATATATTTATTTTTTTAACAGGCTGTTAGGTAAATAATGTGCTTTTTAATAGTTTGTGTGTATATCAAACAGTATGGGTTTTTTAAATTCTCTAAGATTTCCTAAATATATGGTTAGAAAAGAGATTATAAAGTGTTTTTAAGGAGGCATTCTCTTTTGGAAAGATGTATGTATTTTTGGACTTCTAGTTGTGTTTTTCTGTACTTTAAATGAAAACACAGTTAAGTGATATTTTTGTCACGAACTAACAGAGTTTAGCAAATTCAGTATTAAAGGTACATCTTTATCTTTAATTTGTGTTTATAGTGGGGAGTAATTGGGGGGGGAAAAGCTACATTTTATAGGCTTTTTTAGTTCATGTTGCAGTCTTGAAGGTATTCGGGGGATTTTTAATTCTTACTAAACTACTGTGTGTGGCATTTGTTTGGTTAGGTATGTGCTCATATAGTCCAAGCCATCCGAATGGAAGCAACTCGGGTACGTGAGGAATGGGAGCACGCAATCTCCAGCAAGGAGAATGCCAATTCACAGCCAAATGATGAAGATGCCTCTTCTGATGCATATTGCTTTGAGCTGCTGTCCATGGTTCTGGCACTGAGTGGTTCCAATGTAGGTCGTCAGTACCTGGCTCAGCAGCTGACTCTACTCCAGGATCTTTTCTCACTACTGCATACTGCTTCTCCCAGGGTACAGAGACAGGTGAGTGCTACCTACTTGTACGCTGCAGTGCTTCCAGCAGAATCATCTAATGCTACTTAGATCATATTGTGCTTGACAGTGTAGAGTGTATATGAACTGATTTTTTTATTCGGTTTAGTAGTTTACCTAATTTCTGGTTTTCATTGAACCAAATATATATCCATGCATATGAATGTATCATTTTAACTATCAAATTCAGAATATCCTCAAATATGAGAGATGAAATATTCTCAAACAAAATGAAAGTATACTTTTGTAGTGTGACCCTGAATGGAGGAGAGTTAGCCCAAACAGAAAAAGATTTTAAAATTTATGAGCATTTCAAACCAAGGATTATAATAGAATCAGGTTTTGCAGTCAAAGCTATGACATTTGTTGATCAGTCAATACATAGTACATATGTATAAGAGCACTTTTGTGCCAACTAAATGTTATCAAGAAGTAGAAATATTCTATGGAAGGTGACACGTTTTATAGGTTTTGTTGCTGTTTAAATACAACTGAGAAATAATTCATTTTGGGTAAGATTTTGTGCTGTGCCTGTAAGAGGTGCAATCCAAGGGGGGAGAGAGTTAAATTAGCTTTAAGCCACATTTGCACCCTTGCAAATCTTGTGTGGTGCTTTGCATAACTTAGCCAGCCAGCAACCTCTATCCCTAGCTATCTAAAGATGCTTTCATTACTTAAGATCTCACTCTGCATCCCCACCCTTCTCACTCCAAAAGGTTTGTGTTATGAGCCTTGTATGGGCGTGTAAACTGCCTTGTACTAAGCCTCCACCAGTGCAGCATAGCTCTAATGGTCTTTTTGCATGGTTACATGACAGGCCTATAGAAAATAGGGGAGAATCATTTGTTTAAAATACAAAAATATGTGTAGTACAGATTAATGCAGTGTAATAGCCCTTTGAAAATGAGCAGAGTTCTTTTTTCTGCATTTGTTATTTTATTTGTGTTTTTCAGAAATATTACGTAGATAGTGCCTTACTAAAAAATGACACACAGGAAATGTATACAAATAACATAAATAAAAGTGCGATGTCATATAAGGAAAGTCCCCAAACCAATAGATAATTCTAAGAATAGTCAATTCAACACAACCTTTAAACTGTGAGCAAGGCTGTCTTAAGGCAATGTGGGACCTTAGCTCACCATTAGAGAAGGCACCCTTAGATGCACCCCATTTGCTTTACCCTCAGGAAATGATCTCGTGCAACCAACCTCTCCCCCAGCTTGGAGGGCTAATGGCAGACAGACCTCTGTCCTCTTCTAGAGTGGCAGGGGCAGCAGCATAATGACCCCTTTTTTCTGCTTCAGAAGTGATAACCAAGGTCTCTCTCCATCTCAGAGGTAGCTTGATGGCAGTAGACATCTCGTCGTCCTACAGTGGCAGAGATGCCAGCAGGGGAACCCTCCATATGCCTGGGTGTATGTGCTCAGCTGGATGGAAGGCTGACTCAGATAGTGTCACTTTTCGTACCACACACAGGCCTCTGCTCCACTAGTTTCCAACCGAGGGCCCTTTAAAACAGCACACCCTGACACAGGGTTCAGGTCCTGATGCCCCCAAGTGTGTTTCCTGGGATGCTTCCTACCTTCATTCTAGTCCCTCCAGCATCATCTTGGGGTTGGACATGGGGTCTTCTTGTGTTCCCTCTGATTCATCTCTGGAGTCTCCTCCACTAGCAACAGCAAGTTATCCCCTTCAGTTCCCACAATCAACCAGCTTCCTAAAGTGCAACTAGGAGGCTCAATCCCTGGGGTTTGGGGTCCTGGCTTCCCGGCAGGAAAGGGTTGAACCCAAACACTGCCCTCTTCAGTTAGCCCAAATTAAGTTGCACTGCTTCCTTTTGAAGGCTCCTTCCACTGGGAGCAAGTAGAGGTGAGGGGGTGTTGCTGCTTGGGTCCAGATTAGTTTAACTCTCATCTCTCTTGTGTGGAGTTAGTGCATCCTGTCATAGTCATTGCTAGGTTTGGAAAGGTGTAAATAAAGATTAGATGGTCATTTCTTTGTATTTGAATAATTTTAGCAAAGCCTACAGAATTCCTGCTCCCTTTATATCATCACTACCCTTTACTGACCCCAAAGCCACAGGTACAGTGGCTGCTGCTGGAATAATTTGTGATTTAATGTCAATTTTATTTTATTGTCTTGCTGAAATACAAGCGAAGAAAGTTACCTGGTTATAAGCAATAGGAGACAATGTGGATACTGGTATTTTTGGAGTCTCTTCTCCATTTTTGCTACACTGTATAATACAATATACTGCATATTCCCAGCTTTTAAAAAAAAATGTTTCTGTGAATATGATACCCTCATAGGTTAAGAAATGTGTGTTGCCCAGTTAACTGCCCTGGAAGAAACTATCTTCAGCCAGAAATAGCACTTCTGTGGACTTCTGAGATTTAAAAATAATAAATTAATTAGCATCTAATATTAAACTCCTTTTTTATTTTCCTGTTTAAAAATAAATTAAAACCAGGTTAATGCAGTGTTAATATTGTGCAATTTGTAGCACAAAAATCAGAAAATAGAAGAATTACCTTTCCAAAAGTAATGTTAACCTGATCTCATTGCAAATCTTTTGTAGTTTATCTTTACATTTTACAACATGAACAGAGGTATAATAAAATAGAAACATAGAAATATGTCCTGTATGCAGCATGGCCAAGTTAACATTACTGTGTTAACTTTGTGTTTTGTTTGTTTGTTCAGTTACATTATGACTTGCACTTCCCTGCATTTATTTACCTCCCGTTCTGGAAGTTCTCCATCTTCAAGCATCTAAAATGGAATTTTCTTCCACAAAAACTCATGCAATAAATTTGTTAGTCTTTAAAAGCGCCACAAGCCTCCTTGTTTGACTACCTGCTTGTTAGCAAATGTTCTTAGTGTACCTCATAGTTCTTTGGAAAGTCTCAAGCCTTTGTTATGAATGTATATGCTATGTGGCATTTTGTATTCCGATGTAAGTGATCAGATTATCTGTATAGAAGCTTTTTAGCTGCATCTGCATAAAGTGCTTGGGCACTCCCTTTTCTTGCAATTTTCCTGTAAATGACTTTAAATTATACTTGAAATTTATATATCATATTACAGTTTACAAAGTATTGTACAAACATTACAACATTCCTAAGACATATGATTTAAAAGTTAGAAAGTAAATAATTTCTTCTTATGAAAATGACATACCAAAATTGCTTGTAAATGAGTAAAAGGTGTTTTTGGATATAGCTTTGAAAATTCAGCTATCTCATTTAATTTTGTGTTGCTTTGGTTCTTCTGCTTAGGTCACATCATTATTAAGGCGTGTTTTGCCAGAGGTGACCCCCAGTCGCTTGGCTTCTATCATTGGCGTGAAGTCTCTGCCACCAGCAGATATAAGTGATATTATTCACTCAACAGAAAAAGGAGATTGGAATAAACTGGGCATCTTGGACATGTTTCTGGGGTGTATTGCCAAAGCTCTCACTGTGCAACTAAAAGCCAAAGGAACCACTATAACGGGAACTGCTGGTACTGCTGCAGGCAAAGGAGTTACTACAGTTACACTTCCAATGATTTTCAATTCCAGGTTGGTAGAAACTGTATTTTGTAAAGCTAAAAACAAGCTAAAGCAAAAAGATTTTAAAGTAAGATGCATTCTTTATCTCTCGCTTTTATAATCTGAAAATAAATATTTGTGCCCTACTATTAGAACTATTTAATTTGACCTGGAGTATTACTACATTGGTGTAAAATAAGTGTACTATTTCTTTAATTACTTCGGAAGTATTCTAAGGAATTATCTTTGACTTTCAAATATTATCTTTTTTGTTATCCTTTTGTAGCTATATTCGCCGAGGTGAAAGCCACTGGTGGATGAAGGGCTCGACTCCTACACAGATTTCAGAAATCATTATTAAACTGATTAAGGATATGGCAGCAGTAAGTTTCCATCTTCCGGAGTGTTACACTGATGTTGAAATACTTCTGGGTACTGAACGGTTCGTGCACTGTTTTTTCCCCGAGGAACCCTGCTTCATTCAGTGCACACATTGGACTGTGAATGTGGTCAGGAATCTCATGAAGAGAAAGAACAGACATTAGGTTAAGGTATTGAATGGGGACCAGGAAGAATTGAGTTCTATCTCCGGCTTTTCCAAATTTTCCGACTATTTTTAACAAGACACTTGGGCAGAAGTTTCAGAAGTAGCAGCTCACTTTGATCCTCATTTGTTAAATGGCCAACATGAGACACCTAGAACCTGATTTTTCAGGAGTGCTGAACATTCAAAAATCTCCAAGTAAGCTGTAGATACTCAGCACATCTGAACTGGCAGTAGGTACACTGGCAAGCTTAGTTCTTGAATTTTTGATTTTTGAATGTTTGATTTTGCAAATGTAATATTTAGATCAGTGGGGTTATTCATACTATCCCTAGCTGTCATGCTTTCTAGAGGAGTTCATGTCACTAAGTTCCCAAGGATATGAATCTGCAGAGGCACTATACAAAGGATAGCTTTACATTTGTGGCTGTGTGTAGAATACAGATACTGCGTGCCCAGCAAACACAGGTAAAATATCAGTTATGCTTGAACCCTAGAGTGCATCCCCTACAGTTTTCTACATGCCCAAGCAATACTTCCCACATCTACGCTGCTATTTTTGACCACAGTCAAAGGCTGGAGCCTTTCCTGACCATAATGAAAGACTCTGGCAACAGGGAAGCTTCCCTGCTGGTACCTTTCACTGCCATGTGTAACTACAGCCAGCAGGGAGTTTGGATACCTTTTACTGCAGCATGGAGCTATATGTACCCTAACTGCCGCTGCAAGTGTAGACAAAGCCTAAGTTGGCATTTGCCAATAATTAACCACAAAGATATCTGAGAGACTAACAGTTTCTCTAAGCTTAGAAAAAGAAACTGGGTAACTGAATGACATTGGCTGGAGAAAGCTGATTTTTAACTGCGACCACTGTACTTAAATTCCATTACTTCTAGCTTCCTTGTGAGTTCCTGTAATAGCAATATTTTTTCCTTGATACTTTAATAAGGAAAATAGTAACATATTGATGATTTTTGGAAAAAATATATATAATTTCCTCTTCACCAGGGTCACCTGTCTGAAGCTTGGTCCCGTGTGACAAAAAATGCTATTGCTGAAACCATCATTGCTCTGACCAAAATGGAAGATGAATACAGATCACCAGTACGATGCATTGCAACAACCAGGGTAAGGAATTTGCTGGATTTACATCAGCTTATTGAAAACATTTGATAACAGCAACTTCCTGTCTAGTGGCGCTCCCACATTTTAGCATAATTTTTGTTCCATATGGCATCCCAGTGGTAAATTTTGTATGCAGGGATCTGTCCATGCCTACTCTGAGTTTCTCCTTCATTTATCTGCCATGAGCGGAGTTGAAGATCCTGTATTTTCCCTGCAACATGGATAGACTATCTCACAAACCCTGTAATAGCAGGGTCAAAGCCTTGTATCATTGTACAAAACGAAAGGAGCATGTAATATTTTTTTTTTAATTGAATGTATATGTACAGTGTGAGGGAATAATATTATTCCACTTGGCATTCATGCTGTGAAAAATAAACACAAAGAGGTCTATTTGCTAATTGTAGAAATATTTCTGTTAATGCAGGCTTTTTATCTTTGGGTGTAAAAGGATAAGTCCTTTTAAAAAATATTTATTTAGATAAAAGATGGTTACAATCTCATATGATGACATTTTCCATTTAGTGTTACTAATTTTCATTATTTAGAAATTGTGTAAGTGAAGATAAATATGTTTGATAAATTTTAGTGTTTAATACATCAAATGGTAAAATATGTAAAAAGCACATTAAGTATTTATACAGAATAAAAAGATAATTATATATTATCAACACACTATGTTACGATAGTTTACATAAAAATATTTTGTGAAACTGTTGGTGGGTACAGTATTCATCTTTTTGTCTTCAAAGGATTTTCATGTAGTTTAGGTAATCCTTGCTTATTTTGACTCAAGATAGTCCACATATTTACATTTTCTTCTGTGCTGTATTTCTTTCATTCATTAGTCAAATTACAAGTTTCTTTTTTTTTTTTTTAATCAGCTCTAGGCAACCTCCACAAAATGAACAAGAATTACCATCTTCCTTTTATTTTTCTTTTCTAGAAATGTTTCTGCCTTCAGTTAAACTAATCTCTGCAGTTTGGTTTGTCCGACTTTTGGCAGCAAAAAATGCTGTTCTTAGATTGAGAAAATTTATTCTGTCTCTCTTACTCTTAACACTCCAAACTATTATTTTATGCTGGTCTCGGGTTCCTTATATTCAGAGGCCACAAGTCTCCATATTTTTAAGACTATGAAAAGTACTGCTTAACAGCAAAAACTTCGGTAGCAGCTAAACCAAGCGTTGTCTGTGTTTCTCGTTGTCATGGGACATACTATGCTTTCTAAGTCTTTCTTCTTCACCTAGTCCTAATTCATTTTTTGAAATTATAAATAAAGTCGTATTTTTTATTATGGCCCCTTGATGTGGCTTCTAGGATTGGTCCATTCCCTTAAAAATTAAGAAGTTAGATTAAATACTGCTAAAAAACATCTTTAAAACTCATTCCAGCTCCACCGCTCAAGGTTGAGGTAGCTTCATCATCTTAGGCTTCGTCTACACTGCTGGTGAAATTCGGCAGTAGTTGACGAGAAATACGCACGGTATGCAAATAGCTTGCATATCTCCCATCGACTTCCTAACTTCTGCTTAGTGCGGTATCAACACTACGCTGCACCGATGGGAAATGTCTCCCCGTTGACAACAGTGTTACTCTTTTTGGCAAGGGTGGATTAGCAGCATCGACTTCCAGATTGCCTGAGTGGGTGTCCACCACTGTTCAATCAATCCTGAATCAATTTGGTGGTGCTAGCAGTGCAGACATAGGCTTAGTTTTTGGGTCAAAAGTATTTTTATATTCTTTTTGACTAAATAATGGAGGATTTAATGTTTTCAGTGGAGGCTTGATTTCAGATCTCGAGCCATTTGGTTGTAGTTGCTGATATTCCTGCTTCTCCAGGAGATACGAATTCTGATTTCCCATAGTGTGAAGAGGGAAGTCCTCAAGAGCTTCATATATTTTGACAGCAAGGACTTGTCTATATTAAAATGTTAAGCTAATTCTCTTGATTAGGCCATTTCAGGCAAACCACCCATCTCCTCTATGAGTTTCTGCTGTAACTGTAGCTTGTTTTTTCTATTAGTATTCTTTATCAGCATTTTCTAGTATATCTGTGTTATTCCTTAAATGTTTTAACAAAGCTTGTTCAGTTTGGCAATGGTTGTCCTTTATCTATCATGTTTTTCTACAGCATACTATGATTTTCTTTTCTGCCTTTCTAATGTATAATTAACTAATATGTTTAAAATTTTAAAGTGAGATAAGTAGGAAGAGATGGGTTAGTACCTAGATTTGCACTCAAAAATTTAATAACTTTTATTTATGTGACTGTCTCTTTTTATGTGATGTGGTAGAAGAAAACCTATTCTATGTGGATTAGCCTGAAAAAAAGGCAGTTGAAAATTGTACTTACTCCTAACCCTGACAATTACATTTATTTCAGTCTTTTGTGTCTCATTGGAATATTTCTATAATCCTACTTTTTCTTTCAATAGCTCTGGTTGGCTCTTGCTTCCCTGTGTGTGCTTGATCAGGACCATGTAGATAGACTTTCATCTGGAAGATGGATGGGAAAGGATGGACAGCAAAAACAGATGGTAAGATTTCAAATTCAAGATAACTTTTTTTCTGTTTTAAACTTGGATTGTGTTGAATTGACTTTTCAAGAAACAATGACAAAGATTACTACAGCACATGATATGTAGAAAGGACATTTTCAGATTTCCTGAAGAGATTATTCTGGCAAAACAATGTTCAGAAACTGCAAATTCAACCCAAGGGAAACCAGTAAAAAGCAATATAAGCTATGGCAGCCAATAGGCAAGATCAAATAGCAAAGGTTGAAAATCAAATACATTCTTTAAATATATTAAACAGGAAAACCTTCAAGATAACTGGTGGGTCCCCTGAACCACCAATGATTAAAGGGAGCAGTTAAGGAGGATAAGGACGTTGTTGAGGTGTTAAATGATTTTTTTTTTTGCATCAGTTTTCACTGGAGAGGATGTCGGTGGAGACATCTGCCTTGGACCTACTCTTTTCTGGTGGTAATAATGAGATATTTTTAGATGTGGGTGAATAAATGATGTTTCAGTAGGCTGACAATTTCAAAAAATTTTGGTTTGAGCCACATCTGAACTTCAGAACATTCGGCCAATCAAAAAAGTAGAGAAAGTCCATTTCAGGTTGAACAGAAGATTTTGTTCAACCTGAAACATTTTTCTTTCTATGCATTTTTAAATGGCCAGAGTTACAAAAGAGGAGGAGAAAGATGTGATGGTGTTCTCTCTTATAACCGTTAGCCCAGTAACTAAGGCATATCATCCAGGATGTGGGAGTTCAGGTTCAAATCCTTGTTCTGAAATTTGGGGGTTGAACCCAGATTTCCCTCTACCCAGTACAAGTTCCCTAGCCTTCAGGTTATAAAGTACTCTGTGGGTGGATCTCTCTTAATATTTCCTGTTAAAGCTGTTCCACTTTTTATAAATAGTTAATAGAGTAGGAATTGAGTCTCCCCACTCCCAGATTAGTGCCCTAACCACTGAGCTATAGAGTAATCTAGAGTGGGTTTCTTTCTGTCCTTTTCACCATGTTCTACTCTATATAGAATACCTGAATAGTCAATTGGGTCAGAAAGTGTTAGAGTGACTCTCTAGTCTGTTAATTAGGGTACTCACATGGGAGGAAAGAGAACCAAATTCAAGAACTTGTTCCAATGACTATTTGAATATATTATACAACATGGAACAGCATCAGCAATAGAGATTAACTGATTGTCGCTTAATGCAAGGTGGTTACATATTTGAAAATGTTAATGTGGACACTGTACAATCATCTGTTTAAAGACACAAAAAAAGGATGTTTTCTGCCTTCCCAGAACCTGACTGTCGTTGTCTCTTCTCTTCTGTTTTCCCCCAAGGGGAGGTTAATTGGATTACAGTACATGCTGTCTGTAGGGTTCTGTGGAGCCAGACAACAGGGTGTGGGGAGCCAGAGTTGGCATTCAGCTTATCGCTAGGAAGTGGGGGATGTCAGAAGTGTAGACTTGTTAGTTAGACAGATGAAGAACCAATGCAGCAGTCATTGAGTTAGGCAGCTGAAGCCTGCTTCAGTCTCCCCTCTCCCTTCCATACCTAGCTGGAGGGAGGATTTGTGTTTGTATTGCAGCAGAATACAATAATGTTACAGTGAAATTCAGGATTTGTTGCCATAGAATTTGTTCACATTGTACTGTGGAGTACCTAATCCTTGGTTATTTAGCTGAACAGAACAGGCAACACATCGTATCAGGGGAACTAAACGTAGATATGTTGCCTTTTTGACGGAACAGTATTCCCCAACATCAGTTTCCATATTTTTTCTATAAAGTGTTTCATGTTTCCAAAATCTGAGTAACAATTTAGCACAGTTAGCACAGCAAGACTTTTATCTCACTTTATTTGAAAATAAATTCCCAGACATTTTAGTGATGAATGAGCTAATTTTCATTACACAAAGAAAATCTTGGATTAGAGGTATTGGTAAAAAACAAAAAGTGCACATTTCTGCCAGACATAACTGGTTTTAGATATTGATGATTTCAAAGCTGACAGTTTATAGTCTAAAACAAGTTCAAAATGTCCTGTTTTAATATTCTGCCTCCTTTTTGCCAGGCACACAAGGATAGGGAACTTGAGAAACGGAGGAGGTTTAATATATAAGATTTTATTCCACTATTTTTCTTGTTTATTCAGCCTATGTGTGATAATCATGATGATGGTGAGACCGCTGCAATCATTTTATGTAATGCCTGTGGGAATTTGTGTACAGATTGCGATAGATTCCTTCATCTCCATCGGCGAACAAAAACTCATCAGAGACAGGTAGAGTATATAACATATCAAATAGTGTGCATTTCAGTATTTTTTTTTTTGTTCCATTGATAGATTAGAAAGCAATTAGTGGCAGCAAGAAATAGATCTACAAACTGTTCGCTGTGCTTTCTGAAAAGGATGGCTAAATTTGAATTTAATTTTGCATTTGATTCTACTTTATTTTCTTGTCCTTGAAGAAATTTTTTTGAGTAGGACTGTGATGTCAGCCACAAATCCCTCAATCCTATCTCATAATCCCCCTTTGTTTCTTTCCTATTTTAATATCATTGAATTTGTCTGGAAAACCCAAGGATCATTCAGACTTCCTTTACTAATAATCCATCTGTCGCTCCCTCAGAAATATCATCTTTACTTCTCTCACACATGGAGCCCATGCCTCTGAACACTATTAATTACTTCTCCCCTTTGACACCCTCTTCGAGGTCTTTATGCTCCTCACCCCTTTCTGTCTCATTTTAGGGCTTTACATACTTTTCATGACGTTGTATAGATCTTTCCCTTCCTTGTTTCCATGTCCCTTCCGTTACCCCAGTCACTCAGAGGCCACTCACCTAATGTTCAATGCAAATTTCTCCATCATATCCTGATCTGTATTTCCTGATTTTCCCCTGCCCTTATCCCCTTCCTTAAAGCTCTTTTCCTTCAGATACGAGTGTGCTGTAATATTAAGACTGTATTCTCACTATTCCTTAAAAAATCACACACAAACCCCTTGTTCTCATTGTCTCCTCTGTTCTTTCTACATATTCGTCTAACTTACCTTGCCTGGCCAGTTTGTCTCAGATGGCCAAAATATAGTCCCTTATTTCTCTTTTTGTGCCCTCCCTTTGTTCTCCTTTCTCCACTGCAGTTGCCAACAATTACCTTCTTCCTGTTTTTCAGGCTTGCAATCTGTGTCATCTCTGATTCCTTTCCATCTCTCAACACATCTGTGATGTCAATAAATCTTGTTACATCTTTCTTCATTTAAAAAATGAACCCTTCTTTCTGTACCAATTACTTATGTCAACTCCTTCCCTGGGTACTCCAATCACCACCTCTCTGGTCTTTTTGATGCCATATTGCTCCGCTTTTTATTTGTTCAAAATGCATCAGTCAGAATATGTTACATCTAAATTCATGCTTAAACTTGTAAATGTCACCTTCAAACCCCTGCAGAACTAAACTTTGGTCTCTATATTGTGGATCTAAGATCCCTTCATATACCACCTCTCTCCCTTTTCTCTTTACTTAGGATGGAATCCTCAATACCTCATTTTTTGTTCACCCACTCTTGTATTCATGCCTTCTATCATTAAAGAAACAACTTCCCAGTCATATCATCCTCTTCTCCTACAAATCCCTCTCCAAGACGTATTCCAGATTTTTAGACCTAGAGTTTGGTTCCTAAACTCCTGCTTGGGCACAAAGGTAGAAATAGCCTGATCTTCTAGTCTCACTGAAATAAAATGGAAGTAGAGTTGTCACTTAAAATTATTTGCCTAACTGTGGATTTCAGAACCTTACTCTGGACCACGTGGGTTTGGAAATTATGGCCTTTTCTTCCATGAATGCCACAACTGGGAAACAAAATATTTTAAAATCATTACCTAAGGTTTATTTTTGTTCTTAAAGCAAGGATTATTTTGATATGTTTACTTTGTCACTTTTAGTCAATAATGGTTTGTCATGGCCAATTTTTAAAAGGTCACATATGGTCATGGCAAATGGGGCAGACATCCGAGAAACGAACAAAAAGGCAAAAGTAAAAAAAAGCACACTGTACTAAAAAAATAACATTTTTCTACTTCAGTTGCAAACAAGGACAGTATATAGTCTGTGAATACGTCTTGTATAATGAGAGATCTAATACGTATACAGGGAAAGGCTCTTTCAATTTCATTATAATATATGTTTAAAATCAATTCAAGCAAAACCTTCCTAACCAGGAAAGGCAGAAAACCAGAAGACTGCACGCGGTCCTTATGGGACCTCACTATCTAACTGCAGTTTACCTGGGAAATATTTAGTTCTACAGAGATGGGCATTATAAGAAACCTGAAGACAGAACCGTTTTTAACATATTTTTTGCCATACTAGAGTCTACCTTTTATAACCGAAGCAGACTTTTCAGATATAAATAATTTCACTTTATGAACAACAGGATGTAGGGTAATCTATGGTCTTCTGAAATTTAAAGCTTTCACACAGTCTTCACATCACTCTGTTTCTTAGCATAGCTGCCTTGTTTCCAGTGTTCCTGTTTTCTTTGTTGACTCTTTTGCAAATCCAAGTTTTATTTTGTACCTTTTACCCTTCAAAGTGTGTTCCAAATCATCATATCCTCCCACTCCTGCATGAACACAAATTACAGAATGTATTAGCCATATTTTTAGACTTGCAATACACAGACTCCATAATACCATGAGAATTGACAAAAATTTAAACTTAGCGATATCAAAAATTAAGTTTCTTTTAATTGCTTACTGACTCGTCTTTTTCTAAGAGTACTATTTAATACCCATGTGGTTAAACTCGTAGGTATTCAAAGAGGAGGAAGAAGCTATCAAAGTTGATCTTCATGAAGGTTGTGGTAGGACCAAACTTTTCTGGCTCATGGCACTAGCAGACTCGAAAACTATGAAAGCTATGGTGGAGTTTAGAGAACAAACAGGTAAAAATCAGATATTGTTCCTTATTCACCCTGATTACTTTTTCTTTAAGCTTCTCCAACAGATCGGTTTCTGGAAATGTGATTCTCTTACCCTTTACATTAATATAGATATTACCACTCTTCATCCATCCGTACAACTCCCATTTTCATCAAAGCAAATACTACAAATTGAGAGCAAGAGCCCATAAATAATTACCTGTATTTATATTTCAATGATTTATAAAATGGTTTTATTTTCTTTTGAGGAAGGTGGGCACACAATATAGAAAAGAACCTTACCTATCCTGAAAAAGTAAGAGGGGACAATTAGGGGAAAAACACAGACACACACATGGGGGGGCAGTTTCTGCCGGTATGCACCGGTACTGCGTACCAGCACCTATTTTTCCTGGATGGCCCAGCTGGGGGCCAGGGTCAGCAGGGAAAAGGAATGGGTTTCTTCCCCCTGCTGACCCCGGCCCCCAGCTGGGCGGCAGGACTGGCAGGGGCCAGGAGCGGCACGCAGCCGCAGGCCAGAATCCGGCCCATCAGGGGCTGGAATCTGGCCCCCGGACACCTGGGAGCTGCTGCCAAGCTGCAGCTTTTTCAAATCTCCTACCTTGAGCATGGGCAGATAGAGCGTGTTCAGGGCAGGAGCAGCCTGGCCAGGGAGCAACTGGCTGCTCCTGAAGCTCCGGCCAGGTAAGGGGGAGGGGGCCGGGCCGGTCAGGGACTGGCAGGGGGCCTGAGAGGAGCAGGAAAGGGGCCCTGGGGGGGGTGAGAGGAGCAGGGAACCGTGGGAGAGTGGGGAAGGCTGCTGGGGGCCGGCGGTGGTGGAGGGTCCTGATTCAGCACCCCATCCATCCCACACTGCTCCTGCTGACTTAACGGTATTTTTTTTTTTTTTAAAGAAAAAAAGTACTGTATATGTCAGAACCTTGGATGACATTACTATTAAACAAACTTTTTCACAGCTCTAAAATATAAACATTTTTAAAGTACCCATAGACATAGTATTGTGATAACTGCTATTAGAAAGAAAAGATCACAATCATGGTTAGTTATGGATGTAATGTCAAGCGTGGCACTTGGGTAATCGTTACATCCCAGGTATTGTGTTACATTTACAGAGCGTTTGGGTGGTTAAAATACAGTCATCCCATAGCAATTACAATCATTTTCACAGTGATCAAAATGTTCAGTTATGCTAACTTCTAAAAAGCACCTATAATAATAAGATAAGCCACTGTGTACCTGCCTGCTTCCATGTATTCCTCTTATTGCCACAAATTAATAGGAATCAGGGAGTGGTAAAGATGCTCTGTAATCTTACCCTTGACTATTGTGCAGAAAGCTCATTTTAACTTTGATAGCATGAAGCTGGAGGTATTCCCAAGAATCAAAAGAATTTTACCTTTCATTAAATTTAGTAAAATTTTTAAAAAAATGTATACTTCATTCATGTTTTTCTGTTTCCCCTTCTTTCTTCAAAAGATGCTGGGAGATGACATTGATTATATTGCTTGTAAAATGTATTTACCCATACTCTTGTTTAAGCTTCAGGAATGCAAACATTTATTAATAGGTAGGACTTGGAAGATTTCCTGCTTTCTTTTGTAATTGACATATGACAAACACTTGAATGCTTTTAGAGGGGAAATATCATGATATGTCCTTTCATAAGAACACAAAACCTCTAGTGAGAAATAAAATAAATGAGTTAACATTTCAATAAGTGTCAATTAAGCTAGGGTTATAATTTTTGTAATCAGGACAGTTCTAGCTAGATATGAGATCCAGTAAATTAAGTTTCCAGTGTGGACTAATATAAAAAAAAAAAAAAAAAAAAGAAGCCTCCTCCTCTCCATTTTGGCTATAGTTTGTTTGTCTTCATTTGTAAAGTTTTTCAAGACAATAAAACATCTTTTTTACATGTTCATAAGGTAACTGATGCACTTTAGCTCTTATCACATAAATAATACTAATGCATTTCTAAGTTTTTTCTGACCAGAATGTGTGGTATTTTTCTATATCCTTTAGTTGTGTTCAGAGGTCTTTAGAGATTACTCTGATTCTACAGTTCCTTGTGAAAATCCCATAAACAGAGTTTTTCTAGCAGCCCATTTATGAGACAATTTAGTCTAGATTCATTTAATTTCCTTATTAATTACATTTTTCCTGCTTGTTTGATGTGATAGCTAAGATATGTTTATTTATAAACATTTTATTTGTGTAAATTCTGACTTCTTCATTTGTTTTATCTGTTCTGTGGGCCTAGGCAAACCAACCACCAGCAGCTCTGAAGCATGTCGTTTCTGTGGCTGTAGGAGTGGAACAGAGTTATCAGCAGTAGGCAGTGTCTGTTCTGATGCAGATTGTCAGGTATGTATGCAAAACCAACTTTATTTCATGAAGATGAAATATTGGTCGATAGTTAAGTCTTCAGTCAGCAATAAAAGGGAAAGTCCCTGTCATCCAAATAATTTTGGATTGTGAATAATACCTACTCTCACAAATAGTCCAACTTAAACCAATAAGACCGTCATGAGTAAGAATTAATTTTATGCGTATCGGTTTGCAGAATTGGGTGCCACGTCTGTAAATGTTTAGTTCACTGATGGACCACATGCACCAGCTGTTAAATCAGCAGTTCCCAACATATGGGTGGTCACCTCAAGTAAGGTCGCTTCAGCAGCAGATGGGGGTCACGACAATCCCAAGAATGCAAAGGACACCATTTTTATAAAATGGCCTCCTCTGCACAGTGTGACCTCATACACCATATGCATGAGGTCTCATCACACAAGGAAAGCTATTTTGCTCTACAAAATGATATGCTTTGTGCAGCATGATCTCACATGCACTATATGTGTATGTGAGGTCATGCAGTCGAGAGGACACCATTTTGTAAAGCAAAATGGCATCCTCGTTGCAGCATGAACTTGCATGTACAATGCGTATGAGGTCACACTACAGGGACAATTTCCGTACTGTCTAGGGTCGTGGGAAATAACACATCTGAAAATGGGGTCATGCAGGGAAAATGTTCAGGAACTACTGCGTTAAATGAAATATTGGGAGATGTGTTCCTCAATATCTTCAATGGATCTTCTGTCTGTAGCTATATTTAGTTATATTTCCATTATTCATAAGAAAATCTTGCTCTCAGTGCTGAGTCCCAGTATCCATTGAATTGTGGGATGAAATGCAGTGTCAATCTGAAGTCGACTCAAGTATATATAAAAATTTAATAAAATTAGTTTGGGCTGCTGCATATTTGCCACTGAGTCTCCCTGCCAATTTCTACAATCTTCTGTTCCTATTTTTCTAATTTTTTAAATGTTTCTTCTCTCCTCTGTTACTGTCTTTTTATGGTATGTAAGAAGACTACTTTAAGAAGCAATAGAATAAATATATCACAGTGGACAGAACGATTCTTTGTTTGGAAAAAAAGTTAATGTTGTCGTTCCTTTTTTAATAGGAATATGCCAAGATAGCTTGTAGCAGGACTCATCCTTGTGGTCATCCGTGTGGAGGTGTTAAGAATGAAGAGCATTGTTTGCCGTGCCTGCATGGTTGTGATAAGAACGCCACAGCTCTTAAACAAGATGCTGATGACATGTGCATGATTTGTTTTACTGAAGCACTTTCAGCAGCACCAGCTATCCAGGTTTGCTTTTGTTATTTAAGGAATGAATTCTAAGTTTACCATTTATTTTGAAGGGATGCATTTTTAAGTTTCAAAGAGTACGTAATATCAGTGTGCAGAAGATCACGTATGTCTCAGGGGTTGGCAACCTTTGCCAACCCCTGTGCCAGCCCCTCCTCCCCAACCTCCAGCCCACGCCAGCATCCATTTCTGCCAAAAATAAAAGTGGCTGATGCCTGACAACTCAGTGGTGACAGGGCTAGAGTGCCTTCTTTCTGCGGTGAGAGGTGGCGGGGGGGCAAGCACACCACCAAATGCCACTCTGGGCGGCTTCATTCCGCCACATGCCTGGGAACCAGCCTCCCCCAGCCACCGCCAAATAAAGCTGCCCAGCGTGGTGTTCGGTGGCAGGAGTGGCAATTTGGGTGGTGCCACTTAGGGTGTTGCATGCTGCTCCAAATGAGCTCACCTGCCTCTCTTGGCACATATGCTGAGCCCTGGCGAGCACTACTGCTCTCTGTATTGTAGAAGAATGCAAATAGAGTCATTTTAGTGTGAACGTTTCCACTATTTTGAGCGTTGAGTTTGTAATTGAAAATCAAACTCTCTTAGAATTATTTTTAAAAGATTTTTAAATCACCACCTTTCTTCCTTATGTATTACTCTTTCCATGCAAAGGACAGCTCAAATTTAAGTGTTCCCATTTCTTCTACAGACAACATGAAGCATATTCCCTAAAAAGGACATATGCATAGATGTTTTAGAGGATGTCTATTGTATATCTGAGAATTTTACTGTGTTTAGTGAGCTCTCCTGCTCACTTCTCCCGATTTCATATGGCCAGTGGTTAATGTCATACCAAAGTTTGTTTAACTGATCTTAAAGGCCATTAATATTCTTTCTTTTCTGATAGTAAGATTTTAAATTAATAAATTTGCAGTTTGACACCTAATATTAGTTAAAAGCAAAAAACCCAAATATATTGTTGTCTCATTACAGCACTTAGTGCACCTTTTGGATTTACAGTACATTTATGTACATACTTGTACATCTTCCTTTTTTCTTACAGCTGGATTGCAGTCATGTATTCCACTTGCAGTGCTGTCGCCGAGTACTAGAAAACAGGTGGCTTGGGCCCAGGATAACTTTTGGGTTTATGTCTTGTCCTATTTGCAAGGTAAGAAGGATTACGGTGCTTACTATATAGACCGCAAAGTATCTATCAGTGTGTTCTCTAATGTTCCATAAGGTGGATGCTAGATGTTGCTCAATTTCATTCCCAGAGCTTGTCTATGCAGAGACAATATGCAGCAAGCCAGGCTGTAAATCTATGATGCACTAGCTTGCCACATCCTAAATGACTATGTAGACTCTGTTGTGCACTAGAAGTTCTATAGTGTACTTTGACATACTCCCATTTCAAACAGCAATATGTTGAAGCACAGTATGGAATTTTTAGTATGCTGCATGACGAGGACACACTCATTCTATCTCATACATCCTAGTTTGCCAATGTGTCGACAAACCCTCAGTTCTTCCTCATGTGCCTTTCCCTTTAGGTACTGCACTTCAGGTTACAAATGCGCCCAGGAGCAGAGATATTTTCCTATCAGTGTCCATCCAATAAGCACTTCATATCTCCTTATGTTCAAAGGAATAAATAGAGCATATTGACTACCACTAGTTTAGGTCACTGTTACTGTTCATGGACTAGGACAGAACTTCTGCATTTGTGCTGACTTCTGCAACTTCTCTCTGTAAATAGTTGAAATGTATTACATCTTTTTAGAGGTTTGGTTCCCTAAATTCTTGGAACTCTCCATCTCGGATGGGCAGAGATTTCTCAGCTCTTCCTTTCCCCCCTCCCAATTCCAATTCACCAACAGTTGGAGGAGAGTATTCCAAGGATTTCCAGTTTTTAAAAGCTGCATCAGATGCTACAAATCCGTTTGGGTCACAGAGTACCACAACACCCCTCTGTATTGTCTACGGAAAACTCACATCCGTCCAGGTGCAGTATCTGCAGGTTGTTCCCAGTAGGACCAAGCAGTTGCAGGAGTTTCAACCCCAAGTTTCCTCATGGAGGAAGGCATTCCTGAGGCTTGCAACCAATCAGAAACACTGCCAATAGAGAGTTCTCCCATTGAGATTCTCAACATCACCAAGTGTTTCCCATTTGGCAGTGCTCACTTTCATTGTCAAAGGGGGTGACACACCCAAACTTAGACAACTGGCTCTTAAAAGAACAATCTTATTGGGAAACACAAGAAGTAACTGCCATACTTCTAGACCAGTTTGAGTGTCTAGATCTCAGAGTATACCTGAAGAAGTCCCCCCTGGAGCCAACTCCATCGAGATTGTCAAAGCGAAATTGAACACTGTGATGGCCAGGACATACTTATGAGACAGTCACTTCCTCTCCATCATCAGCCTCTTCCAGCAAATCCAGATAACCTAAGCATTGGTGCACTTCTGTGCATGTTATCCCAACTGCAGTTCTTTTACATGGAATCCAAAACACCCTGCTGAACTCTCTAAGCAGACATTTCACCACCCGATATGAGTAGGAACTGCACCATTTCCAGAAGGTGATGGCCTCCACGCAGAGCTGCAGAGTGTGCTTTTCTCATGCAATGGGTCCATAGTCCTGAGTTATACCTTTTCCCTGGTTCTTTTATTACTATGAGTATTGAGGAAAAGCAAACAGGACAAGGCATAAATCATTCTCATAGCACCAGGTTGAACCTGCCATTTCTGGTATCCCATGCCTTTGCAATTGTCAGCCCAAACTCCTGTTTCTGTCCCCTTGATATAACCTCTCAACTCAGGACAAGGGAAGCACCTAACACTCCAATCCAGCCTTGCTTCACCAAAGGAGTTGATAGTTGGATGGATGTTGGAATTAGAAAAGGCCTTGCTCAGCTGATGTCCAGGCCATCCTGAACAGTTGTAGAAGGAATCTACTGGGAAATGTTAGGAGGCTGAGGAACAGGTGTATGTTTTCAAATAAAGAATAAGGAATTTCCCATTTACAGGCAAAGATTCTGGATGTGCTAGACATAGCTCTTCTCCTTAAAATCCACAGGACTGTCTCAGAGTTTCCTCAAGAGATGCCTGCCAGTCATCAGCACATTTCATCCGCTAGTAGATACCTGCTCTGTGTTTTCTCTCCCCTACTCACATCGTGTTTTCCAACGGGTCTGATGAGAGTGTTCTCTCCAGTGGCAAAACCTGTGAGAGCCTGAGGCTTGAACCTGGTTTTATCAACACTGAGAAACTCACTCTTTGAGCCTATGGAAGCCTGCTCTCTGCTACGTGTCTCTGTGAAACTAGCTGCCTTGACTGCTTTCATCTAGGCCTGAAAGGTTGTAGAGCAAGGAGCACTAATGGCTGATTGCCCTTATGCAGTTTTCTACCAGAGCAAGGTATCCAAAATTTCTCTCAAATGTGGTGTCTGACTTTCCCATCAACCAAGATATCTACTTTTCTTTGTTCTACCCTAATCCTCATTCTAGCAGGATTCTTTATATAATTTGCAGAATGAGTGAAAGGAGAGGCTGTTTCCACACAGAGGCTGTCCAAATGGATCTTCAGGTGCATCCTACTCTGTTATTAATGGAACATTTTTCATCTTGAAGGAGATGCGAGTTCATACATGATGAGAGCTCAGGAAGCATCAGCAGCTTCCCTTAGAAATGTCCCAATTCTGACATCTGCAGAGGAGCAACCTGGAGCTCTGTACACACTTCGGGCAGATGCTCTGCACTACTGCAAGTATCTCTCTCTGAGCAGGGCATTTCTGCAGTTGGCTGTCATGGACTCCAGACATCCATCTCCTCTACAGAAATAGTGTTTCTGGGTCATCTGGAGTGCACTGCATGTGGTGACAGTGACTCAGAGAAGGATGAGTTGTTCATTTTCTAGTAATGAATTCTTTGGGGTTTGTTGTTCCTGCTCACCCCCTTAATCTCTGCCTTTGTTTCTTCCTACTGGAAAGGAGTAGAGAAGGAACTAAAATGGTGGTGGTCTAGCAGACCCTCTGTCCACTCTGGGCAGAGTATGAAAATGAGGAGAGCAGGGACACGTACGTAGACCAGACAGACACCGCTCAAGAAATGTCTCTGCTCCTGTTCACTTGGAACACATGTGAAACTGGAAATCTCCTGAATTATACATAGGGCCAATACATCTCAAGTCACTGCAAGGTGAATACCCCACCATTTCCAACATAGCTGAAAGCAAAGGACATTAAATGACGGGGAGGAAAGAGTCCTTTTTCATTTGCTTTCTTTTTCATTTCCTTGCCCGATGGGCCTGGAAACAGTTTCCCCTAAAAGGTGAAAATAATGCAGAAGTCCTTTTTAATTATTTGTATATACTTCTATCAATTTGTAATAACTGAAGAGTTGGATACAAAGTATCCATTGCAAAATAAGTGGAGACTTTAAATCTCCAAACTCCACATGTCTCTCCGTTTAGCCTAAATTATCCAAATAGTAGGGCTGGGACAGTTCCACCATTAGCAAGAGGCCTTTTTAACCTGTTTTCAATAACACAGAAAGATGGTCATGAAGAGCACTTGTGCATAGGATTTAGCGGCCTCAGTGAACCTGCCAAAAGCTCCCTTTACGGCCTACAGAATCATGATTCTCGTAAAAGAGGGTGATTAGAAAAGAGGACATATTAGAATGTACGTACATTGAATTTATTAGCCTTCAACAACTCCACTGTGCTGGATTTTTATATTTGCAGTCACCATAGGAGCTTGTCTAGGTGACGTGATCGACCAGTAGCATGATTCCAATATAGGGGCTCTGATGTCACACACCCTCCTGGATGCAGATGAAGAGGGCAAAAAAGAGCATGAATAGAGAAATCGTGTGCGACTGGAGTATTCCTATACTACACTGATCCTCTGCTGTGGTTTTTAGATTTCTGTGGCTGCTACAGCCCAATCCAAGCCTGACCAGTCCTCAAGCTGTTGGATCTGAGTTTTGCCATGAGTGCAGTAGTTGAACAGAGAAAGCATCCAGTTTAGCAATCCCTCCTTGAAATGCACATTTTGTATTCTTATCTATGACTGTTGAGCATCCAGCACAATGGGGCTTTTTGGTGCCACTACAGTACAAATTATGAAAGGGTTACAATAGTCCAAGTTTCTTACCGGTTGTTCTTTATTTCAGAACAAAATCAATCATACAGTATTAAAGGACTTGCTGGATCCAATCAAAGAACTCTATGAAGATGTGAGGAGGAAAGCTCTAATGAGGTTGGAGTATGAAGGCCTGCACAAGAGTGAGGCCATCACGACACCTGGCGTTCGATTTTATAACGACCCGGCCAGCTATGCCATGAACAGATATGCTTATTACGTTTGCTACAAATGCAAAAAGGTACGGGCAATAGTGCTTCCTCAGCTCAAACTGAGGTCATGTTGCCAAAAGTCTGTTCTTTGCGTGTCAAGTATGGACACTGGAATATCTGCACTGCACTGGAAAATCCATGTGTAAACCACTCAAAAGACCATAGAAAAAAGACAGTCCCTGCCCTATGAAACCTGCAGTTTATAGAAAGAGCGGTAGAGAAATCAAGTACATCAGATGATGATGCCATCTCAAAAGAATGTGGACATACTATTTTGTTAGAAAACTCCTCCTGCCATCAACTGAATTCAGTTCTGTTCCTATTTCCCAGAAGCAATCAGTTCTCACTCCCCTATAGCTACTCTCAACCAGTTTAATTTTTGGCTCCCCACCCAGCAAATGTGTTTTTTTGTTTCTTCCTTTTCCACCTTCTTCTGCTCCACTTACACATTATGCCTCCTTGGCAGTAGTTCACACTGTATACCTGAGTATTTCATTCTGTACTGTCTCCCACACATGCATCACCTCTATCCCAATGTTTTATTCTGAACTGCCACCATTCTGATATTTTAGTGCTCTTCCCCCAATCTATCATTCAGTTAACCTCAGGCCACCGTCACCTGCAATTTTATCATTTAAATCCTAGAACCTTCCTCTCACAAACTCCTAATCTAACATTTAGCACCTGAGCACACCCTTTAGAAGTCCCCTCTCTAACTCTTTGTAGGGTTGGGGGGATGTTCCAAAAAGTTTTTGCTTCCTTGATCGTGGCTCAGAGACTGCTTTCCTTATCTCTTTCCAAACTTTGGACTGGGACATCACTTGGAGTGCATCCACATTCCCCCTTGGCTGGAAGAGTGGTTATTGCAGAGATAGAAGGGAGCAGCTGTTCCCTGTGTTAAGAGCCCTATAATTCACTCCACCTAGTAGCTCTGATTATCTGTCTTTCCCCTGGAAGTTGGGAAATGGCAGCTAATAACATAGGATTACCACCCACCAATCTAGAGCAGTGTCTGAAAACATTTCATTTAATGTATGAGGAAATCCCACAGAGTTGGAGGCCCCAGGCCTTTGTGCCATAAATCCAAAAACAGGGAGCAGCAAAATGCCATGGCCAGCAGGAGCCTGAGCATTGGAAGGAAGGAACGGCTCATTCCCTACTCACTTCTGCTTCCTCTGTCCACCCTGCTGCTCTTCACCCAATTGGCAATCAATTCTTCTGCTACCTTGCCTGTTTAGGATTTAGCTCTAAGAGCCGAGGTGGAATAAATGGCACTTCAAAGCAGTTTCACAATCCATTGGGCCAGGATTTTCTCCTCCCCTAGATGAGTACTGTGCTGGCAGTTGGGAAACTAAAAAGAAGGGAGTTGTTTTCCTTCAGCTCAAAAGCACCAGTCCTGCCCCACCTTCTTGATATGCACCCATAGCATGGCCAAAAACTTGTCCTATAATTAAACCCTGCAATCTTGACTGAGAACATCATTGCTTTAGTGAATTCCTAACCCGTAACAGTATTCATTTTTTAAAGGTTTAAACTTATAAAACCTAATAAGGAGATTGTACTTACAGCCTTTTATCATCTCTTCCCCATGCAAATGAATTTGGGGACAGGAATATAAATTGCTTATCCCCCATCTCTTCAGTTTTACTAATCAGTCATGTATGTGTCACATTCAGGCATACTTTGGCGGTGAAGCTCGTTGTGATGCTGAGGCTGGACAAGGAGATGATTATGACCCAAGAGAGCTGATTTGTGGTGCGTGCTCTGATGTTTCAAGGGCACAGGTAAGCAGCCACGTTTTTCACTTCTTTTCTTTTAAAGATTTTTAAATAGTTATTTGAGCAATTAGATTTTTTTATAGTAAAATACATGTATTTGTGTAATTTTTGACAGATGTAGTTATGTTGCTTAAATTGTTAGTTTAGTTTCTGATTTTAACATTTTTTTCTGTTTTGTTTTCTTTCGATGCAGATGTGTCCCAAACACGGTACAGATTTCCTAGAATACAAATGTCGGTACTGCTGCTCAGTAGCTGTATTTTTCTGCTTTGGAACAACACATTTTTGCAATGCTTGCCATGATGATTTCCAAAGAATGACAAGCATCCCTAAAGAAGAACTTCCACACTGTCCTGCAGGTAAAGTTTTATACAGAAGAGTTTTAGCAATCTACATCACCAGAAACTTATTTAGCCAGCCAGTTAGTCAGTTACAATTGATCTTAGTAATGTTTAGAAATATAGCAAGATTAATTATATAATATCTTAAATTCAACATTTTAGATGGTCTTCAGAGGGTGGATTATTTTGTTTTATGATTCGTTTCTTTCTGAAATACTGATTTCCAAAATGGGCAGTGCTATTATCAGAATAAAATCAATACATCATTATACATATCAATATATATAGATACTTGCACACTTCCCTTCTTCATCAAATTGTCTGCACAGATCCACACTGCTGGCATTGCATGCATGGACCAAAAAGATATAAACTTCCTAACATGAAATGATGTGCCGAGACCTGAGTACTAATCTGCAGCTATAAAGGAAAACACTTCAGACTGTGCCAACCCCTTAGTTCCTGGCATCATCATGTGCCACTGAATGTTATTCTCACGACAACTGTAACATTATTTTTCATGTGCTCCCTATAGTTTTTCACATATTTTTTAGTATAGTGTTAAAGCATTACTTACCTTTTTTCCTCAAAGTACTTAAATTATGTAATACGTATTTACTTCACTGCTTAATGTTTCACTTATACACAGAGGGTAATTGTTGGTCTAACTCCTAAATTGTTCTTCAGGTGAAATTTCATTTAACAAGTATATTTTATTCAGATGTAAAGGTTCTTGTTTCATATTGGCTGAAACTTATTTCACTCTATTGAAGATCCATTTAAAGAATTTATTTTCTTCCCATAAAATTTTTGGCTGCAAATTTTCCAAAATTGATTTGGTTTACTATGACTAGATAGCAGTCTAATAGTCTGGTGGTTTTTCTTTCAAATTTGTGTTTAATCATTGACATGAAGTTGTAAGTCTTGTAAAAGCCAACAGTTCTGGTCCTTTTCATTGGGCTTAGTTGAACTGTTCTCAGTTACTCACTCTTTGTCCTGTAAAGGTTCTAATTTTTGTCTGATAAAAGCTGGTCATGTAGAAGTGGCCAGTTATCTTTTTCCTGTACTGAGTGCATTTTTCACAAATCTTTATCAATGTCCTGTGAATTCAAAGAAACTGATTTCTCTACTTAATACTGTGTTTTTCAATATCTGTATGGTTTTATTTACATTAGATTTGGACATTTTGAAAATTGTCTTTTTTCCTTTACACTGGTTGCAGGTCCCAAAGGCAAACAACTTGAAGGAACAGAGTGTCCACTTCATGTTGTCCATCCGCCCACTGGTGAAGAATTTGCTCTGGGATGTGGGGTTTGCAGAAATGCTCACACCTTTTAGACTAGTAAATTTTTTTATCAGAGCGAAACAGTTGTCCTTGTCCCACAAGTGTCCTAAACAAAGTAAAAAGTCCAGTCAGGATGAGGATGGGACCATTTCATAACCCAGTAAAAAGAACAATTTACTTTGCAAGAAGGATGCCAAATACTATGTACATAATTCTTGCTGTGAGAAATTGACATTTTTTGAATCAAGACATCAAAACTTGTGAGGTGTTTGCATGTGGCCATTACACTCATCGGCTAAGAAGCATTGGACATTTACAAATAAATAATTGCTATTAAAGGATCTCTGTGTCTGTGGACTATAAATGATGCTGGCTTTCAGAAGAAGAAAGAAAAAACCTGATTATTGTATACTGACTTTTTGTAATCCTGTACAATTGTAACTGCATCAGAGGTGGGGTGGGAAAGAGGAATATTCTCATTTATTTCCTAGACTGTTACAAAAAAAAATTGTGTTAGGAAGCATAAATGTAACAAGTATCATGCTGTACATAAAGAATATCAATGTTTGTCCTGTATAAGAATTACTAAATTACAACAGCAGTTTCATTTAAACTTCTGGGTTATGTTTGAGCCTGAAATTTTAATGAAGTGCAATACTGAGTGTGCCTCATATCTTGCAGCTGTAAGCATAATGGAATGTACATGTCAATAAAACCACTGTACATTTTTATACAGTGAAAGTCTAATGAATGTGTAGGACTTTATTTTAGAATGGCTCACAACTAAAAATAATTCTTTTCACAACAGATTCTCTTTTTAAAGAAGAAAAGTCAAAACCAGTTGGTAAACTGTTGGTATTTATGATAGTATTTATTAGATAAGAAAAAATTACTTGAACATTCTTTAAGAAAAGTTGCACAACCTTACTAGATTTCACCAAGTATTATATTTGAATTAATGTACAGGTCAATAAGCAGTTCCCTGAAGACTTCGCAGTAATATGCTGGCAGATTAATTTTTACTTGCTTTGTATTCACTTTTAATGAAAACTCTTCTGGTATGTATGGACTTATGCCCTGAGTCCAGAAAAATTTGGTCAATCCTGTCCACTGGCTCTGTCCACAAATCCTGAGTCTCCCTACAGCTTCCTTGCCTGTGGACAGATAAGGGAATGTAGCACCAGCTGTGCCTGTTCCTTCTTAGTGCCTGTGGAAGCAAGTCAGAATTCAGCAATGCCCAGAGCGACTTACTTTTTAAATTTTATATACCGTAATTAGCAATCCTCCTAGTAATTGTTTGAGGTTTGGGAGGGAGGAGGAGGTTGTCCTTTGGTAATTTTTAGATAGATTTTGACCCATCTGCCGAATGGTTAATGCAAAGATCACTTTCACACCATATGGGATAAAATCTTCAGGGTTCAAACTCTGCTTACGTGATAGGCTGAGGCCCAGTATGGAGAGGGTCACAAAGTAATATTTTCTGCCTTGGAGAAGGCCATATCTCCAACATATGCCGAATCTGCTGATTTTTCTTCAGTAAGACTTGATGTAATACCGACAGCCACCTGACCATTTTCACCTGCTAGAACAATGCATGAAGTTGGCTTGAGGCTTGGTGCAACAGGACACCATTTTGTTCTCCAGAACGTTGGTCCACATGTGCAGCACATGGTCCTACCATCTTGGCCTCTGCTGTAATGGGCCAGTGAGATCTGAAGCCCTTGGTTTCAACTTCAACACAAGTGTCCCTGGTAGATGAGCAAAAGCCATTGGGACTGCCTTCCCAAGTCTCTCAAGCAGCAAAGCTGATACCAAGACCACTCAGGTTTATCCCATGAGGACAGGCGTCCAGGTGGGCCATATTTGAGTAAGTGGCACTGCAATCTCATGAGCCAGGTCACAACTCCACTATCACAAATTTGGTCCGGGGGGGGAAGCCTAACCTAAGCATCACTACAGCCCCAGAGAGTGCAATGCCCGGAGCAGAAAACCAAACTCATCCAGCCCCAGAGTGCAGAAGCCATTATTGTGTGGGTGAGGACCAGCAGGACCCAACTCCTCTGGGGAGTAGGATCTGATTGAAACCACTCCAGGGCCTCCACCTCCATGTTTACTAGGTCACAACAAGCCATAAACATTTACAAATGGGTCCTGAGCCCAAACAGGTTGAGAAGCACAGTTCTAAAGGATGGGGAAACCTGGCACTTAGCAGTAAATAGACTTTCTCCATTTTACAGAGCCACATTTTGTCAACAACTATCAAATATCTGAGGTGTCCAAGTGTGGCAACATCTACCACATAATAAACTGAGGACTGCCACAGCTAAAAGCATGGCAACGTGAGCTGTTAAATAAACAAAGTGCTTTTAGGTGCTAAACAATTATGTACACAGTGTTTGTCTTTATAAATACTCTAAGCCTGAGAAATTAACTTCAAAAAAATGAACTGTAAAGGTAAAGCACTGCATAAAATTTGTAGTCCAAAATTGAAGTGTGTCCCTTTCTGGTTCCCTAGGAGTCTGAACCTATTCTTAAATTTATTCCTTTTTTTCCTAACCTTTTCTGAAGTTATTTCAGCTATAACATTCTACTCATATAAAACAACAGAAATATGAAACAGTGACAATGTGGCAAGAGGCAAATTTAAATCACAAACTGCATAAGCAATAATCTGTTAACTTTCGTAATGACCTGATCATTGCATCTCCTACTCCGCATCGCCAACTCTAACACTCAGATCCTGCATCTACAAATCCGTGAAGTCTGAGATGAAGAATCTCCCTTCCTTGTTAGTTGTATAGATAGAATATAGGGCTGGTTGAAAATTTTCCAACAAAAGTGGTTTTTGACAAATCCAACATTTTTATGAAAAAGAGGTGGGGGGTTTCCCACCCTTTTCTTTATGAGCTTGATGATCCAAGCCAAACATTCTCATTTTTTGGCCAAAAACCAAAATACTTAAGTTTCTGAAATGCCATCACAGTGCCTCATATTCCTATTCTCCTCTGTGTGCTGGTCTCTCCAGCAAGACTTCAATTCTCATACCACAGCCACACGACTGCCACCCGTCACCAAGAAGGCATGAGATGATGCATCATGCAACTGTAAGGGCACAAAGTGGCATTTCAGAATCTAAATATTTTGCTTTTTAATTTTCATCTAAAACTCAAAAATTCCTTTGGCAATTGGATTGAATTGTCATTTTGTTTTTGACGACATCTTCCACGGAAAGGAAAAATATTTTCCATCTGTGGTTAATAGGCTCTATTTACACAGTCAAGCCATTCTGTCTTATCCAGTAGAGAGTGGTACTACATATGCACACTAGCCATTTGATTACAATACCAGTAACTCTTCACACTTCTAGAATACATTTCATCCAGTATCCTTTACAAATTCAATTAACGCTTCTCACGCACCGGTCAAGTACTTACATCTCACCCTCACTGAAATGGCTCCAATTCTGAGTGAATACAGCAGCTGTTTAACAGCTCACAGCAGTAAGATATAGAAGTCAGATAGGCCATATCCAAATGAAACCTCAAGGGGGAATTCAAGTGATAATGTAATCATCTTCATTAGAATGGGGCCAAAATGATGGCCTTGAAAATCCCTAGTTAAAATAAAATTGGTATTGTATATATGGTACACATCAGCAGCTTTTATGTTAACCAAACTCGTGATAGGACCATGATTCAATGGGAACCTTATTTGATACACATTTTGCTGAAGGTTGCATTACAAGGCCAGGAAGGTCCCAAAGTTACTCCTGCAGCAAAGACCATATATTTCTGTGGCTGACTACATCCCTTTTTTGTCTTTCCTCAGAAAGGCAGGCATGAGTAATTTCCGTACATGGAAGTGAAAATAAAACAAGCACTTATTGACAACTGTAAATAATGATAAGCAGAAATGAAATGCCATGTCTGTTGGCTGAAATGGACATGAAAGCAAGTTTATTCAAGGCCAGTCTACTCTAAGTTATAAAATTGTATAATTTATCTTGTTCCTTGTGTGGTAGTGATCTCTTGTCCCAAGAGCCACAATGTTGTGTTGTGGTTGTTTTTTTTCTTTTTCTTTCTTTCTTTATCAATCGAAGTTGTCACTGGGAGCAAGATCTCTTCTAAGAATGCAAGGTATACCTAAGAAATCAGATCAGCATATAGTAACTTTAACTTTTGATACATCAATGTCAATCACAAGAAGGTGTCAATTCATTATAGTATGAAACTACATATTAGATTTTTGTTTGCTACATCTTTAAGTCAACTCAATGCAAACTACAAAATTCTTCATTTCCTGTTGTTGAGTTGGGCTTGATGTAAGTTAACTTCAGGCAGGTTCTTCATGTATAAAACAAAAATCTTTCCAATGCCAGAGAACCAGGGTGGATCACAAAAATCTAAAGGGCTCCATGATCTAGTCTGTGCTGGGTCAGGATTTAACCATATGCACAAGACATAACAGGCCTGTGTATATTTGATACCCATATATTTGAATTAGCCACAGAAGAGAGACAATGGGTACATTCAACGAATGGCTGGGGTGAAGTCCCCATAAGTCGACCAATCGTAGTACAAACTGGAGACAAAAGATTGCGTGGAAGTTTTGGTCTGATGGACTTAGGTCCAGGACAGTATTGTGCTCTAGGAATAGATGCACTAAAAGTAATGAAATGTGTAGTTAATATAGAAGGCAAGATGCTCCTCGAAGGAGATGAATATGATTAAAATAGTCAAGATAGGTAGATAGCATAAATATAATAATAAAGTTAGGAATTTATAAGTGTTATTCTATATTTTAGTTTTAGGACACAAAGAAGTGGAGGAATGATAGATCGCTGAGAATAAAAGAATATCCACCAAGAATTTGTGAGATACCAATATGGAAAGATGAACTTGATCGGTTAATAATAAAAGGAATAATCCATTCCAGAATAGGTAGTTTTAGTCATGCCTTTATAATAGACACGGGAGCAGTTATGACCATCTTAAACGCAAGGAGTAACCCACAAGCATACTCACTTCTATCCCACAGGGATATGGTGTCAATGATAGGATTTGAAATGGTTACATACAATGTGTCTTTAACTGCTCCAATTGACATTCAAATCGCAGATAGAACAGTTTATGGATTACGAGTGGGAGTAAAAGAATTACATCAAAATGGTTATGGATACTTGGGAATGGATGTGTTAGGAACTTTGAAATGTCAGATTGATTTAAAAAGGATGGTGTTAAAATTAGACAATGTATCTTGAAGTAAATTATTATTTTAATATATATATATATTAAGAGATTAAGATTTTATTTTCAAATTTTAGAAAAATGGCTTTCGAACAGAGTTACGCAGGGAGAGAAAGATTGGAAAGAATTAGGCGAGGATTATTGAATGGAGAAGAAAGTGTAAACGGAAGATCAGAAGGGATAAGGAATGAGGACTAGGACCGAGAGGTATCCCCAGACAGCGGTCTAGGGGATACCGAGGACCCTGTGATACAACTAACCAGGGATTATGACACCAGAGAAATTTTAGTTCCAATATTTATTCATTTTAATAATTATACCTATTTACAATACCTCAAATTATGTCCGAGTTCCCCCTTTATCAATGTTAACGGCTATTACCCTCCTCCCCCCAAAACAACCGAGATGATTGTATATAACAAAAATACACTAGTTAGAAAAAGCCATCCCATTGATATGACCATTGGGAGAAAGAAACTCAATCATCGATTTGGATTAATAAATTTAGAGGCACAAGAACCAGAGGTTTTGGGGGAGGACCTGTTGAGAAAAATAGGAGGAGTAATAGATTTAAATAGAATGATAATCAGGGAGAAGATGTATAGCATGGATTGATTTTGTTATTCTTGTTAAAATATATTGTTAAAATTTGGTATTTAGTCCTTTGTTAATATTTTAAATATAGTATTGTAAGATGCATAAAATTGTTATAATAAATAGTAAGATAAGAATAGTTAAAATAGTAAAAACAATAAATAGTTTTATGTAATTTAATGAAAGGAATAGTTGTTGGAAGAGGCAGGGACTCTGTGTTTTTATTTCATTCCAGATTTAACATTTGGATGGAAGATGAAGTGGTTTTTATCTTGGCTTTTCTGGGCCTTTGCGCATTTGGACTCCTATTGTGGTGGTGTGAATACAAACAAGACAATTGCTGTAACTCCAACAATTGAATGGGTTAGGATGTATGGTGATAATGTCAACCCATCTGGAAGTATAGACGAATGTGTTTTTATTCTTCCTAAACACAATAGTACTTTAGTTCAAGTAATTATGGGACCAGTTAGAGTTATAGAATTTATAGCTCAAAACCAACCAGGGTATACTTTAGTTACTGATGAGGCACATAAGTATAATATTCTATTTGATAAATCAGGGCGAAGTCATTTAATGTGGCCAAGATCAGATGAAAAGATGCCACAACCTTGAGATTGTAAATGGAAAAATGAAGAAGGGAAAGGAAAAATAATAGGAAAAGTGATTAAACCAGGACCATGGCAATGTGCACTTGTGCAAAATTTTAAAATTATTGCCAGAACACCTAATAGTGGTGAGTGAAGAGTTACCAATGCCTCTACTGGAACCAACTGTGTTACCAAACACAAAAGAAACAGCTCAGTCAGAAAAAGTCCAAGATTTAGCTACAGCAATTCAATGGATAAACTATAGGAGAGCATATGTAGTTGATAACATTCAAGGGTGTGAATTCACAATCCAAAAGAGAGAGAGAGTGCAAGCAGTAATTGAAAGAAAAGCCCTTACCATTATGATGGGGACTTTAGAAGCCATTGCACAAATAAGTAGAAAAAGCTAAAGGAAATGCACAGAATTTGCTAATTACTGTACATCATTCTGCAAAGCAGATTGAACAGGTGATGGAATTATTAAACATAATTGGTGGAGAATATTCCTAGGATTATCCTCTACCGCTAAAAAGTATTTAAACATCCTGTGCATACCATTTTGATGCTTTTGATAGCCCAAATTATGATGGCTATCACACTTTTCGTTTTGATATTTTGGGTCAAAAGAAAATTTAATGAGTTGGAACAGCTCCACATAAGCAAGAAATTATGGTTCTCCCTCAAGAGGAGTCCCCATGGGTGCTCCACCTGAGGTGCGCGGGCGCGCACCGATCACTAGTGGGAGACTTAAAAGTAGTCGTCGTCGGAGCCGCGCATGAGAGACAGCTGTCTCGCGGCATCCCCACGCGCGGCTCCAACCGCCCATTCCCTTCTCTCCCGCCGGAGACACTAGTCGGCAACAGATCCCCTCAGCAAAATTGTCCCCTCAGACCTAGGTCTTTACTTATAGGGACCAAAATTCACCCTATTTCCTGTCATTAATTCCTTTTTCCCCTTTCTTGTCTCTTTAAAAAAAAAAAAAAAAAAGCCTCGCACTCTCTTTTAACATGCCGGCTTCGCCCGGCTTTAAAAGGTGCGAGCAATGCCGGGACGCTATACCGGCTTCAGACGGCCATGCCGTCTGTATCAAATGTCTGGGTGAGGGACATATTTCAGACAAATGTCCCCACTGTAGAAACTTGAGCTCCAGGGCCAAAAAAGATAGGGACCTGAGAATCAAGTTGATGCTTATGGAGAAATCCCTACGACCTTCACCAGACTCAGGTCGTGGACGCTCTCTCTCCCCGACCCAGCACTCGGGGAAGAGACATCTTTCACCCCCACAAGGAGAGCAGAAGAGGAAGAAACAGCTCTCTGCCTCTCCGGGGAGGACTCATGCCAAAGAGGCGTCAGACTCCTCGGGCACAAGAAGTGGCTCAGAGTTAAAAAAGAAAGCCGCGTCTGCAAGTAGCAGCTCTGACCGCCAGGACAAAATGCCCGAGGCTCAGAGGGCAGTCCCAGGGCCGGCACCGGCAGAAGCCTCGGCACCGCAGGGGCGCTCGGCACCGGAGAATACCAGGAGCCTGGAAACAGTGGCAGCAGACCGCCCGGAACCGCAGGCTCCCATTACTCTGCAGGATCAGCTGGAGCTGACACAGCAAACTGCCCCCACGGCACCGCAGCCTTCAGCACCATGGACAGCTCCTAAGCAGGCTGCCTCGGCACCGGCTCCTGCAAGGAAGAAGACACAGAAAACGAAACATGCTGTAACAGGAAGGGATAGTTCTCCCTCCCCCAGCCTGACTACATATTATGGTAGAGGGGCACAGCAACAGCAGAGCTCTTCTCCACCTGACTCATCAAGTGACGGAGAGGCAGGGGGGACCTGCCCCCCTATGATCCTTTCTATGGACAGGGATTTATGATGCCCTACCACGATAGAGCACCATACTTACATTACGATCAAAGCTGGTATGGTCCTCGGCCAGTTTACCCCCCTGCCTGGCTGTATCGTCAACAACAACCTATCCATGCGATACCAAGGATACAGAGCAGAGAGCCACAATACACAAGGGAAGAAATAAATAGCTCTCCTCCATCACAGTCACAGGATGAGGATGATCAGGGGGACGATACTTACCTGATATCACCCCAGGAAATATCCCCTGTAGTGGACGATCTCATCATTCCATCAACGTCATCACAGTCACTTGATGATGCTAGACAGTTTCAAGACTTATTCAAGAGAGTGGCAGAATCCTTGGAGATCTCGTCCCAGGAAGTCCCTGAGTCCCAGCACAAACTACTCAGCATCGTGAACACCAAACCATCAACAAGACTGGCCCTTCCTATGAACAATGCGTTGATAGAGCCAGCAGATATAATTTGGCAGAATCCTGCGTCAGCCCCTCCGACTAATAAGAGAGCAGACAGGAGGTATTATATTTCAGCCAGAGATTCAGAGTACTTGTTCACTCACCCTGTACCGAATTCGCTGGTAGTGGAAGCAGCGAGTCGAAGAAATAAACAACAATACAACAAAATTGCGCCACACAATAAGGAGGATAAAAAAATGGATTTATTTGGGAAAAGAGTATATACATCTTCCTCCTTGCAGATGCGTATTTCAAATTATACAGCATTACTGGCGAATTATAATCATGCAAATTATTTAAAACTGGCAGATTTCATTGACGACATCCCAGAATCCAAGAGAAGACAGTTCCACTCCATAATTAGAGAGGGCCAATTGATATCTCGTACGGCTCTCCAGGCGGCCTTGGACACTGCAGATACTGCGGCGAGGGCCATGGCCACAGGAGTGGTTATGAGAAGATCCACCTGGCTTCACTCGGCGGATCTCCCTCGTCAATTGCAGAACACGATTGAAGACCTCCCCTTCGACAGGAGGAAGCTTTTCTACGAGAAAACAAACAACACCATGCACTCATCAAAAGACGATAGTGCCACGCTAAAGAACTTTGGTATCTATCCCAATATGACGAGGACACGTCCGCAAAGATATCAACCATATAATCCGAGATTCCAGTATAACTACACCAGGCAGAATTTCAGGACACAAGAGTCATCAAGAGGCAGATACCGAACACAGAGACGCAGGCAGAATAGGGGGCATTCTACCACATCTCAGAACCCCCCAAACAAGCCGCAATTTTGAAACGTTGGTCGAGGGATCGTTAAACATCAACAAGGATCAAAGGCAGGTAATCAAGTTTCAACATCGGCTAAAAACCTTCTACCACGAATGGAAGTCCATTACATCAGACAAATAGGTACTGGAGATTGTCAACACCGGGTACACCATTCCATTCAGGACACCTCCAACCCACAATTCCCCTTCCCCGTCCCTATTCAGGGACACATCTCACGAACAATTGCTCCAACAAGAAGTACAACGACTATTACATCTAGGAGCAATAGAAGAAGTCCCATACGATCACAGAGGCAAGGGCTTCTACTCCCCTTACTTCCTCATAAAGAAGAAATCAGGAGGGTGGAGACCTATCCTCGATCTCGGAAGGTTAAACAAGTTCATCACATATCAAAGATTCAGAATGAATACACTAACATCCATCATTCCTGCCTTGGACCTAGACGACTGGTTTACATCCCTCGACCTCCAAGACGCATATTTTCATATCTCGATACACCCATCTCATCGAAGATTCTTGAGATTCATAATCAGAGACACACATTATCAGTATACGGTCCTACCGTTTGGCCTTTCAACGGCCCCAAGAACATTTTCGAAGGTGTTCTCGGTGGTAGCGGCCTGTTTAAGGAAACAAGGCATCATGTTTTTCCCTTACTTAGACGATTGCCTCCTGAGGGCAGGCTCTCAAGGGAAGGCAATGGAAGATATACAATGCACTATTCGGCTTTTCCGGACATTGGGACTCCTCATCAATTGGCAAAAATCAATGACGATACCGTCTCAGATCATAGACTTCATTGGGGCAAGGTTAGACTCTCAAAGAGCAAGAGCCTTTCTTCCCCACGACAGATACGAGGCAATCAATACCCTCGTAAACACGATATGCACTGCCCCAACAATAGATGCTCTGACATGTATGAGACTCTTAAGCCACATGGCAGCCACGACAGCAGTGGTCGAGAATGCCCGCCTTCACATGAGGACATTTCAACTCTGGTTCTTAAGACTCTTCAAACCTCACTGACATCCATGCCACAAAGCATTATCAGTACCAGGGACCATAAAACAATCCCTGGAATGGTGGAGGTCTCCTCGAAACCTCCTTGCAGGGGTCCCCTTTCACCAGAAGACACCCACAGTATGGATGTCGACAGATGCCTCTCTCATGGGTTGGGAAGCATGCCTCGGCACCGACACGGCGCAGGGAAAATGGTCCATGTGGGAGTCCCGCCTGCACATCAACATTCTCAAGTTAAGGGCTGTGCCCAGAGCTTGTGCATATTTCCTCCAGAAAATCAAAAATACCCACATAAAGGTTATGACAGACAACATAGCCTGTATGTACTACATAAACAGACAGGGAGGAGCAAGATCCCCTTCTCTCTGTGTGGAGGCCCTAAAACTGTGGAGATGGTGTGTGATCCACAGAGTGATTATATCAGCGACTTATTTACCAGGAAATCGAAACATAATAGCAGACAAACTCAGCAGATCCTTCCCCATGGACCACGAGTGGGAGCTGAGCCGAACAGTGTGGGAGAGTATCTGTCACCGCTGGGGGTACCCAGTGATAGATCTTTTTGCCACATATCAAAATCGAAAGTGCCCCCAGTTTTGCTCCAGGGCAGGAATTGGCACAGCATCCCGAGGAGACGCATTCCTCCACTCGTGGTCAGTAGGCCTATTATATGCCTTCCCTCCGCTACCACTCATACAAAAGACTTTAATCAAAATAAGGCACGACCAGGCAACAGTAATAATGATAGCCCCGGCATGGCCACGTCGACCGTGGTTCACCCTCCTCTTACAAATGTCCGCTCAAACGCCGATGCCCCTTCCACTCATACGGGACTTATTGTCGCAGGACAGCAGCAAGACGCTGCACCAGAATGTTTAACAGAGAAGTAAAAACATTCCTAACAGGGCAAGTCGACACCATTGACTCAGCACCCTCCCTCTTGGCACCGTTCACCGGCACTGCCTTCTTCAGCACAGTCCTGGTCCCCACGCAACACAAAACAACACATCAGCATCTGAGTCTAAGTCTTTAGCCTCGCGTGGGAGTCAGCACCAGTCAGGAAGCTCTCAAGGAACACAACAGGCTCCGTACCCGTTCTTGGTGCCATGGCCTCCACAGTGGCAAAACCCGACCCAATGGCCTTTCTGGACCCCATAAGCCTTCCATCAAGCCCAAAGCCCACAATCCACCCACTCATTCTCTGTGGCTTCAGGAAGTAGACACCCTTATAATAGATCGGAGATGGCCTCCCAACCCGACACTGCCACTCACCACGATGTGGTTTGGAACTGCAGCTTGGCACGCAGAGATACCCCTGCCAGCACCGACATTATCATGTCCAGCACTGTGGAAGCACAGCCAGTGTCCATGGCAATGCATGCTACTCTGGATGAGACGCTGCTCAACACCCCACCAAGGGATTTGTCTTCATCATCACCTGACAGTTGTGGGAACCTCTACTGCTCCCCTAATGGAGGATAATAGAGCTTATCAAGAAGTCCTTAAAAGAGTAGCCCAAAATTTGGGCATCCAGGTGGAACAGGTTAATGAAACTACCTCTGACCCCATGGCTGATATCTTGTCACCAACAGGACCCTCAAGGGTTGCGTTTCCCCTCATTAAAACTATTGATTCAACCACCTAGGCCAGGGGTCGGCAACCTTTGCTGACCCCTGTGCCAGCCCTTCCATCTCGACCCTAAGCTGGTGCCGACAGCCCACTCGTGGAAAGAAGCCACCTGGAGTGGCTCCTCTTGGCAGCATGCCTGGGGACCCCTATCCTCAGGCAGACCATTCAAAAAAGTTACCTGGAGTGACTCCTTTTGCTGACGGCACACCACAGAGAGGAGCTGTTCTCCTCCGAGTAGTGTCCCTGTGGGTGCTCCACTGTAGGTGTGCGCGCCCGCGCGCACCACGGATCGGAGATGTCCCTAGCTATACTCGCCAGGGTCACGCGACCGGAGGGGACCGTCTGACTGACAGTTTGGCGCCCTGCAACGGTCGCGCGACCCGAGCCTCCCTCAGTTTTCCTCCAACCACTCGTGGCCACGGACGCAGCTAGGGAACTCTCTCCTCACTCGCCATACCTTAGGTTCTTCCTTCCTTTTTTTCTTATCCTAAGTCGTTCTTATTTTAATTCTCTTTCCTTTCTTCATTTATCTTTAAAAAAAAAAACAAAAAACCTGTGACTGAAGAGCGCACTAACCGGGAGCCGGCAAGATGCCGGGCTCTCCGGGATTCAAGCGATGCGGTTCTTGTCGGGAAGCCATGCCCGCTTCTGACGGGCACCCGACATGTATCAAGTGTTTGGGTGAGGAGCACAACATGACGAAATGCTGCCACTGTCGAAATTTGAGCACCAGAGCGAGACGCGACCACGAGCTCCGTCTCAAGCTCTGGCTTATGGAAAGATCCCTGCGACCGGCTTCAGACCCCGGCCAGGAGAAGCTCTCGTCAGGCACAGCGCTGACAAAGCGGCATTCAACCCCGCCGCCAGGGCTGCCCAAACGGAAGAAATCTAGGACGCCGTCTCCGTTAAGGAGATTACCGTGTCAAATGGAGGCTCAAGGTCCCTCTGGCACGCCACGAAGAAGGGCGGACATGCAGCCCCGTTCACCGGACCCGGACCCTACCGGCACGGACACCACGGCACCGTCGGCACCGTCAAAAACACTGGCCGATGAAAATGACGGTGCCGAGATTCTCTGACCCAGCACCGGCACCGGTGCCGGCAGCAACCCCCGGAACGGCGGCGGCGCCGCAAGAAGCGGCGCCGCAACAGCTGACTTTGACAGTGGCCCCGATTCAGCCGAACACACCAGCACCGCTCACCTCTTCTCTCAATAACTCAGGATTGGGTCCTGCCTCCAATTCGGAATCAACTCTACAGGTACCTAGGAAACAAAGAGAGAAGAGAAGACATATTGAAGCTCAGGTTCCACCATCTCCTCCACCACATATGGACAACTGTGCACCTTCCCCCAGACCTGGCATCAGACCTCCTCATTACCCCTACGACAGAGAAGAAGAATACCATCGCCCACCCCCGACCAGTGCTGAGGGATCCCACTACAGCCATGACACACAGGACCACACTCACCGGATGCCACACTACCCATGATACCCACCACCGTGGTATGCCCCACCCTACAACTACCCACCACAATGGGACTCTTGCTCCAGATATTCGGGCATGAGCCACAGATCAAGATCACCCACATGCTCGACCCACTCCCAACACGGTGACCCTACACTTGAACCTGATGGACCTCACCAACTAGTGCAGGATTCCCCCAAGGGGAACCCCACATCTCTCCCAGACGACACTGTACCACCTTCACCGCCTACATCAACTGATGACTTCAAACAGTTTCAAGACCTTTTTAGGAGAGTGGCGGAATCACAAGAAATATGTACACAGGAGTCCGTTGACTCACAACACAAACTTTGGAGGATCCTGCAAACCAGACCAGCAAATCGAATGGCCCTTCCCATGGATGAAGGAATTCTGGAGCCGGCTGACAATATCTGGCAAACGCCAGCATCAATTCCCCCCACTTCGCGGAGGGTAGACAAAAAATACTATATACAGGGCAAATCATCAGAATTCCTGTTCACGCATCCCCCACCGAACTCCCTGGTAGTGGAAGCCGCTAATCAAAGGGGCAAACAGCCTTTCAATAAGTCAGCACCTCATGACAAAGAGGACAAGAGACTTGACTTCCTCGGCAAGAAAACATACACGTCATCTACCCTCCTACTCAGGATTTCTAATTACTCAGCTCAATTAGCGAACTATGACTACGATAACTATTTAAAGCTTGCAGACTTTATCGAGTTTATACCAAAAGAAAAACAAACACAATTCCATGCCATCATAAAAGAAGGCCAACTGATCTCTAGAACAGCTCTCCAGACCGCACGGGATGTCGCTGACACTTCTTCACGAATCATGGCAACGGGCATTGTCATGCGGAGAGCCTCATGGCTCCACTCAGCAGAACTGCCGAAGCCCTTACAATCTGCAATAGAGGATCTGCCCTTCGATAGGAAGAAACTCTTTGCACAGAATACTGACGACATGATGCACACATCAAAAGACTCCCGTGCCACTTTACGCACGTTTGGTATCTACCCACAACCACCAAAAAGGAAACCTCTATGATATCAACCATATACTCCACGCTACCAGTCTTATTATCAAGCCCAATTTCAGCATCGACAACATTACAAAAGACAGGACCCCTTTACCTTCAGGAACCGCCAACGTCCCCAACGCAGGAGACAACCGTCAAACCAACCTCCAGCGCCACAATCTGCCATGAACAAACCCCAATTTTGATGCTCAAGTCGAGGGCTTGCAACAAACCAGCATTTCTCCCTTACCAACTGCAATTCAGCGTTACCAATTCTGCCTCAGAAATTTTTACCCACAATGGACCACAATCACAACGGACAAATGGGTCCTCCAAATCATCAAAATAGGATATACCATCCCTTTCGTGATGAAACCTATACCATATTACCCTTCCCCGTCCCTCTTCAGGGACACCTCTCACGAACTAATCCTCTTCCAGGAGGCGTTACATCTCCTAAACATAGGAGCCATAGAAAGGGTCCCACTAAAGCACAGGAGGACAGGGGTGTATTCACCATACTTCCTCACAGAGAAGAAAACAGGGGGTTGGAGACCAATCCTAGATTTAAGAAGGCTGAACAAATTTGTCAAACAACAAAAATTCAAAATGGTAACGCTCGCAACCATCATACCAGCACTGGACAAAAACGACTGGTTCGCAGCCCTCGACCTTCAGGATGCATATTTTCATGTTACAATCCACCCAGCACATCAAAGATACTTAAGGTTCATCATAGGCACCGAACATTTCCAATATGCAGTTCTTCCATTTGGCCTTTCGACGGCACCCAGAGTTTTTTCCAAGGTATTAGCAGTTGTCACTGCCTACCTTTGCACACAAGGAGTCACAATCTTTCCATACCTCGACGACTGCCTCATAAAGTCCCCATCCAGGGAGAAAACCCTGCACGCAGTACAGACCACCATTCAAATTTTCAAGAGTCTGGGTCTACAGATCAACGAAAAGAAGTCCACCTTCATACCCACCCAAACCATAGAATTCATAGGCGCCCGCATAGAGTCCACACTAGGGAAGGCCTTCTTGCCACAACAAAGGGTTCAGAACATAGAGAACCTAGTAAAAACTATACAAACAGCACCGACCACAACAATTCTATCACGCATTCAGCTCCTAGGTCACATGGCCTCAACTACAGCTGTTGTCCGGTATGCACGTCTCCACATGAGACCTCCTCAAATGTACATCCGGAAATTATACAAACCACACAGGGACAACCCCAATCGACAAATATCTCTACCTTCGCAGATCAAACACTCATTACAATGGTGAATAACACCACCCAATCTCTGCAGGGGCATACCATTTATACAACAGCCCCCAACAATTCTAATGTGCACAGACGCCTCCCTGTTGGGATGGGGTGCTCACATTCCAACCCTAAACCTCACCACACAAGGAAGATGGACCCAGCAAGAATCCTTCCTTCACATAAACTGGTTGGAGCTTCAGGCAGTTCGCAGGGCATGTGCCCAATTCCAGGAGAAGCTGATACACAAACATACAAAAATCATGACAGACAACACCACTTGTATGTTTTACATCAACAGACAGGGTGGGGCCAGATCCACCTCCCTATGCACAGAGGCCACGAAACTATGGCAATGGTGCATCAAAAACAATGTAGCCATCTCAGCTGCATACTTACCCGGAATCTTAAACACAACAGCGGACACTCTCAGCAGACGCTTCACCGATGCCCACGAGTGGGAGATTTTCCCTCCCATCATCAACAGAATTTTTATGGTATGGGGTCATCCCTCAATAGATCTTTTCGCCACCTACCAAAACCGCAAGTGCCACATATACTGTTCCCGAGCCAGTATAGGGAAAAACTCCAGAGGCGATGCATTTCTTATCCCCTGGACCCACATCTACGCATATGCATTTCCACCAATTCCACTAATTTTCAAGATCTTACTCAAGGTGAAGATGGACCAAACCGAAATGATTCTCATCGCCCCTGCATAGCCCAGACAACCATGGTACTCTCTGCTGTTACAAATGCTATGCACAACTCCAATTGCCCTAGATCTTCACCCAGCACTGTTGTCCCAGAACAGCGGCAGAGTCTTACACCCGAATCCCAAACGTCTGAACCTAAAAGCTTGGAGAATATCTGGTTCCAAGGTCAAGAGCTACTATGTTCCGCCTCCGTCAGGAATATCCTACTAAACAGCAGAAGACCATCTACCCGCAAGAGTTACCTGTTTAAATGGGATAGAGTCTGCCGGTGGTGCGCTGCATCACACACCTCTCCATACTCGGCACCGGTCCAAATCATACTAGACTATCTCCTACACCTGAAACAAACAGGATTGACACTCAGCTCGATCAAAGTACACATTGCAGCCATTGGCACCTTCCACATCCAAATACAAAACACTTCAATATTCTCTCATCCCATCATTAAGAGATTCTTAACGGGAATTAAAAACCTATACCCCGAGATTCGCCCACCCAACCCAGCATGGGACCTCCCTCTGGTCTTAAGGTCCCTTACAAAACCACCGTTCGAACCTCTAGCTAACACACCATTGGGACATATGACAATGAAAGTGGTCTTCCTGGTAGCAATCACCTCCACCAGACGAGTGAGTGAGATAGCAGCTCTAATGGCAGACCCCCCGTACACAATTTTTCACAAAGATAAGGTCTGCCTGCGACCTCACCCAAGGTTCTTACCAAAGAGATCCTCATCCTTTCATAACAATCAAACAATACACTTACCTGTATTTCGTCCAAAACCTCACTCGAGCATATATGAGGTATTATGTATATTAATAATGTTTTAATGAATGTTAATGTTTGATATGTGCACAACACACACAAAAACACAATACACGCATTACACAATACACATACACTAACACAAAAAGGGTGTTATAAGGAAGGGTTTATAGGATAGGAGTTAGCCAATTGTGAAAGGAAAGTAGCAGTTTGGTATCTCAAGTCGTGTCTTTTTAAGAGCACTGTAGAGAAATAGGTCAAGACACTGTAAAAAGTGGCTTGATAGCCAAGCCTGATGTTTTTATAGCACTGTTAAAGGATGGTTAGAAGGTATGGTGTTCTAGCTGTATGACACTTTAGACAGGACAAGAAAGGGTAACACTCAAACACCTACACAGCACTCTCACACATGGATCAAAAAGGAGCAGCAGCAGGTAAGCAAGGTAAGTTTAGAGAATAAGAAATAGTTGTGGAAAATCGCTTATTGTTTGCTGTTGTAATGTTAAATAAAGGTACCTAAAAAGGAGTAGAAGGTTTTAGATCTAAAACAAAGTTAACAGGCTACTCAATAAAGTGAGGAAAGTCTAAAAGACACTCATAGGAAGTGAGTGTAAAAAGGAAAAAGAGTGAGCAAAGGCTCAAATTAATTAAAGATCCCGGGTAAATAGGACTAAAAGAAATAAATAGGACTAAATAAATAGGCTGAAAGGAGATACAGAAGTAGGGCAGGTAATCTCCCGCTGGAGAGGGTGTCCAGTACTGTTGATAAATATAGCAGGTTTTCTCCTACTGGAGAGTGTGTCCAGTCCTGTCGGTAAAATATAGAGGGAGTATCCCAGCCAAAGAAAGGCAAAATGTTTAAAAAGCAAAAGCAGAAGCAGGAACAGAGTAGTGACTCTGAAACAATGCTAGGAGATAACCTAAAAGATTTTGTTCAGAGAATAGGAAGAGGTCCATGGAAGGAAGATGCCTTCACAGGACCAGAAGCCTTTCAACAGTTGTGCAAACAATGGGATCAATGGATCCATACAGAGAAGAAAGGCATTTTTAAGGGGAAACCCATTAAAAAGGAAAGAAAACAGGCTGCAGTGCAAGGGTTATATTTGGCAGCAATAAGTTTGGATATAGAGATAGATACCTTAACAAAATAAAAGAAAGTGTTAGAAATAGAGAAGGGTAAAATCAGTAAAGAATTAAAAATTGTAGAAACTGAAGCAGATAACTTAAGAACGCTTATGTTAACTCAATCCACTCAGTTAAGGAGATGCCAAAAAGAAGTGGATGAGAGAAAAGAAGAATCGGAAAGAATGATTAGAGAAATTGAGAGATGGAGAAAATTGGCAACAGATAATCAAGCTGCTGTAAGAGTAATGCTTTCAGATGCAGGAGAAAAGGAAAGAGTAAATCATGCAGCTTGTTTAAGGCAGATTGAGGCTTTAAAAGAAAAACTAAAGATTAGTAGAGGAGTAATTTCAGCAGTTAAAAGTAGTGGCAGTCAATGGGAAGATGAAGAAATAGATTTAGAAGATGAGTGGGCTAATTTTGAGGATCTCTCCGAAGAAAAAGAATCACCCTTAGGACCTTATAGCTCATTGTTAGAAGAGCTAGAAGAGCTTCAAAGGCCACCCTCCCATTACACCTTTAACAACAAAAATAGTAAATAAAACAACTGCAGCTGGTAATCAAGGAGGTAGAGAGGAATTAACAGAGGAAAAACCCTATAACCCTGAAGAAGTAAGAGCTTTGGGAAAATCTTTAGGTTCTTTAAACAGAGGTACAGTTATTAAATGGTTAACTAGGACATCAGGAATGCCTACAATTTTAGGAGGAGACCTTTCAGCATTATTAAAAGAGTGTATGAGTATGGAAGACTTTGCAGGACTTCCATACAACATACAAGTTGGGAGACAAAGAAATAGAAATGCTATAGAGGAAGAAGTATTAAGGTTCTTTTTCCCTAGTGAAGATCCAATAAGGAAAATTTAGAAATCTTGAATCAAGTTTTACAGAAAATAAAAGAGACAAGATTTAAAGTCAGCCCTGAAAAAGCTCAAATGTGTTTGCAGCAGGTGAATTATTTAGGAGTTACATTAGGACAAGAAGGGCGCTCACCAGATAAGCAAAGGGTAGAGCTACTACAGAAACTGCCAGCCCCAACAGACATCTCTACTTTAAGGTCATTCTTAAGGATGACTAATTTTTCTAGAGATTTTGTAGAAAATTATGCAGAGAAGGCTTCTCCATTATATAAATTATTAAAAAGGGTACTGTATGGGAATGGGGTATAGAGCAACAAGAAGCTTTTACCCAACTGAAATAGGCATTAGCACAAGCTCCAGCTTTAGCTTATCCAAAAGTAAGACAACCTTTTGTGCTTCAATTAGCCACCACTAGTACTGGAATGAGTGCTGTCCTCAGTCAAGATCATGGTACTGAACTGAGACCAGTAGCTTATGCTTCAAAGAATCTCAATGGAGTAGAGCAAGGTTTCACCTCATGTGAAAAGGAAGTATTAGCACTAGTATGGGCTTTGCAGCATTGGGAATATCTGGTAGGATTATCCCCAGTGTTATTAAAAACCTTACATTCTCCTGTAAAGTATGTTTTAACAGGAAAAATCAATGATGGCCATGTATCTAGTCCCAGGTTAGCTAAATGGACATTAGCTTTATTAAATAAGAATGTCAGCATGGAAAAAGTGCAAGCTTTATCTCCAGTCCCTTATGGACTTATAACAGAAGGAGAACAACATAAATGTCCATTGCCAGAAATCCCTCCAGAAGGACCTGTATTGTTCCAAGGAGGAGCTATATTACAGGAAGTAAAAGAAAAAGTAGATGAAATTTGGTTTGTAGATGGTTCAAGCTATCATAGGGAAGGACAACCTTATACGGGATATGCTGCAATCAGAATATCTGATGAAATGATTTTAAAGGGACAATGCCTCCAAAGTAGTACAAGGGGCCTACTGTCAATCAAACTTTAGCCCCGCCCACCTGTCACCGGAAGTCCCGTCCTCAGGTCACCTGACATCCGGCCCCGCCCCGACCACCGGAAGTCCAGCCCCATCCGGTCACCTGACATCCGACCCCACCCCTGGCCCCACCTGTCAGCGGAAGTCCCACCCCATCCGGTCACCTGACATCTGACCCCACCTGTCAGCGGAAGTCCAGCCCCATGACATCCGGTCTCGTCCCCAAGCTCTGACTTCCGGCTGACCAGGGTCACCTGATCGGAAGTGGGCGTTGAGACCCTTTCCCCGCCCATCGGGGCACGTTTCACCCCGAGAGCGGGGTTGGCCGGGAAAGGGCACGTGGCGGGGGTGGGGCGACCCTCCGCCAATCGGGGTCGTCCCGGAAGGGCGCGGCGGTTGGTCGGGGCGGCAGCGCCGCCCCCCCTGGAAGTCTCGGGCCTTTTTAAAAGCAGAAGACCCAGAGGGTGGTTTCTCGAGACCACGTGGTTCGCAGCTCGTGGAGAACATGGACGCCTTCGCCACCCCCGTGAGACCTCCGCACTTTGTTTTGGCTCCAACCTTTAACAGCCTTGGAGAAAACACTGCGACATTGACGATTCAGAAGAGGAGGAGGAGGATGAAACCAAGATGTTGACGGACCCTGACACCGGGAAGCAGCCTGACGAGCTTGATGGTCTCATGCTGTCCACCCCCATGGAGGAAGGCTCACGGGAGTCGGAGGCAGACAAAGCTCAAGGAAAAAAAACGGTGCAGGTAAAGGAACGATAAGTGACGGTTATGGAGGGGAATGTGGTGGGGGTTAAGTACAAAGCAAGCGGCGTTCGGGACTTACAGCTCTTTCTTTTTTCTGAAAATCTCTCGGCAGCTCGACGACGACTTTATACGGGCGTTTGAGAACCTACACATCGGCAGTCCCATGCGAGCAAATGTTTCTTGCATCAGCTGTTTTTGTTCCTGTTTGAAACATAGCTCTGAGAGGGAGAGCGAACCAGCTCAGACTCCTTTGTGGACGGCATCCATTTTCACAGGGCGCTGTAAAAAGGGGCGCTAAACCAGGCGATTAATAAAAAGCTCATTTAAATTCACCGGTGTGAATGTGTTTTCTTTATACTTGCGTTGGTTACAAGCGGCAGCCATGCCAACGCAAGCGGCTCTTTTTAAAAAAATCTATTACACCCCCGGGAAAGTGGGGAGCTTCGGAGGAGTGAACGCTCTTTTTCAAGAGGCCAAAAAGCATAGCGAAACTTTGAACAGGGGTGAGGTAACCGCTTGGCTTTCGGACCAGGAGGCTTACTCTTTACACAAACCGGCCCGTATACGTTTTAAAAGAAACAAGACAGTTGTTTCAGACGTGGACGCGCAATGGCAGGCGGATTTGGTGGATATGCAAAGATTCTCCAGACACAACAGCGGTTTTAAGTACATCTTAACAGCGATAGACATTCTATCCAAATACGCCTGGGCCTTAGGCCTCAAAGACAAGACGGGAGGTGAAGTAGCCAAGGCGTTTAAAGCCATTTTCAGTGAAGGTCGCGTGCCTCAAAAATTACAAACTGATCGGGGAAAAGAATTTTTAAACAAACCTTTAAGCGGGCTGTTAAAGCGGCACGGCGTCCACCATTTTGTGACTAATAACGAAGTCAAAGCGGGGGTGGTGGGGCGGTTTAACAGAACTTTAAAATCTCGGATGTGGAGATATTTTACCTCCCGCAACACCTTTCGCTACATCGACGCGTTACCCAAGCTTATAAAAAGTTACAATCAGAGCTTTCACAGAACCATATGTGCCAGACCTGTTGATGTTAACCCCTCGAATTCTCTGAAGGTGTGGAAAAGAGTATACGGAGACGCTTTAAAAGTAAAACTGGCTGCTGGCCCTTTTAGAAAAGGCGACCACGTGAGACTGTCTAAAACCAAAGGAGCTTTTGAGAAAGGATATGAACAAACGTTTACCGATGAGATATTCATAGTCGACAAAGCCTTAACCAAGGGCCGGAGGCCCATATACCGAGTAAAAGATTACGAGGGTGAGACGGTTGCTGGATCTTTTTATCCCGAAGAACTGCAAAAAGTAAACCCCAAGTGGGACAGGGTTTACAGGATTGAAAAAGTTCTAGCAGCGAAAGGAAGAGGGAGAAAAAAGCAGCTGCTGGTGAAGTGGCTGGGGTGGCCCGAGAAGTTTAACAGCTGGGTGGAAGCTTCTCAAATCTGTGAAGGGGGAAAATGAACGACGGTGGGTTTTACATCACTTTGCCCAGCAACACCAGCGCTGGGGTTTTTCCCCAAAACACCAGCTGGAACTTTACCGTGCAGCTCATTAAACCTTTGGATCTCCCGGGTGCCTGGGAGGTGGGGTTGGTGGAAATTCAATACCCGCACAGTTGGAACAACATCAACGAAGACGTCCTTTTTGAAATCACCTGCGAAGATAAGCAATGGAATTACATCCTACGACGAGGTTATTACTCGTCTGTATCCGAATTGCTGGAGCACATGAACGGTGTCGTGACTCGTAATCCTGCCCCACCTGAGGTGATCATGAACTACGATCCTGTGGGTAGAAAAGTTAGACTTAAGTCCACCGATGTCGCTTACACGTTTTCTACCAGAGGAGAGCTGGCTAATATTTTGGGTTTGTACCCCGACACCCGCGTCAACAAAATCCCTTTCTCAGCAGACATCACAGGAGGTTTCAACTCCTTGTACCTGTACACGGACATCGTGGAACACCAGTTCGTGGGGGATTTTTCCGTTCCCCTCTTACGCTGCATCTCCGTCCGAGGCAGGAACAACGAGTTTGTCACCATCACCTACGATAAACCGCATTACATTCCCGTCAGCAAGCATCACATCGACACCATCACCACTGAAATAAAGACTGATCATTTCGCTTCGGCAAGGTGATCGTCAAGCTGCACCTGCGTTCCCGGAGAGGCTTCTAAAAGGAGGGGGAAAAAAAGCACCATGGTGACCCTAAAAAATTACGGTGACCCCGCCGTCTACAGCAACTATTACAAAGCCCAGGCCGGATATGCCCTTCCTGGTTATCATGGGACCCCCGTGATGTACGGGGCCGGCGTGGGTGGAATATTCCGTAGCCTCTTTCAAAAAGCCGTTCCGCTTTTGAGGAGAGGGCTAGAGATTATTAAACCCCACGTCAAAACCACCACTCAAAACATAGCTAGAGACGTGGTAGGCCACGTCTCCCATGCTGTTCTGGAGAAGGTGAGGGAACCTCCCGCCCAGGAGGGGTCAGGGCTGATGTACATCAAAAGGAGGAAGAGAAAGAGAAACACGTCATACCCGCGACGCCAAGGTCCCCCAAAACCCTTTAAAAGAAGAGCTCTGGCGTGCCAGGCTAGCCAGAAGCGAAAGACCAAGGGGAGGCAGAGGACAAATAGGAAACGTGCTCCAAAGAGATCTATTTTAATCAACATGGCTTTCGTTCACTGCGGGTCTGAAGAGTGCACCAAATCTGAATTGCACTTGTTCCAAATAGCCCCCACGCAGACCAGCATCGAGAAAAGCATCTACCTCGATGTGCCGCCGCTATCGGCCATTACGGAGGCGGCCCCCCCTTGACTTTTTTATAGCGGGGAACGGAATAGATTACCTGGATTTGAACAATATGCTTCTGTACCTTTGTTGCAAGATCGTAAAGGGAGACGGAACCAACCTCGCCCGGGACGCCGCGGTAGGCCTGGTGAATTACGCCGTGGCATCCGTTTTCAGTCAGCTGGACGTCACGCTGGGAGACCGACTCATAACTCAAAGCAACAACTGCTACCCTTACCGGGCCTTTATAGAATCGGTGCTCAATTACAGCAGCGACACTCTCGCTACGCAATTTTCCAGCGGCCTATTTATTAAAGACGCCCCCGAGCAACACAAAGCAGCGGAGCTGGACGGCGAGAATCTAGGGTTTGTGAAGCGTGCAGGTCTGATGGCTCAGAGCAGGACGATCGAGCTGCTGGGCCATCTACACAGCGACCTATTTTTTCAAGAAAAACTTTTGTTGAGCGGCGTGGACGTGAAAATTAAACAGACACACAGTAAAGACGCCTTCTGCTTAATGGGCGATGCAGCCCCAGGCTATAAACTGCGCATTGTATCAGCGTCCCTTTTTGTGAAGAAAGTCCGGGGGACCCCGGGCGTCCATCTGGGGCATGCGGAGGCCCTGCTCACCGCTAATGCTAAATACTTGTGGACCATGTGGGAATGAAAGTGTTTAGCATCCCTGCGGGAAGCAGGGTCAGTAACCAGGAAAACCTGTTCTTGGGACAGCTACCCAAAATGCTTGTCCTGGGGTTTGTGGATAACGATGCCTTCAGCGGGAGTTACGCTAAAAACCCCTTTAACTTTAAACATTACGATATTAACTTTGTGTCCTTGTACGTGGATGGCGAACAGATACCGACCAAGCCCCTGCAGCCGGACTTCGAGGCCGGGCGCTGCGTGAGGGAGTACATGAATCTGGTACAGACGGCCGGTAAATACATGAAAGATCGTGCGCTGCTCATTGACCGCGTGCAGTTTGCCCAGGGTTATACCTTGTTTGCCTTCGACCTCTCCCCCGACCAGGAATGCGCTGATCACTATTCCCTGATAAAAACTGGGAACCTGAGAGCAGAAATACGTTTTGCGAAGGCTTTGACGGCCACCGTTAATATGATCATGTATGGGGTTTTTGACAACATCATAGAAATCAATCAGAGGAGAAACGTCCTGTTCGACTACATGTGAGCATGGACACCGTGCAGCTCTCACGTGTTTTACTGGCGGACCCTGCCACGCAAGAGACTTTCTTAGACGTGTTCCCCAGCGATTGGCTCCCCAGAAAGAGGCTGTCTTGGAGACCCCTAGGTTTGGTGGTCAACACGCACCCGCACAACCAACCTGGCGAACACTGGCTCATTTTGTACCTGGCAGAGGGAAACCCCGGAGAGTTTTTTGACTCGTACGGGCACCCCCCAAACAGCATGTTGTTCCCCAGAACCATTGTGAAATTTTTAAACAAAAACGCCACCGACATTGCGTTTCACAGTAGACAATTGCAGGACCCCCGCTCTGTCGCCTGCGGCTACCACTGCGTGTTTTTCTTGCATCACCGTAGCAAGGGTTTACCTTTTGACCAGATTTTGGAATTGTATTCTAATGATTTGGTGCAAAATGACCAAATGGTGGTGAATTTTGTAAGAAAAATAAAAAGTAAATACTCGGGCATGCCTAGGTTTGCTCAAAACATGTTTCAGCAAGCCCAGACGTGTGTATCTTGCAATGAATTTTACAGCCGTGTTTCTCAATAAAGCACCCCAGGCGTAGGGTTTAAAGACAATTCGTGTCTGGTGGTCTTTTTGTGTTTGTTTGTTTTTAAAAAGGGCCAATTCAGAAAAAATACACATGACAAATACAAATTTTTGAGAAGTATACAAGATTTTTTATTTAAAGCAAAAAGACCATTTAAAAATTGTTTTTCAGAGCACGAAAAGAAAAAAAAATTACACAGTGAGCCATTTGGCTCTTTTAGCCAGGATTCGTTTTTTAAAAGGCAAAAAGGGTTCACGATCTACTCCGGGATCAGCCGTTGAGGCCTTCAGGCTCTCCAAAAGATCTCTATTGGCCGCGTTGCCCATGACGGACGATGGCACGTTTAGTTCTGCCATGGCGTTCATGAACGTATCCCAGCCTTTGGGCACGTTTGCTAGGAACGGAACGCGTCTGTGTGACGGCCTTGACTAAGTCGAGTATGTTAGACCCGTTAACCACCGAGCCTTTGTACACAAAAGCCCCTTTATCATTCCACGAAGATATATTTTTATCCTGTCCCAGCTTATTTAGCAATACAGTTGCATTTCTCTTATAACGCTTACCAACGCTATCCAGTATTTCCTGAGCAACAGAGTCAAAGGTTTTGGGTGTTTCTGGGGGTTTGGCGGGGACGTTCTGTTCCTGTTCCGGTAAAAAGAGACTTATTTTCCCTTGATCCAAATCGCTCTGCTTCACGTACGTTAGGTACCTTTGAAGCACAGCGGTGTATAGGTTAGCTTTTTCATATTCATCCAAGTCAGCCCTTTGAAGAACAGACCTCATTTCACTATCCAGCAAGTGAGTTGCGGTCTTTCTGATATTTTCCTCCGGTGGAGGGGGAGCCCTTAATTGCTCCAACTGGTGGCTGGGCACCAGGTACATTTTTTCCGCATACTCCATTACTGATTAGTCAAAAGTCCAGATATCAGAGGAATAGCGAACCTTAACAGAGGTCCGATAAATCCACTGGACTGCCTCACCAGATGCTTTTTTCTTTTAATCGAGATCCTTTTATTACCCAGGGTTTTTATCAACGTGCGTCTCTTTTTCAGCACACGCACTTGATTCGGCGTCAAAGGTATGGTTCCTTTCAAAGTGTTCAGAGCTATTTCTGAGATGGCCGCTACTAAATCGTCAGAAGCCGAACACAGTATAGCTTTCCTTTGCCGCGGGGACGAATCAGTAAGTAATTTCAAAAGGGCCAGGTTTCTTTTCATGCAGCTAGACATGTTTTCCGGACGGCGGCCTCCGCTATTAAGAAGGACCCCCTGAAAATTCATCTCTTTTTATACCCTGCTGTTCTTTTTAAAGTGTAAACCACCGGCCGGTCTGGAGGGAAAAGACCAGTTCTTAGTCTATAAGCCCCCGGCGTGGAAGCGTTTAAATCCACCACCAGGTAACCGAATGGGTTTTTGGTAGCGTCTTCAAAAGCTTCTAGAAAGAATTGCGTTTTGCCCGGGTACATTTGCCGGGCGAGCATGGTGATTTGTAATTTATCCCTGGGGTTTTTGAACAGAACCATGTATTTGGCATTCAGGTTAATCGTGCGACTCTTCTTTCCCTGACAAAACACGTTCTGAACTATGTACATAATGCTCAGGTTCCTGTGATGCACGTACTTGGTAAAGGCTTTCTCAATTTCGTCGCTTTCACAAGCAGAGTTCATCAGATCGTCTACGATAACCATATTTACTTTATTGGTAGGAAACAACCGGTCATCATCAAAAGCATCGGGCAGCCCCTCCACAAAATTGATAAAGGGATATTTACAGAGCAGTTCTTTATACAGAGGCTGCCAACAACTATAACATCACATGATGTTCTCAGGCATAACAGACAGCATTTTCTCGGCATTATCCAATATGTTTTTTATAAAGTAACTTTTCCCGCAGTTGCTAGGTCCAGCGAGAATTACAGAAAAAGGATGTTTCCACCGTGTGTCCATTTTTTTTTCAATAGCCGTAGGGCAGCGTTTTAAACCCTTCTCTGAGGACCCTCTTGTTGTAAACCACTGAGTTTTCTTAAGGGTCTTGGTCTCTATTTCCCACTGTTTTTTGTTCCTCACGATAGAGGGGTGCTGCACCTCTTATCTTTTTGGAGCTGTTTTCTCCTGGGTCTGCGCTGTAGTGCAGGACCAGCTCTTTCAGACTGTCAAAGTTGATTTTTTTCACAGTTTGCTACGTTCAGGGTAATCCCTTTCACTTTCAGACAGACCTTTCCCCCCGACAGCTTGTACCCGTACATTTTTGGACCAGCTGACACAAACTCGGTGATGTGCTCAAATGGCGGGATCTCACTGGTGAGGCCCCCTAAATAAACCCCCAGAGGGGGATTCCACTCGCCCTCCCTTTGCACAAATATCACTGAGTCAGTGTCGTGGTACAGGCAACGCTCTTGCAACCTGTCTAGCAGGTTGTACAGTTCCAAGCGGGCATAAGCGGTGGTGAAACAGGCAATGAAGATGTTGGTGTTGCCAGAGATCGTATAATGGTCTTTGGCGTGTTTCCAGGACACGCACGCTGTTTCATCATCGATAAACTCGCAGGATGAAACCTCGTAATTGGGGGAAAACAGGTACTGAAAGAGTTCGTCGGGGTCTCTCACGATGCTGGTTTTGGGCAGAGAGTCCTGACCGCATATGCCTTGCTTCTCAGATAGTCGGTCTTGTGCTGCGCCTTATAATAAAGAAACCCAAAAGTTGTCCCCGTCATAGCGTTTAGAGCTTTTTCACGGTAACAGGTGATGCAGCCATGGAAAAAACAACTGTTAAACTCAAAGGCCGTGGGCACGCCATCAATGACGGCGTAACCGTCTAGAAAGTAGGAGCCTACCTGAACCTCCCCTTCTTGTAGCGCATGATGTATCTTTATCTTTTCTTTGTGAGCAATGTACATCAACCACTGAATAGACGGGGTAGAATATCTCTTTTTCTGCCTGTGATAGTTGTCGGGAGGGAGAAGGGCTATCGTCTTAGCCTCTAAAAACATAAATCTGTACATGGCCCTGCAGACGGATGCCAGAGTTATGTACTGGAAAGGACCTATACATAGTTTCACCTCCGCAACTTTCCCAGGGGCTCTCTCTACAGTATCAAACTTTGTCGTCATGTTCATGATCTCCTCTCTGTACAGCAGATAGGCCCGCCTCAAAATTTTTACATCCTGCTGGCAGTAATACGCGAGCTCTTTCTTTAAGTCAAACGTCCTATTTTGATTGTCCCTGTACCAGTCAAGAAAGCTTGCTTTCTCCTGGGGCATCATGCTGTCAACCCCGTAGTGCTCCACCCCGGGCATAGGCCCCACATAATTTTGGTTTTCCAATGTGGGAACTACCCTTTGGCATCTTCAAACCCCATAGCCAGCGGGAGCTTGCTAAGTTTCATGGGGAGGAAGTTCAGAGAGTCTATAAAACGGATGTCCAGAGCCTTAACTTCCACACACATCAGTTTACTGCCCTGAGTTATCAATTCCACATTCATCTTTTCCTTCAGTAACTCCTTGACCACAAAGTAAGCATCGTAACCTTTGGAATTGTGCGCTATGAACGTGTGCTTCCGAAACTTCTTGCCAATAAAGGTTTTAACAAAGTCAGAAAGGCACTCACTACCCTTGAATTCCCAAGAATTTTCCGGCTTTAGGGACACGGCAAAAATGTAATTGGGCACGTGCACCCCCGTCTCCTGCATGCACTCAAAATCGTAAAAAATATACTTTTCTGATTTCTCAGGCTTTATAATGCTGCCTAGAAAACACAAGTGACCATCTATACCAACTTTAGGGGGAATCCTGCCGTGACACTGCTTACAGTGCCGGCCTTCGCACTTATGACCTTTGTCCACATAAGACTCACAAGTCGCACAAAGTTTTAAACCGTCATTCGACATGATTTTTAGATGCTGCTTCTAGATGGCCATCTAAACACTCTTTGGACCGACAATACAGCCTACGGCTGGGGCATCTCTTGAAACCTCTCTGACCCACGACTGTGTTTTCTGAGCATGTCACGCGCAAGCAGAGGCGGCAACGGTATCTGCAAGAGTGGTCGTGACTGTACACCTTGTGGCAAAACTCGCAATAATTTTTGGCCCCAAACAACCTTTTCACGTCCAAAACCCCATAGTAATGGTCATCGTGCAGCAGGACAAAAACTGTCTTGGGGTACACAGGGCCTCCCGTTTTAAAAAAACCCCACCGGCCTTTCGTCGTATAAAGAACCACCTGAATATTGACACGCAAATGCTGTTCAACCACCGCTATGTCACTGAGCATCACCTTTTTTCGATCTGACCACCCCAGGTCTCCATGCAGCTTTCTCGCCCCATCTAATAATTCTGCATCTGTAAGCCTACGGTCCGACATGACGGCCAAGAGCCCCGCCAGCAAAACACAGATTCGAGTCAGCGTAAGTCAAGTCTACCAAACACTGCCTTTTTTTATGGAGAATTTCGCTGTTAAGGATTGAATTCAAAACCCTACGTCCGCATGGACAGCTCTCCTGATGTTGTTATAGTTGACTTTCCAGGGACACCTCCAGCAAAATCACCTCCAAAACTTTTAACAGCAGTAGCACCTGTGCAAAACAGCAAAGGAGGAGGAGGGTCAGCGAGCCCTTATAAGGAGTCTGATAGACGCGTGACTCCAGGAGGCTCTGTCGCCGACCCTCCAGGGGTTGTTAGGGAAAAGGCTTCCAACAGCCACATGCACAGCAGGCACACAGCTAATTGGAATAGACGTGAACAACACATCTCGAAAAATAACAGTTTACAAAAAGGTTAGTAACTGCCTTTTATCAAGACTGATTGTTCCAGCAACAATCTGTTACATGGGAAATCCAATCAAGAGTACCCTTTACCTTAAATACTGGAGCATCATTCTCCATACAGAATACAGATGAATTAGATGTCATGAGACTAGCTACAGAAGAAAGACAATGGGTACAGTCAGATGGAATACAATCTCTGAAACATATCATAACCATGCAAATAGGAGAGAAAATAATTCATGGAAGATTTGGATTGATGGATTTAGATCAGGAAACTAGAGTACTTTAGGAATGGATGTGATGAATGCCTTGCAGAATTCCAGGGCAGAATTGTAGCATTGGATCAGACACTTGCATTGTCTGGGAGAAGAATGTTGTTTTAGGGAGCAAGACAGAGCACAGCAGAAATACCAGTTTGAGCAGCATCTTTCACTAATGGCCATGAGAGCAGATTCCTACAGCATCTGCAGCATCTGCACCATAGCCTAAATCACTTCCACAGTACCATGTGCTGTAATCACGCTGGTTCTTATATTATGTGAAGGACTGTATAACACTTCATTCATTTTCTCCACACCATTCATGATTTTATAGACTTCTATTATATACCTCCCTTAGTTGTCTTCCTTCCGAGCTGAATTGCCAAGTCTTTTTAATCTCTCCCTTTTATGGAAACTTAGCCTTTCATACCCTTAATTATTTTTGTGGCCTTCCTTGTTCCTTTTCCATTTCTAATTTATTTTTAATGGTGTGACCAGCACTGCAGACAATATTCAAGTGTAGGCATGCCATGTATTTATGTAGCGGCATTATAATATTTACTGTCTTTTTTATCTACCTCTTTCTCAATGTTTCACATTCTCTTAGCTTTTTGATAGCTGCTTCATAGTGAGCAAAAATGTTTTCAGAGAAGTACCCACAATGATATGTGGGTAGATGGATTATAATCTGATAATAAGGAGGCAGCAAATTCTCAGCTCCATACTGAACATTTATTCCAGCAGCAGGGCAAAACCAGACTAACAGGTTTTCCTAACACTAAAACAACCAACCCATCCATCTATCACTATAGTGACCCCAATGACCTAAGAAAACCCAATACACCACAGATTCAAGATCTCTTTTTTGGGTGGTAATGTGACCAGAGATTTTTATCCCAAGATATCTAAGCTATAGGTTATATGAAAGGAAGCAATTGACAGAAAAGCCTCAGAAGGGATTTAAATTCTAGCAAGCTAGCAGTAGCATAGAGTTCTATGCTACTACAAAGTATTAACAGTAATTAGTGTTAGGCCTTGTACACACGATCAGTTTATCGCGCATTAAAACTCATTACCGCGCGATAGCAACAACAGTGTACACACGTGCAACAGGGCTGTTGAGCGTTAACTGCTTTGTTGTACCGCAATACAAAATCCACCTCAACGAGGGTGGTAACAGCTAACGCGGAACAGCTGTTGCGCTTTTGCACTCGTGTGTATGCTTACCACGCAATGACTGGCCTCCGGAACTGTCCCAGCATTCCAAAGTCGTCCTCTCTGGTCTTCCCCCCACCCGCTCTGTAGCCGTGACGAAACTGTCCCCGCCCTGCCCTGAACTGATTCCCGGGATTTTCAAATTTCTCGTCTGTTTCACTTCCTGCTCTCTTCCTCATGGAGTGTATTTGTGCTCCAATCATCAGTAGCAATGGCGGCCCGCCGTGGAAGACGCGCACCCCTTTGGAGCACGGCAGAGGTGCTGGACCTGATCAGCATCTGGGGAGAGTCCGCTGTGCAGGCGCAGCTACGCGGCAGCAGGAGGAATTATGACACATTTGGCATAATTTCTCGGGCCATGTCAGAGAGAGGGCATGATAGAGACACAGTGCAGTGCAGATCAAAGGTGAAGGAGCTCAGAATAACCTATCACCAAGCGAAGGAGGCAAACCGCCGTTCCAGATCAGCGCCTGCTACATGCAGGTACTACAAGGAAATAGAAGCCATCCTCAGTGGGGACCCAACAACCACTGCCAAGAGTCCCGTGGACACATCAGCCCCCCCTCATCCAGTGATTGCCAGAGCCGAGCAGGATGAGGACGTTGTTGAGGAGGAGGAGGAGGAGATGGAGGATGACACGGAGGAAAGCGCAACCAAGTGTAGCCAGCTCTTCAGCAGCCCCGCTGAGACGTCCACCCAAGGCTTGAACTGCAGCGTGTCCTCTGAGGCGGCAGAGGGGGGTTCAGGTAAGTTTCTCCTTCGTGCAGCTCTGTCTGGCTCCTGCTAAAATATCATTGTCCGGGGTGGGGGTGCTTGCAGGTCACCGCTGTGCACGCTATTTACTCTGCATTCATTAGAAGTGCATCAACACAAGCAGTGATTGTAAAATAATCATCTGCATTAGGTCAGTAAAGGTTTCCTCACTGTACCTCCAGAGCCTAATACTCAGGTTAGATGGGAGAGCGTTTGTGTCTATGCTCCCAAAGACGGATACTCTGCCTCTCCAGCTGCAAAGCACAGCCCTGGGAACCATGGCAGCACATAGTGCAGCAGCATACGGTCCTGGCTTGCAACCGGCGGCATGTATTCTAGATGGCAGGGGCACTCTGAGGAGAGAGATATCTGGTTCCATCTTTGTGCCCAGTGCAGATTGTGAGCCCCCAGTAAGCCGTCTATATGAACGTACCTTGTCTGCTTCAGCGAAGCGTAGTGTGTTGACCGCCCTGTACCTTCCAGTGGAATGTGCTACTGGAAGGTTACATTGGTTATCTATTCTATGTGTTAACAGTTTCTTTATTGTTATTTTTTTATTAGATTTCACCTTCACAAGGCCGGTGTCTACCCCAGCTGACCGAATGAGAAACATTCGGCGGCGTGCTCGAAGAAACAGGGAGGATATGTTTCATGAGCTGCTGAAAGCAACACAGGAATCCACAAGGGAGAATAGAGCCTGGAGAGAGGAATCCCAGCAGAGGAGGCAGAAACACAGGGATGAACTGATAAGCGTCATGAAGGAGCAAACAGAACTGCTCAAGAGCATGATTGCTTTGCAGTCCCAGGCGATTAATCTCCGGGCTCCACTCCAGACAGTTCAGCCGTGTCTGCCTCCCACTCCCCGTAGTCCCTCAAAGCATTTCTTTAAAGGCCACCCTTCCCCCTGGTACAGGACAATATCCAGCCCCTCCCCCCCCCCAGCTACTTTTTTGAGACCCGGAGCTACAACAACCTGTAACCCCACCCCCACCTTTTAGGTTTGAATAAAAACAGTAACAAATACTTCGAAGAGTGGGTTTATTTGTACACATTATTGAAAAGCTCATACGGTGCACCTGATGCCTCATGGAAGTTAACTAGGGGAGGGCATCATTGAAATGTTCCCTGAGTGCCTCCCTTATGCGAGCAGCTTCTCCTTGGGCCACCCTAATACTCCTAGTTGCTGGCTGTTCGTATGCTTCCTTGAGGCGCTGTGCCTCCGTAGCCCACGTAGGGGAAAACGTTTCTCCCCTACTTTCTCAAATGTTATGGAGGACACAGCACGACGCAATCACAGCAGGGATGTTGTCCTCGCCAAGTCCAGCCTCCCATACAAACAGCACCAGCGCCCTTTTAAATGGCCAAAGGCACACTCCACAGTCATTCTGCAGTGGCTCAATCGGTAATTGAACTGCTCCTTGCTGCAATCCAGGTTCCCAGTGTACGGCTTCATGAGCCATGGCATCAGTGGATATGCTGGGTCTCCGAGGATGACTATGGGCATCTCCACCTCCCGCACTGTAATTTTTTGATCAGGGAAAAAGGTACCCCCTTGCAGCTTCCGGTACAGACCAGTGTTCCTGAAAATGCGGGCATCATGCACCTTTCCCGACCACCCAGCATTGATGTCCGTAAAACGACCCTTGTGATCCACGAGTGCTTGCAGCACCATGGAGAAGTAGCCCTTCCTGTTTATATACTCTGTCGCGAGATGGCCTGGAGCCAAAATTGGGATGTGTGTGCTGTCTATGGCTCCCCCACAGTTAGGGAATCCCATGGCAGCAAAGCCATCCACAATCTCACGAACATTGCCCAACGTCACCGTCCTCCGTAGCAGAACGCGATTGATGGCTTGGCACACTTGTGAGAGGGCTAATCCGACGGTGGACCTCCCGACTCCAAACTGGTTTGCAACCGACCAGTAGCAGTCAGGAGTCGCCATCTTCCAGACAGCAATCGCAACACGCTTCTCCACGGTTAGGGCTGACCTCATGTTGGTGTCTTTACGTCGCAGGGCAGGGGCCAACTCTGAACACAGTTCCAGAAAGGTTGCTTTCCGCATTCGAAAGTTCTGTACCCACTGCTCGTCATCCCACAGCTGCATAACAATGCGATCCCACCACTCGGTGCTCGTCTCTCTCGACCAGAAACGGCGTTGCACCGTGTGCAGATGATCGGTGAAGGAGCTGAGCAACGCGGTGCTGTTGCTCTGCATGGCATCGATCAGCCCCTGCTCCTCGGTGTCCTCGTCTGACTCGGAGCTCATTGCGTACTGAGCAACAAGCCGAGATATATTTAGAATGTTGAAGGCGACAGTAGAGATCAGAGCAGGATCCACGCTGTCGCTGTTGTGATTGCTTGCAAGTGGTGCGGTGCGTCACTGCACTGTTGAAAATAGGCGTGAGTTGCTATTGGAAACGAGGAAGACGCAAGGGGAACACAAAGCACCACGGGAAACTGAGAGTTTACCAATTCAGGGAAAATGGAATGATGGGATAGGTGCCCAGAAGTCATTGCGCTCAACCGCGATAATGCAAGGAATTTAGTTGCGTTGCAAGGAGCATCGTGTGTACACGTTATCCCGCAATAAAGGTCACGTGTTTTTTATAGCGCGATTGCCATGTTGCGCTTTAATCTGATTGTGTGTACATAGCCTTAGTTGCAGAGTAATAAGGTGATAATTGGAAACAATTACAAGGTAGTAACAGTAGTAAGGAACATTTTGTGTTAAACAATTAGGGTAGTTAGCACCTAGATACTAGTGTAGATAGGGTCTTTTCAGTTTAGGACTAAACCACTGATTGCCCTTTTCCCCTACTCCTTAAAAAGCCCTATTTACCCCCATTTTTTCCTTTTTACACTGTTAGTACTTTATCCAATAAACTTTATATCTATCTACCAGATTAATCTTTAACTCTCTTTTCTCTTTTCCAGCTTTTAAATTATCTTTATTTTCTTGTCCCCCTTTTCTCCGCTTTGGTATATTCCTTCTCTATTCTTTCTTCTCTCACTGCCCCTCCCCTCTAGGGATGATCTCATTGTCTTGTGACCTCACTGCCCTCCCTCCCCTCTCTACTTTAACGTTTTGGCACGTTTTCACTCCTGACCCCTCCCACACCCACGTTAGACAACATTGCCCCCTCCCCTGGGGCTATAAAAGGGCCGCCAATTGGAGGGAAGCTTCATTGGACATCAAGAGCCTGGGGAAGGGCTGCCAATCTGCCCAGCAACTGCTGACAAGCCAATGTACTATCGCACGATTGGCCACTCCAAGAAAGAACTCCAAACTGGAACCAGAGGTCTGCCAAGCAACTGTTGACCGGCTAGTGCGCAGCTAGAGATAACTGGCATGCTGAAGAGAGACCGAAAGGGAGAAGACTGAAGGCAGCTCTCACTCCCAAATAAGAGACACCTCAGACCGGACCATCAGGATGCCAACACAGGGGAACCAAAGACCTCATTGGCTAAGAAAATAAACAGACCAAACATATTTTCAATCATCAGTAAGGCATTGGTGTGCTAAGAGTCTAGAGCAATATGGCTAACTCAGTTCCGACATGTATGTCCACACTCTGATGCTGCCTCTGCCTGAGTGACAGATCAGAAAGTGGAGCCTAGACGAAACAGAGGGATAATTTTTTAGGGGTCCATGAGTATAAAAGAGGTTGCACTTGTGGAGCTTGCATGTTAATAAAGCTGAGTGAATGTGGCTTGAATGAGGGCTCATCTCCAACCCATTCAGTAAATGACTGATCACCATTTGTTGAATGACATAGATTAGAATTTTTAAATATTATAAGGTATAGAGTGTTAAGTTTTAGTGATAAGTTTTAAGTGTTATGTATTGTTTTCTATAATTTATATGCTCATATGGTAGAGTTATTCAGCGGAGCCACCACATTCTATTTGACTGGTAAGCTGTCATTTGAATCTACGCTTAAATAATTTATGCTGAAATATAGTCAGTGTTTCAATTTTATTGTATTAACGCTTAACAAATAAATGTTAAGATTTGTTTTTGAAGATTTTCTGCTCGTCTGTTCTTGATCGATGGGCTGTAGTCGTATTTTCCGAAAGTTTAAACCATTAAGCAAGCAAACCACATTAAAGTTACCTCATAATAGTGTTTTTAATAGATTTAATAAGAAGCAGTCAGGTAAACTGAGGCACGGAGGTAACAGTAACAGCTCATTTAGATTGCACTATTTTTATTTATAACTGTGATTGTTTTCCAATGTGCATTACTTTGCATTTATCAACACTGAACTATTGCCATTGCTGCCCAGTTTTGTGAGATTGCTTTGTAACTCTTCCTAGTATGCTTTTGACAGCTCTCTGGAGCAATTTGGTATTATCTTCAAACTTTGCCACCTCACAGTTTACCTCTTTTGTTTAGATCAAGAGGGGAATAGGAATAGCCCAGCAGTTCAGGGTAACTGTTCCTTTCTCCCACACTCGGAACCCAAAAGAATGGCTCTTAAGCCCTTCCCTAAGCCTAGTGGTGATAGGGTGAAAGCCCTGCACTGGAAGATGAAGAAAGGGCAGGACTGATTACTGTAACTACAGCCTTTCACCAGTATTCATTCACTGTTTCCTTGTACGCATCTATCTGTATCTTTGCTCCCATCTTTGCCTGTAAGCTCTTTGGGGAAGGGCCTGTGACTTTGTTCTTCTTATACTGCACAATGGGATCCTGTTCCAAAGGGGTAGCCATGTTAGTCTATTGTAGAAAGACAACAGAGTCTTGTGGCACTTTTAAAGACTAACAGATTTATTTATCGCATGAGCTTTCGTGGGAGAAGATCCCACTTCGTCAGACGCTTTGAAGATAGGAAAGTTACAGAGTGGGAGGAAATTAAATGCAGGGGAGTGTATGACATAGCATCAGGTCAGGCTGTAACAGCAAATCAAAATAGATGTTAGGATTCAAAACACTGGGAAACAGCACATATGGGATCCTGGTCAATAATGGGATAATAATAAAATAATAATAATAATAATCATCCCACATAATGGGATCCTGGTCAATGGCTGAGGCTCCTCCGGTATTGCTAGAACACTAATAATAGTGCTTAATTTGGAGGCAGATACATTACTAGGGAAAAAAATGAGGGGGCAGGTAGAACTCCCTCAGCTGGAGTGAAAACCCCCCAGCTCCACACACTTGGGGGAGTGGGAGAGACTATTTATCTGGTTTTAAGCCAGATGATTCCATGCCCAGGAGTGAGGCAAAATTAGAGGTGAGAAATGAAATTGTGTCAAGCGGGTGGGAGGCCTCCTCAAAATGGCACCCCTGGCCTCCCACAGGCTGTTCCAGCAGCCGCGCAGCCCACGATGCAGGGCGCAAGTCATGTTGGACGGTTGGTGACGCTGCAACTGCCAGCTCGAATAGACACCACAAAACTTTGCCAAGACCGAGCACCATCGAACCACCCATGCTGCAGGGCCTCGGGCGGGTCAGTTCGGTTATAAAGCCCAAGGGACCAGCCTAGGACCGAGGGGGGAGGGGCACCCACAGATCAGCCCTCGGCCAAGGGACCCGGCAGCCTCAGCAACGGCCAACCGCCACACAGCCAACGGCTCGCTCGCGACCGCTCCGTCATCAGGGAGGGCGGGAAGAGCGTCAGAGCCAGCGCGCGCGCGCGCGCGCCTGCTCGCTCCTGAGCCCGGCGCGCTCACGGTGCCCAGCAGCTCAAAAACCGCCCGGGCGCGTCGCCGCCATTTTGGAGCCGCTGCCGCGAAGTAAACAAGGGGGCGGGGCGAGAGCAGTGCCGGGCAGCGACGCGCAAGGCCGCCGGAGCTGTTGGGCGCCGCTGCGGGGATTTGGGGCGCGCTGCTTGCCGGAGCTGCCGATGTGGCGAGAGCGGTGGGGCCCAGGCCCGGGTTGATGTGAAACGCAGCAGGGAGGCGCCGCCAGGTGAGGGGGCTGACGGGCGGTGGCGCTGATTTGTGGCTGGAGCGGGGCCGAGGAGCGTGTCCGTAGGGGCTTGCTGTCTGTCCGTCCGCCCTCCTGGAGCCGGGGCGCCGGCTTGTCCGTACCGCACACGCATGGCGGTGATGCGCGGGCAGCTGTGCTCTGCCGCCCCGCTGGGGCGGGGCCAGTCGGCGTTTTCCGAGAGAAAAGTGGGCAGGAGGTGGCGTGGGGTGGGAAGGCCCCTTTCTGCTTATTCACAAAGAGTCCCGTCTCCTGAGGTCGTTTCCTATTGAGGAAGGAAAATTCCCGTCTCTGTCTGTGGTTGTGGGGGCCCGCAGGGCTGAAGCCTTCCCTGGCTGGGCAGGACCCACTCATGGGTGCTCCAGCTCTCGTTCCCTTTCACGCACTCTTCTTTCCAAGTGCGAGCCCAGCAGCCAACTCGGCATCTGTTCAGCTCATTTGCAAGCCTTAAACATCGCAATTGTCATTGGTGGGCTTCTGTTGTGTCTGGGTCTGTCCCAACATTTAAAATATGAAGGTTAGCCTCTGATTTATTTCTCGACTGAATGAATGGCTGAGCTGCATGGTGGCTTTGGAGTGTAATTGCATTGCAAGCAAGTTGCAGGAGACACCCACACTGGGAGTTTGGGGATGGTGGCGGCCACATAAACTAATCTGTATTGGCAAATTCTAAGCCGTGTTAGTCTATTTCAGCAAAACAAACAAGGAGTCCTGTGGCACTTTTAAAGACTATCAAATTTATTTCTCTCATGAGCTGTATTCAGACATTTCTTTAGAAAACATCAGATAAGCAGAAGAAAAAGTACTGAATGAAGCTAAATCTCTTCTTTCTCCTACGAAAGCTCATGCAATAAATAAATTTGTTAGTCTTTAAAAGTGCCACAGAATCCCTTGTTTGTTTTTGCTGAACTGGATTAACATGGCTACTACCACTCTGGAACTGTTCTGTAGTGACACTGCTTATTGCTTGTTTTACTATTGCTTTTTCAAGCAAGTTAATTACAGGCAATGATCAGAAGGAATTTATCTGTCATATTGTGTCCCGGATGAGCTGGAGAGTGGGGTTGGTAGTTTAAGCATAATTGTAAATGTTAATTACTGTCTACACAAATGACGAAGTGGGATTTTCTCCCACGAAAGCTCATGCGATAAATAAATCTGTTAGTCTTTAAAAGTGCCACAGGACTCTGTTGTCTCTTTACACAAATGATACCCATGTTGTGATTTTTTTCATAATGGCAATATTACATTTCCTAGTCCTAGTGCTTTCTTTCACTGTTTGATGTCATTTCTAATTGTTCCTGGATTCATTATGGTTGAATGTTTGGTCTTTCAAAACACAAGGCCAAGTTCAGTTTACCTGATAGTGTGATTTATTTTTCTTATATTTAGTCTGCAAAAAGAATTCCTTTGTTTTCCTTAATGGTATCCACTTCTTTTGTTTTTTAAATATGACTTTGGAACTTTTGTGGACAAATGACCATTTTTAAACTTTTTTATTGTTGGAACTGGTCTCAGCATTGCAACCTATGCTTACTCCTGATATCTTAATCATTTGTAAAATAAAAATTGTATCTGTTCCTACATTTTTATTGCTTCAAAAATTAAGTTGTTAAGGAACTGTGTACTCAAGTGTGAAAAGTTCCAAAGGAGTAGCCGTGTTAGTCTGTGGCAGAAAAAGAGAGTCCTATGGCACTTTTTAAAGACTAACAGATGTATTTATCGCATGAGCTTTTGTGGGAGAAGCTTCATAATATGTGCTTAAGTCTGTAAATATAATTACAATGTTCAGTTTTATGTGCCCCATAGATTTCATGAATTGATAGTTTTCAGAAATTAATTTTGTTACCATCCGTTCCTGTTTGTGCCATTTAGACTCATGCCTGGAAAATGGAAAGCCAGATTTCACCATCTCTGCAGACAGTCCCTCCAGTGATCAGATAGGCACTCCTTTACATTCTGCATACATGGACACTTTAGGGTTAGTTAGGCAGTCTAATACACATCCTGTTGCCTCTGTGATGCTTTTGTGGCAGTTAATCTAACCTTGATTAGACCCAAATTTTAAATAACCTGCCTATACTATTGCAGAATGCCTTTTTTGCTTCCCTGTTGATTGGATGCAAATACATTATTCATCACAATGCTGGTCCTTTTGCTTCCTTTACAAATAAAAAGCTATCCACAGGTTGGCCAGAAGTTTCAGATGAATAGCCTGTTGTAGCACATTAAAAATGACTTGCTGTAGGCTTATTTTGATGAGTTTATGGATCATTGTGGATAAATCAAACAAGTAAACTTTCTAATGCAGCAGTGCTTTATCAAAACAGTCTTGCAGTGTGAGTGCTGCTAATTCTAGGACAGAACAGGGAAGTTGAAAGGATAAAGAAGTGCAAACACTACTCATTATGTCAAACACTACATATATTCAGGTTTAATTATTATTACAAACAGCATCAAATCATACTTACCCTCTCTTACGTTGACTCATACTCAAAAATAACTATATGAACAATAGGGTAGTGATGGGGAGGAGATGTTAGTTAAGAAAAGTAGTTAGGGGAATGTTAAATGTACGAAAGAGAATGCAGAGGCAGCTTTTGGGATAGGCGAAGCAGGCACACACCTAGGACCCCGAGCAGTAAGGGGCCCCTTTGCCTACCCCAAATGCCACATCTGCCTCCCGCCGCGCAGGACACCTGGCAGGGAACTGGGACTGGGGCCAGTGATGAAGACATGGGGCTGGGCAGGGGTGCTGGGGCTGCAGGAGGAGACCAACGGGGAGTGGGGGCAGTGGGTGGGGGTCAGCTACAGGGAGCCAGGGCTGCAGGCGGAGGCTGGGGCTCCTGGTGGGGAGCTTGGACCATGGGGAGGGAAGGTTTCAGGGCCCTCGAGGAAAGGGGGGGCAGCCACAGGGAGCTGGAGCCCTCACTGGGGGCTTGGGGCTGGCAGTGAGAAGCCTATAGGGGGCCTCGCAATGGGCCTTCACCTAGGGCCCCAGAGAGCATAAGGCTGCCTCTGAGGGAATTTAGCTCAAAAAGATATAAAAAGTGAAGCCTATATATGTGATAAGTGTTTTTTAATCAATACTGTTAGCTGAAACATTTAGTAAATGAAAGGGTGTGTGAAATGACTTTCCAAGCTTTAAATTGATAATCTGTTATTAACCTGAACCATAGTACCTGAATGTTCATTTTCTCTAGGAAGTTGGTGTCTTTCTTTTTACAGAAAGATTTTTGGGGGGTTGGGAGTTCTTGGATTATAAATACCAAATTCTTCCTGTAGGACTATCCCAGAATTAGGAGGACTGGAAATGAGCTGTTACAGGAGGTTGTGTCAGTTTACTGTGATCACATGTCCTGAATCTTTGAGTGTTGAAGTCTTATCTTTGTTTGTAACAAATATATGACTTTTTTAAAACTTCTGAGTGCTATCTCAATACATCATAAAGTATTAATGGGAAAAACTGTTTTAACTTAGGTTTTGAAACTGACATCTGTCATCTTAAATGTTTTGATTTCAAATGGATTTACAAAATATGACTCAAAATTTTAGACCAGTTCACAACAACTTGTTTTCTTAATTTATTATTTTTCCCCCATAATAGGTAAAGCAAGATAGAACTCTTAACAGCATGCTTACTGTTGAGAATGAGGTACTTGTTTGCCATATGACATTTATTCAGCTTCTTAGACCAGGTCTAATTAGCCTGTAAACTGTGGTGCTTAGCCAGATGTTTAGCTCAAGAATTAAACTGTACTAGTATTCATGAAATGTAGCTGTTGAGCAACAGCAAAAAAAGGTGCCATTGGAGTGGACCTGGAACCACAACTATTTTTTTCACCCTAAAACGTGCTGGTCGAGTCAGGATTCAGCCACATTGGTGCAGAAGAGGATGTACAATAGAAAGAGCAACGGGTCTGGTAAAGTTCCAAAGGGGTAGTAGCCATGTTAGTCTGTTGCAGGAAAACAAGTCCTGTGGCACTTTTAAAGACTAACAGATTTATTTATCGCATGAGCTTTCATGGGAAAAAATCCCAATTCGTCAGATGCTTTGAAGATGGGAAATTTACAGAATGGGAGAAAATTAAATTCAGGGAAATGTGTGACATAGGGTCATGTCAGGCTGTAACAGCTAATCAAAATAGATGTTAGGATTGAAACACTGGGGAACAGCACATAGAGGAAGGTGAGATCAAATCACCTGTTGTAAAGAAAGAAAAAGCTGTAGTCCTTGTTTAACCCCAAGGCAACTGAGTCAAATTTGCATATAAATAAATCTCAAAGGGGTAGCTGTGTTAGTCTATT